>ML663565.1:8961771-9218855 GCA_007570785.1 Antilocapra americana
AATGTCTGCTACCTCTGTGGTTGGCTTTGTCATAATGGCTCTTCCAGGACAGTCCTCCAGAACCCTGCACTTCTCCATTCTTGCATTTACCCAAATCTAGGTTATTCAGTATGTAATAACACCTAGTGGGGTCTTTAGATGGATGGTTCAGATTGAGCTCTGCAGTTCTAGTCCAGTCAAGCTGGCGGTTCTTTTTCAGTGTGAGGCAGACTTGCCCCAACAGCCTTCCTGCATCCATCTGATCGCCTATTCTCATTTCCTTATCTAATAAGAACAGGAGATCATTTTTAGGGGCTGTTTGGTCTGAATTCTAATTTAGAAAAGAAAACCTTTTAAAAGAACAATCTGGAGAGCTGTAGCATTTTACATTATTCAAAGAGTGGTTCAGTGTCTTGGAGTCACATTGTCTCAAAATTTTCATTCCAGAGTAAATCTTCCCTTTCTCTTTGCTTGATCAAGGAATCCATTGATTTGATACTGAAAAACAAAGAACATTTGATGATTTAAAAATATTTTATCTAAAAAAACCTTTCATTCTTCCATATGCACAAAAAGCATGAAACAGTTACATGCAGGTGGTGGTGTCTGCTTGTAAAGGCTGATGAGAATTGACTGTATGCACTTGTTTCCCGAGTTCTGTGTTCAGTGATTCACATTGGTAGCTTGAAATTGGTCATAAGGGAAGCATTTATACCATGGAAATTGGCCAGCACTACGAATCAAGGCTTTTTCCCCTCTCTGAGAGTTAGTTGTTAAACATTTAGTAGAAAACCACTGAGAGAGAAGTTCCCAAAGAGCAATGCATCAGCTGTTTAACTTCAGTGAAACCTAACAGTCCTTGTGTTACTGGCATTGTGTTGCTGGACTTCCCCTATGTTGCATAAATGAAGGAAGTCCTCAGCTCAGTGATATGCACAGTACAGGTTTTAAATGAGGGCATACAGCTTGTGCCCGTCAATCACAACACTTGGTAGAGGAAATTCCATGGCGGTCCAGTGGATAGGACTCCAGCTTTCACCGCCATGGCTGAGTTCAGTCCCTGATTGGGGAACTAAGATCCCACAAGCTGTGCAGTGTGGCCAAAAAAAGAAAAGAAAAGGGCTTCCCTGGTGGTCCTGTGATTAGAAATCCGCCTGCCAATGCAAGGGATGCAGATTCGATCTCTGCTCTGGGAAGATTCTGAGATGATTGCCCAAAGAATATTTATTGAAATCTATAAATGACAGGCCTAGTCGATAGATGATTGGCCTATATGTGAGAAGCCTATGACCTGACTTAAAATGGTACGTGTTAGAAACATGGAATTTTAAAATCCTGATTTCCATTACTAAATGATGTGAGAATATCTATAATAATGGTTAACATTTCTTAATTTATTACTCTGTCCCAGATTCTGTTCTAAATGCTCTTTGTGCTTTTTGTATTGACTCATTTACTCCTATTTATAACTCTCACAGAGAGGTAGTATAAGTATGCCTGCCCATTTTACAGATGACAGAACTGAGACACAAAATATTCACAAGTAAATATTAGAGCCAGAGTTCAAACCCAAGAAGTCTGAGTTCTAATCTTTTATAGGCCTTCTGGTATGCTTTATATGTTAGCTATAGATCAAGATTAACATTTAGGTTTAAAAGAATGTATGGAATACATTCAGTTCAGTGTTTTCAACCTTTGACCATCAATCCATTGTAAAATACATTTTGCATTCATATTATATATCCAAAACAGAATAATATACTTGCTATGCGTAATATCATCTAGTATTTTCTACCTAAAATTCTATTCTACTTTACTTTTTGAATGCTGGTCACAATTCACTAAATTGATTTCTTGACTTACTGCTGCTGCTGCTGCTAAGTCGCTTCAGTCGTGTCCAACTCTGTGCGACCCCATAGAGGGCAGCCCACCAGGCTCTGCCGTCCCTGGGATTCTCCAGGCAAGAACACTGGAGTGGGTTGCCATTTTCTTATCCAATGCGTGAAAGTGAAAAGTGAAAATGAATTCTCTAAGTCATGTCTGACTCTTCCCAACCCCATGGACTGCAGCCTACCAGGCTCCTCTGTCCATGAGATTTTCCAGGCAAGAATACTGGAGTGGGTTAATGAGTAGTAAACCTACTCTTTGAAATATACTGTACCAGAATTTTGTATATGTGGCTCCATGCCATGGCTCAGTTTGCTACTGGTATCTTATTTTAAAAGGAAATGTACAGAGTTCTTATTTCCTTTCCAGTTACCCTATCGTCTAGTATTAACAGCAAAGTCACTTGAAGATGAACACATGATTTTAAAAGTACCAAGAGGTAATAAAATCTAAATGAGGCTGATGGTAGTGAAAACGGAGAGGAAGAATCTGACGTAAGAGATTTAGAGGCAGATTTTCAGGATTTGATAACTGATAGGACTTAAGTATCCAGTGTCCCTCCCCAGACAATACAAGGTCCCAAGTGTATCATAATGTCCTCAGTGTCTGGCGGGGCAGAGAGATGAGGCAATAGTCTGACTCAGTGGCCCATCGAGTTTCCAGGCAGGTAGAGCTTAGGAAGTCACGTTCTAAAGCTGAATTGCTAAATCCAAATGGGCAAAACAAGAGGGGAGGCAAGACGAGAGGCAAACAAGATGGAGACCCAGAAGAACCCCTGCCAGCAGAAATTCTAATTATCTGAGAAAAGTGAATCATGAGGAAAAAGCAAGCAGATAGGAAAAAACACCCATCTGTGGTCTGAGTGTTCCCTGGGAGTTTAGGTAAAGGAGAGGGTGGTAGTGGGCACGATATGCGCTGGACACTATCCGGGACTTAAAGAGTAATACATGGTTTTACTTCTTCAGGAGTTCAAAGTCTCGTGCAGCATCTTATAAAGGAGCATCATTAAGGAAAAGCTTTTACTTTTTCACCATCCTACAATGCCAGGAATGAGAACTTTGTGTAGTGCCTTATAGTTTACAGAGAGCTTTCACGTGTTACCTCATTTAATTCATTCAACAACCATGTGAGATAGATACTCTTATTATACACATATATTCATTTTATACACATAAGAAGTCAGAAACTTAGGTTTTGAGCTTAAGTATAGCTAAATTTAAGTTTCATTCTCTTTCCACTAATTCAGAACTATTTATCAACAATAAACTATAATCATTAAATGAAACTTATTACCTGATATACTTTCTTTCTTTTTTTTTTAATTTTTATTTTTTCCCCTTTTATTGTTTTTGGCATACAATGCCATGATATCACCATGGGTTTACA
This sequence comes from Antilocapra americana, assembly GCA_007570785.1. Taxonomy (NCBI): domain Eukaryota; kingdom Metazoa; phylum Chordata; class Mammalia; order Artiodactyla; family Antilocapridae; genus Antilocapra; species Antilocapra americana. Next base: position 8,965,024 of record ML663565.1, read on the forward strand.
TATGCTCCCCCTCCAGAACCTCCCCTCCCTCCTCCCTCCCTCCTCCCTCCCCCTGGGAAATCTCGATGCACCAGCCCCGAGCATCAATCCTGGGCTGGCGATTGATTAGACATATGATAATTAACATGTTTCAATGCCATTCTCCCATATCATCCCACCCTTACCCTCATCCACAGAGTCCAAAAAATAAGGAACGCTTCACGAATTTGCATGTCATCCTTGCGCAGGGGCCATGCTAATCTTCTCTGTATCGTTCCAATTTTAGTATATGTGCTGCCGAAGCGAGCACCTGATATACTTTCTTACCATAGAATATGTGTTGGGAAGAGAGCATGGTTGCTAGAAGATTCTATGATTGAAAAGAAATGTCTGGGATTTCCCTGGTGGTCCAGTGGCTGAGACTCTGCCCTCCCAATGCAGGGGGTGGGGTTTGATCCCTGGCAGGGGAACTTGATCCCACATGCTGCAACTAAAGATCCCACATTCTGCAGCTAAGACCCAGTGCAGCCAAATAAATAAATATTTTAGAAAAATATCTGATACTACATCACACACATTAGGATGGCTGTAATAAAAAACATAGATAATAACAAGTGTTATTGAGAATGTGGAGAAATTGGAATCTCACGCATTGCCTGTGGAATTATAAAATGATGCAGCCACTTAGGAAAACAATTTTTCAGTTTCTCAAGATACTAAACATAGAGTTAGCATATGACTCAGCAGTTCTAATCCTAGCTATATATCCAAGAAAAGAGAAAACATATGGCCACACAAAAGCTAGTTTACGAATGTTCATAACAGCTTTATTTGTAATAGTCCAAAAGTGGGAACAATCCAAGTGTTAATCCACTGATGAATGAATAAATTGTGGTATATCCTCACAATGGAATATTATTCAACAGTAAAAAGGAATGAAGTACTTATACATACTACAACATAGATGAACTTTGAAAACATTATGCTAAGTGAAAGAAATTAGACATAAAGAGCCACATTTTGTGGGACTTCATTTACATAAAATGTACTGGATGGACAAATCCATCCATACCTAAAGCAGGTTGATAGTTGCTTGGGGGGCTGGTAAGGGAGAAGGGGGTATGGGAAAGGATTGGGGGAATGGATAGTGACTTTTAATGAATACAGAATTTCTTTGTGGGGTGATAAAAAATAACCTAAAGTTGATTTGGCAATGGTTGCACAACTCTGTGAATATACTTAAAATTGTTAAATTATGCACTTTAAGTGGGTGAATTATATGGGTTAGATATAATTGAATGGGTTAATTATGTCTAAAGTTTAAAAAAAATTATAACCATGAAAAAAATTATTTCCTGGTTCTGTTTGCTGAATACGTCTAGCAATAATTATATACCAATAGCATAGAGCTCCCTTAGCACCAAGATTGTAAGTTTGACCAACTATTCCCAAAACATTTAGGAGGCCAGAGAATCCTAGAATAGAATGTGATGAAAGAATCTAGCTGTATGACAAACATATGAACCAACCCCTCTGAAAAGGATGGGGAGAAAAGGTGCTGACCTCAGTAACTGTGGAAATGGGTGGAGTCTGTATGACTAAAAGTGACAGGAGTTGTACATAGTAAGTACTGTGCCCTAGGCAATAAAGATGCTTCCCTCAAGCGTACAGATTAACGATTCTGAAACCAGTATACATCCATACTGGAACTGAACAATCAAGTAAATGGATGGAGGATGGTGAGAGTCAGATTTCTTTCTTAGTGTTGGAGTTGGAAGTTACAGAAGCAAGAAGAAGCAGCTAAATGATCCATGTGATAATGGATTAGAGTTGGGGACATCAGTGTGAACCCACTTTTAGCTTGATCCAGGTATAAGGGTTATATATAGAAATATTAATAAATATGTCTGTGTGTATATATATATAAAGATTAGTATACATACATGTATTTTCTTTCTCTGTCAGCTGAGAGTGCCTAGAAGCAATGACACACCCCAATAGCAGCAAGCACCCCTATCTTGTATTTCTAATAACATTCTCCAGTAAAAGGAACCAGAGCTCTTTGGAGAAATGGCTGATTCTAACACTAGGGCAAGAAATATACAAGATGATCCTAGAGCATCTTCTAGTGCCAGAAAGTAATGAAGTGTTCAAGAAACCTGCAATGGTAGAATTATATCAAAGGGACACAGGTGCCAACCGAAAGGGCTCAGTGTCCAAAACTGCAGCAACTTGAGCACAAAGAAAGTTATATTGGGTTAAAACTCAAGATATAAAATCAATATCTATGAGTACATAGTGTTATAAATAAATAAATAATTAAATAAATGAATGGAGAAGTATAAACAAAGTTGTCATGGGAAAAATTCCAAATAATTTATATAGATACTCCCCTTTTAAGGAGAAGGAACATACCTTACTCCTTAAGTGTGGCTTGTGTGTAATAACTTCCAAAGAGTACAGTATGAAGAGGGAGGAGAGGAATAACTTAACAGTGGGAAAAACCTGACAAGTATTACCTCAGCCTGATGATCAAGGTTAACGTCATCGGTGGTAAATCATGTTGATAGAATGAACCTTTGATAGGATGTGGTGAGAACTGTATTTTACCTCTGTGATCTTCCTCCCCGAGCCACACGGTCCCAGGGCAATTATGAGAAAAACATCAGACAAATCCCAGTTGTTGGACAGTCTATAAAATATCTGACCAGAATTCCTCAGAACTGTTAAGGTCATCACAAAGAAAATCTGAGAAGCTGACTGAGTCAAAAAAAACAGCCCAGAAAAGCCTGAGGAGACTTGTTGACTAAATGTAATGTGGTATCATCGATGGGATCCTGGAACAACAACAACAAAAGATTACATAAAAGCTAAGGAAATCTGAGTAAAGTAGGGACTTCAGTTAATGTTACTGCGGCAGGGCTTCCCTGGTGGCTCAGTGGTAAATGGGCTCGACCCCTGATCTGGGAAGATCCCACATGCCTTAGAGCACGTAAGACCATGCACCGCAGCTGTTGAGCCCAGCTTTAGAACCCAGGAGGGGCAGCTACTGAAGTGCACACGTCTGCGATCTGTGCTCTGCAACAAGAGAAGCCACCAAAATGAGAGGCCTGCGCGCTGGAACTAGAGAGTAGCCCCCACTCTCAGCAACTAGAGAAAAACCACACTGCAATGAAGACCCAGCACAGCTATAAATAAATAATAGCTATAAACAAATAAGAAAATTACTTTAAAAATGCAGCAGTATTGGTTCATTAATTGTGACAAATATACCACACTAATAATGCTAATAATGAGGGAAACTGTATGGTGTATATGAGATTTTTCTTTGTATTATCCTCACAATTTTTCTTTAATCTAAAAGTATTCCACAACAAAAAGTTTGTTTAAAAAAACCAATTTCCCACTAAAAAGAAGTGGAGCTTTTTGGAGAAATGGCTAATTCCTGGCCTGAGGAATAAAATGTACAGTAAAAGCCTGAAATATCTTGTTGTTCTAGAAAGCAAGTAAATTCTCAAAAAATCAGTTGGATTATGTCAAAAGGACATAGGAGAGCTGGCACAAATTCTTGGTAAGAAAACTGGACATCATAAACATTCACAAGAACATTTATAGCAATTGATGGAAATATACTTATCTTATTTTTTAAATCATGATCTCATAAGAGATTTTACAGACAGAAAGTGAAAAACATTCTTATGTATTCTGAAAATTGGCAATATAAAGGGAAAGAATTAAACTTTATCCTATCTTTTCCGTATGGACTGTTTCAGGCAACCAAATGGCACTTATTCACTCTTTGCTACCTATCATCCTTGAACCTGGATCTAAGCAAGCTTTAGAGCTAACTTAAAATTACAGGAAGTATGGAGGATAGAGGAACAAGTTAAGTGAACCATTAAGAAGCAAGTAAATAAGAATGGCTCACACTCTTTTAATTATTCAACAAGACAATTGCATGGAGATAAAAGGGAAAAGGAAGGGCTTTAGATTCAAAGAAATGAGATGTAACCAAAATAGTGTGTTCCCCTTATATAGATTCTAATTAAAACAAGCTTATTATAAAAATGAATTTTTAAAAATAATTAGGAAAATCTAAATATGGACCAAGGAGTTGTTATTAGTTTATTTGGTATGAAAATGGCATTGAGGTTATGTAAGAAAATGTTCATATTTGTTAGAGATGAATATTGAAGTTGCAAGAATGATGATACGGAGTCTACTTCAAAGTAATGAATCAAAAAAGAGAAAGGGATAGATGAAGCAAGTGTTGCAAAATCTTGATAATCGAAGTATCTAGATAATGGGTTGTTTTTGTTGTTTAGTTGTTAAGCTATGTCTTACTCTTTGTGATCCCATGGACTTAGCCAGCCAGGCTCCTCTGTCTATGAGATTTTCTGGGCAAGAATACTGGAGTGGGTTGCCATTTCCTTCTCTAGGGAATCTTCCCAACCCAGGGATCAAACCTGCCTCTCCTGAGCTGGCAGGCAGGTTCTTTTATCACTGAGCCACCAGGGAAGCCCAATGGATATATAGCTGTTAATTATACTCTTCTCTCTACTTGGAATATGTTTGAAAATAATCTTTAATCCTTTTGAAGAGCAAGTTGCAGAAGACATACATCATATTCTGTTTTTGTAGCCAGTGTGGTGGGCTCTATGATACACTGCCCAGATCTCCCTTTACTGAGGACTTGTTGCCCTGGCTGATGCCCTCAGCTGTCAGCCCCTTCAGAGACTGCCTGAGCTGTAGAGAGCTGCCTCAACCAGGGTCATATCACTTTTTGAGGTGGCAGGTTCCAGTGACTGACTGATGTGGCAGTATAAAGCTCTGGCCCTCTCATTCCAACTTACTACAGCTCTGAAGGATCATTCTTGCTCCAGAGAGCCCCGTGGGATTGGCTAAGGCAGTTGTGGGGTCTGCATGATGACATGACACCCCTCTACCTATCCTGTCTGCTTCCTTTCTCCCACTTCTCCAGATGTTGAGCCCAAGGACAAGTCTCAGTAAACACTGTGCGTTAACTATTTATAAAACTCAAGACATGGAAGCAACCTCTATGTCCATAGACAGAGGAATGGATACAAAACATGTAGTATATGTATATACAATGGACTACTACACAGCCATAAAAAAGAATGCAATGATGCCATTTGCAGCAACAATGATGGACCTAGAGATTATCATACTAAATGAAGTAAATCAGAAAGAGAAAGACAAACACCATATGATATCACTTATATGATATCGAGGGGAACCTAAAATATGGCAAAAATGAGCATATTTATGAAACAAACATACTCAGACATAGAAAACAGACTTATGGTTGCCAAAGGGAGAGAAGGTGTGGGAAAGGGATGGATTGGGAGTTTGGGATTAGCAGGTGCAAACTATTATATTAATATATAGAATAGATAAACAACAGGTCCTACTGTACATAATACAGAGAACTGTATTCAATATCCTGTAATAAAGCATAATGGAAAATAATATGAAAAATAATACATGTAACAACTGAATCACTTTGCTGGACAGTAAGAACTGACACAACATTGTAAATCAACTATGCATCAATATGAATAAATTTAAAAACGAAACACAGGGCTTCCCAGGTGGCTCAGTGGTAAAGAATCCTCCTGCCAATGCAAGGAGACTCCAGTTCAAGCCCTGGTCTGGGACAGTCCCACAGGCCGTGGAGTAACTAAGCCTATGGACCACAGCTACTGAGCCCGTGCCCGAGGGCCCATGTTCCACAACACAAGAGTAGCCCCTGCTCACCACAACTAGAGAAGAACCCTTACAGCAACGAAGACCCAGCACAGATCAAAATAAATAAATAAAATTATTTTAAAGTAAATAAAAATAAGAAAAAGCACTGTGCATGCTAAATTCCATCTCAGAATCTTCTTTCCTGGGAATCCTATTTGTGACAGTCTGATGGGTTGGATTGTATCCCACTCTAAAATAAATATGTTGAGGTCCTAACCTCCAGCAGCTCAGAAGGTGATCTTTCTTACAGAAAGAGTCTCTAAGGAGGGTTAAAGTGAGGTCATTAGGGTGGGCCCTCATCCCCTGAGATTCTCATAAAAAGGGGAAACTTGGACGTATCTGAATTGTGGGAACACATGCAGAGTTCTCTTGCAGAGTTTGACATTACAAGAGAAGGAAGTATGGGGACTTCCCTGGAGGCCCAGCAGTTAAGATTCCATGCTTTCATTGTTGGGGGTGCAGATTCAATCCCTGGCTGGGAAGTTGGGGAACTAAGATCTCACATGTCTCATAGCACAGCCAAAAAAAAAAAGGACAATAACAACAAGAGAAGGAAGTATGGGCAAACACAGAAATCTGTTTCCTTTTATAAAGACCGAAGTACACGTAGGAGACTTTCTTTGGTAGCATTCACTTCTGGTTCTTCTGGGCGTCTTTAATGGCCAGTAGAACACAACATTGGGGGAGAAACCCTGCTTCCATTCACAATGCTTCAGGAAACAGGTTGCTCATATGAACTCAATGATGAATCACCTGAAATGATTCATTTAAGTAATTTTGAGAAGAGATTCAGAAAATGTCCTTAATTCCAAAATGTTGACTTGCAGTGGAAAACAATGTGATTGACCTCATTCTCCATCTTGCCAGAAAATAGGATTAATGTTTACCTCATTACAGTAATATGAGGCTTAATGTTTCAAAGGAGGTTTTTGATAAGTGGTATTTAAGAAATTCAACCTGTTTGAGCTGCAACTGAGGTCAACTTTTTTTGTTTAGCTAAACAGGAATTGTATTTTGTTCTTCCTTTAGTACTGGCTTGGATGCCTGGTACTCCCCCAGAGGCCAACAGTCCTGGCCCTCTCACCTTCTGAGGGTGATAATGAGGCTTCCTGAAGTCATAGCCAGGCAGGTCACAGCCCCTCTGCCCCTTCTGTGGTTGCCACTGGAGGGTATGCCTTTTCTGTTCTGGGGTCCTGAGTCCTTTTTCCACAAGGAACACTTTCCATACCCAGGAGGGTCACTTAGGGCTGAGCAGCTTCAAAAAGGCAATTAACATTAAGTGGGAAAGCAGTCCAGTCTCAAAAACTTGGCTGCCAGCGGACTGCGGCTCAAATCACACATCTAAACATTGGGAGGAGGGAACAATGAAAAGGAACAACTGCTTAGCAGACATTGAAAACCTATTTTCCTAAAGCTACAATCATGTCTCTCTCTTTTAACCCCAAGATAAAGGACATGGTTGACGCTCTTCTCAGAAAGCAGGTGGGATTGAGGAGATTTATTTGTGACTTACTGGAAGCACAAACAGAAGCTTTTATTGTTGATAGCTAGGCTGGGTGGCTGCCAGGAGACACATCCCAGAGGAGCTGGGCTGCCAAGTCCTGACACACAAAGAGAGCTGACCTAGTCCTTTTTTATGCTGACTGCCTACTCAGAAATTATATCAGAGAACGGTATTGAAAGACCCAGTGATTTAAGACAATTATGGAGACTTTAGAGCAATCCTAATTGTAAGGGACCATTTAAAGGGAAGTGGTGAAGAAGCAGTATAATCATTAGCTTTATGTGGAACCACTGTTCAGTTTCTGTAGGGAAACTGCCCTGAGACAGCTCTACGTGGCCAGACATTCAGTACCATCATCTTCCTCCTCCTTGGAAACTACAGGTTTAAGTTCAAACTTTCAGCAAATACCTCCTAGAAACCTCCAGGGAAAAACATTGTTAATAACCAGTAATTACAGGCTAGGGAATAGTTTTCAGATTCTGAAATGTAAGTCAGAAGGAGAAAGGGACAGTTTGTGCATGCTGGGAGGTTTGGGGAAGAAGAAAGAGAGCAGGGGAGGGAAGAGAGAAAGATCAAGTTTTTAGGTGAAGGGTAAAAGCAGAGACATTACTTTGTCAACAAAAGTCCGTCTAGTCAAGGCTATGGTTTTTCCAGTAGTCATGTATGGATGTGAAAGTTGGACTATAAAGAAAGCTGAGCACTAAAGAATTGATGCTTATGAACTGTGGTGTTGGAGAAGACTCTTGAGAGTCCCTTGGATTGCAAGGAGATCCAACCAGTCCATCCTAAGGGAGATCAGTCCTGGGTGTTCATTGGAAGGACTGATGTTGAAGCTGAAATTCTGGTATTTTGGCCACCTGATGCGAAGAGTTGACTCACTTGAAAAGACCCTGATGTTGGGAAAGATTGAAGGCCGGAGGAGAAGGGAAAAGACAGAAGATGAGATAGTTGGATGGCATCACCGACTCAATGGACATGAGTTTGGGTAAACTCCGGGAATTGGTGATGGACAGGGAGGCCTGACGTGCTGAGGTTCATGGGGTCACAAAGAGTCGGACATGACTGAGCAATGAACTGAAAATTGAATCTACAATATGGGTTTCCCTGGTGGCTCAGCAGTAAAGAATCTGCCTGCCAATGCAGGAGACGTGGGTTTGATCCCTGGGTCCGGAAGATCCCCTGGAGGGGAAATCTTGTCTGGGAAATCCCATGAACAGAGGAGCCTGGCAGGCTATAGTCCATGGGGTTGCAAAAGAGTTGGGCAGGACTTAGTGACTAAACAACAGCAAATCTACAATGTAGAGTAAAACATAGGGCTTCTTAGACACAACAGAATTCTAAGATGGCGGGGCTAAAAAGAGCTCTAGAGATGATTTTCCTGCCCTCACTGGTCATTTTACTAATGAGGAGAAGTGGAGCGACCTATCCAAAGAGGAAATGCCAAGTGGTGGCCCAAGAGGACTGGAAGCCAGGTGCTCACTCTTGTCACGAAACTCTAACTTCCCATCCATCTGTGTTTGATTCCCACCTTCCCTGACAGCTCTGGCCCCTCATTCATGAGAGGTTTTGGACAAAGGGAACAGTTAGCAGGTGGGATTCTGACTCAGTACAATTACCTTCCAGCCTCTATTTTATATCATCTCATCCTGAAACAAGTAAATTCTGTTTTTCCACCAGCTCTTATTTTCTCAATATTTCATTTGTCAAATATGACACTTAAGGATAAAAGAAGAGGAATAGCCCTAAAGGATATTTTTACAAAGCAATTCACATTCTATGATCTTTTATTATGGTATGGATCCACACATATCCCACACTCGTAGTATCATCTGCTGCAGGCTCATGTCCCCTCCCCCACCCACAATAAGTTTGTTCTTTGTAGGAACCTGAGTCCCAAAGATTTTATCAGGTTGCAGTCCAGGGACCACAAAGGACTTAAGGTATTGGCTCCTCCAGATAAACTGATTGAAACCATTTAATTTGTAGAATCCTGGGGGAATGCAGGGTAATGGGTATAATATAAAACATAATAATAGTGTTTGTCTAAAGCTCAACCCTGGGTCTTTAATTACCTTCTTCTCACCTTTATTATCATCTTGTACTCTACTAGACATACTGTCGCCTCAACTACCAACAGGCCAATACAGTAATTTATGTTTATTTCTTTGAGGTACACACAGTCAAAAACAAGAATGACACAAATGGGGACTATTTAGTTTGGATTCTTAGCAGATGGCTGGTATTTGGCACCCAGAATCCTCCAGGCATCTGAGTTTTATCTTGTTAGCCAATGCTTATTCCCTATTTCCTTATAGAGGAAGGGAGATAACCCTCTTGTTTTCCTCACCTGGTCTCCAGGACCTAGGTGAGGGCATATATGGGGAAAAGATGAGATATTCTTCAAAACTGGGGAAGTAAAATCATCCACATAAATGTTTTAAAATGATTAATGTCTGTATAAATACACCCTTTTGCCTCAACACAAGAATTTCTGATTCTTTTAGGTATCTAAAAGAAATGTATGGGACTTTGCTGGCAGTCCAGTGATTAAGACACTGTGCCTCCACTGCAGGGGGTCCAAGTTTGATCCCTGACCAGGGAACTGAGATTTCACATGTCACGTGGCCAAAAAATAAAAGAAAATAAAAATAAGAAATTTATATATGACCAACTAAGTCAGCAAAAATTAATTTTTAGACATCTACTCAGTGGCTTCCCAGGTGACTCAGTGGTAAAGAATCTGCCTGCCAATGAAGATCCCCTGGAGAAGGAAATGCAGCCCACTCCAGTATTCTTGCCTGGGAAACCCCTTGGACAGAGGGGCCTGGCAGGCTACCATCCATGGGGTTGCAAAGAGTTGGACACGACTGAGCACGCACGCAGTAACGCAGTGACTCAGTATTCAGTGACACACCTAGTAGTATGGAGGTTAATAATAATAGCTGATGTTTACTGAGTCCTTAACAGCGTGCCAAGCATCCGCTGAGCATTAGCACGTGAGCTGCCTCATTTACCCTTATAGCCATGAGATAGGCCCCGTTACCATGTCCATCTTAAACATTAGGAACTAAGGCACAGAGAAGGTAATCATCTGCCCAACATCATATAGCTGGCAAGCGGGACAGCCAGGATTTGAGCATAGTTTTGATTCCAGAATTTATAACCTTAAGGAACTATACATCATGATTCCCACCTTCAGTAAATTTATAGTCTAGTTGGGTGAAACATGTCTAACACACATTAAAATGACTGTAAATTATGTTAGGTGCACATATATAATCAAGTGCTAAATTAGATGCTATCAACTATGAATGCTTCAGAAGTTCAGGAGGCACAGGGAGCCATGGATCAGGCAGGCAGGATTTCTTGAAGCTGAGCCTTGAATTGTCTCCGAAATGTGCATAGAGAAAAGACCACCCCAGGCAAGAAGGAGGCAAAAGAGCTGGAAACAAGAGAGAGCAAGACCTGCGGGGAAGGAGGAAGCACCCTGCCTGACCACAAATGTGTGGGGCTGAAGGGAGGACTGGCTATGAAGTCCTTTAAAGCAGATCTGTTTACGGTTTACGCTTGTGCAGCAGCAGGGAGGGAGTCATTAAAGGCCCTGGATCAATAAAGCGATATTGGGATATCCCATTAGCAAAGGAATGTTTAAAGGAGATGTGCTGGCAGGATATAGAAGATCCCTCTTATTAAAATCCACCAATTAAAGATTGACATAAAGCTTAGAAAAACATGTATGAAATTACTCTAAATTGTTACCAATTCTTATTCTTAAATTCACTGTTTATTCTGTATAATCTTTATGATTTATTTTTATCCTTATTTCACATGAGCAAGTTCTATCAATTCTATCTCTACAATACTTTTCAAAGTTGTCCATTTCTCTATACTTCCTTGCCATTACTTTAGTTAGGCTACCATCTTAAGAGAGAAGGGAGGCGCCAGAGAAGCCTTCCTGGAAGACATGACATTTTTCCAGAGTTCTGAATATTTAGTACGAATTAGCCAGGTATGAAGGGAGGAGGTAGGAATGGGGATGGGACTGAGAAGATGGGAAGAAGATGGAGGGGGAGAGGGGATAGCATAATGGGCAGAAGAAAGCAAAAACCAAAGTAACAGACACAGAATTTAGTGCTAGACCTCAGGTGATGCAGTAAGAAAAATTAAAGGCGGTGTTAACTTAGTGACAGGGATCACTAGTGGGTGGTGAGGGTCCAAAGATTTCAGGCTGGAAGGCTGATGACCTTGTTATGTGGTATCTAGACATTTGATCAAGATGTCACTTCTTAGGACTTCCCTGGTGGTCTAATGGTTGAGTCCACCTGCCAGCGCGAGGGACGCAGGTTCGTCCTCTGGTCTGGGAAGATTCCACATGCCATGGGACAACTTAGCCCCCGTGCCACAACTACTAAAGCCCGTGTGACCCAGAGCGCATGCTCCACAACAAGAGAAGCCACTGCAGTGAGAAGCCCGAGCACCGAAACTAGACAGAAAGTCTGCACATAGCACGAAGACCCAGTACAGCCAAAAATATGTAAATAAATGAACGTCTTTTTAAAAGTCACCTCTTACACCCTGGAAGACAGAGAGCCTCCAGTGTGAGGGATACGGAGGGCTCTCAAGCCAGGCCTTGAACACACAATTTGGCCTTCTCAGTGGAGGGAACAATCTTGGAAAGGTACCATATCTGGGGGCAAAAAGAACAAGGATACTAAATGCCAGACTAAGCTCTGGGAAGATTAATCTCTTTGAGGATATGGGGTGCTGGGAAATATACCTAAGTAGGGATAAAATAAAGGATAAGATCCATTTGGAAACTATGTATTATTTTAGAGATATGTTGAAGGATAAATTAAGTAAAAAATTTAAATAATCTTTCAGAATCCAGTGAGAAGTTAGTGCTAGATTTTTTAAAAACAATCTTATTGGGATATAATTCATGTACCATACAATTCATATCTTGAAAGTGTACAATTCAGTGTTTTTTTTTTAATATATTCACAGAGTTACACAAACATTGCCACAATTTATTTTAGAACACTTTTCATCACCTCCTCAAAGAAGCCCATTTCTACCCTTTCTGCCAGCTCCTGGTAATTTACTAGTTTACTCCTATAAGTGTGGGGTTGTCCACTTTGGACATTTCATATAAAAGGATTCATAGAATATGTGATCTTTTGTGACTGACTTCTTTTATAAATGCTAGACTTTGCAACTTCATGATTTGTTATTAAATAACCATACAATTTAATGACGTATGAAAATTAAATAATATACAATTTAACATTTTCAATTGTATTCGGAAGTAATAATAGTAAATATTCAGAAAACAGTCAGTGGGGCAGGACAGTAGTGTAAGGATAAAGACTCCAGGCCTGGAATCAGGAGGTTTGAGTTCTTGTCTTGTTTCTGCTCTTAACCAGGTGTGTGATCATGAGCAAGGCAGCACCTCTCTGGGCCCCAGGTCACCATATGTAAGATAAGAGGAATGGGATTAGAACAGCCATCTTAACCTTTAACATACAGTAGAATTGCATATGAAGCTTTTTGAAAAATAAGCAATCCTGGGATCTCACCCCGAGATATTTCAAAAGCTTCTAAGGTGAGTTTGTTGTTTGACAGGCGTTAGGAATTTCAGGGCTCACATGTTCTTTAGTTTTCCTTCTAGATCTGACATCCTAGGAGGTAAATTTATTTACCAGTGCATTTTGCCTAGACCCATACCTGTGGCTTTTGGTGAAGTTCCTCTGTCTGCGGTCAGTAATTACATCAAACGTGAGGTCCTTGTGATGATGCTCTGGATACAGCCCTTGCTGGTGGCAGTGGTCCTGGATGCCTGACTCGAACGCATTGTGAGTCATAGTAATAACCAAGAGCAATTTGCCTTCCCAAATACTTCCCTCTCTACCGAGGACAGAAATAACTGAAAATAAGGAACAAGCTATGTGAGTAAACAGCATACGTATGGTGTACTGCTAAGCACTGAAATCTGTGAATGTGTGTGTGTGAGAGAGGCAGATGGAGAGAGAATGTTTGATGTTTTAAAAGCCCATTTCCCCCTGGACAGCTGGTCAAATTCCTAACTTGTGAGGCTACTTTAAACAAGATGGGAAGAGATACTGAACACTCTTTAGGGGAAGTCTTGCGTTCCGTACTTTTTATTTACAAGAAAAATGCGGACATTTGACCTTCTCCTTGAGTATTAGCAGTTTGTCACTCTCATTCCTTTTTATCTCTCTTCAGCTGCCAAACTCCTTAAATCGGGAGAAGGTGAAGCTAAACTTATAAGCCTGGCCTCCACTTAAGAAAAAATAGAGAAAGAAACTTCACAAATATAAATGAACTAACACTCACTATCATCTAATACGCAGTGTTCAAAGCAGCAGGGAGAGTTGCTTGCTTCCTAATACAGTTTGGTTACAAAATCAGTCTTCAGCACTTGGTTTTGTGGCCATCTTATGTGCGTGTGTGCTAAGTCATTTCAGTCATGTCTGACTCTTTGTGACCCCATGGACTGTAGCCCGCAAGGCTCCTCTGTCCATAGAATTCTCCAGGCAAGAATACTGGAGTGGGCTGCCATGCCCTCTCCTCCTCAGAGCTTCCTTTTACTAGGTATGAAATAATTTTATTCCATAAATCTTATAACATTTTGGCTTTTGAGTTTACTTTATCTAATGATTTTCATGTTCTACTTCCCTTCATCCCACTTATCTTTATGCACAATTTTATGCTGTATAGTTTTTCACATTTTAATATCTCTGAAATCAGGAAGCGTCTCACAACCAGTGGTATCTCAAGTTCAGTGAAATATGGTAGGTTCCTTTCTATTTTTTTGGTAAGTTCTTTTTAAGTGAGCTTTTTCACCTCCTACCATCCACTGAATGAGGTTCTTCCTTCCCACCATTTAGTTCTATAGTTCTAATTCATAAATTTCATAGAAGTGAAAGTGAAAGTTGCTCACTCCATAGAATTCTCCAAGCCAGAATACTGGAGTGGGTAGCCTTTCCCTTCTCCAGGGAATCTTCCCAACCTAGGGATCGAATCCATGTCTCCCTCATTGCAGGTGGATTCTTTAACAGCTGAGCCACAAGGGAAGCCCAAGCATACTGGAGCGGGTAGCTTAGCCCTTCTCCAGCAGATCTTCTGACCCAGGAATTGAACTGAGGTCTCCTGCATTGCAGGCGGATTCTTTACCAACTGAGCTATCAGGGAAGCTCTTAAATCTCATAAAGGCCTTACATTATTTTTGTGAAACTATTTGACATTAATATAATTCCAATAGCACTTTGACATATATATTCATAAGAAGTGACACATAAGTCTACCTTATTTTGATGACTATATAATATTCTATTCTCTGAATATAATTTTATTAGCCAGTCCCTATTGATATTTCAAATAATGTTCAGATAAAAATGCTTTGTATACTTACCTAGTTATTTCCCTAGGATGCATTTCTAAAAGCAGAGAATGATTATCTGTCTTATATTACTGGTACAATACAGCAAGCTTTCCTCTCCTTATGTTTTCATGAGATAACTGGGCTATAAACCTTTATTTCCAGTCTAATGATGATCTTTTCCTTTCTCTTATTCATTTTTTTTTAGTGGAGTAGAACATACCATGCAAAGTTAACTATTTTAACCATCTTTCTGTGCACAGTTCAGTGGCGTTAAGTGTATTCACGTGGCTGTGAATACATCACGATTATCCATCTCCAGAAGGATGATCAAATTGCACAGTAGAAGTAATTACTGCTCCTCACAACTCATTTATCTATGAAACACACATTTGTTGAATAGTCTCATGTGTCAAATAGTGTACTTGTTACCCATAAATATTATATTAGTGAAGGTGGTTTTGTTGCAAATGACAGAAAACCCAACACAAACTGACAAGCAGTAGTTTTCTTTCCAAACATAGCTGAATTCAATTCTGTTTCCATCACCAAGATTTTGTTTCTCTCTCTCTTTCTCTTGGTTGTCTTCTCTCCAACTAGTGCCTTTATTTTCAAACAGATTTATCTCCTGTGGTATGAAAATGACTGTAGCCCTGCGCCCTACTGACCATGTGCGGAAGAAAGAGGGAGAGAAAGAAAATAATTCCTCTTCTAGTAACTGAAGAAAGTCTTGAGATTTACTATGATTGGAAAGGCTCACAGCACAGGGCTCCCCTAAACGAGTTAGGCCACCGGAAACAGGACAATAACTGGCTGATTTAGGCCTGTGTCTTTTCCTCCACCCTGGGACAGGGTGTTGGAGAAGCCCCATACAAATCACAAACCTCGAGAGCAGAGAATTCAGGAAGAAAATCAAGCCTGTTGCCAAAAGAACAGGAAGGGACACCGTGGTGACAAAAATAATGTCCACTTCCATTCAGGAGTAGAGCGAAGATATCATATAAGAAGCCATATCACACATAAATGTACTTAAAAGAAAAGAGGAAGTGAAGTTTTGTTCAATATGGTGGTAGTTTAGTCACTCAGGCTTGTCCAACTCTTGCGGCCCTATGGACAAGCCTGCCAGGTTCCTCTGTCCATGGGATTCTCCAAGCAAGAATACTGAAGTGGGTTGCCATTTCCTTCTCCAGGGATCTTCCCAACCCAGGAATCGAGCCCGGGTCTCCTGCATTGCAGACAGATTCTTTACTGACTGAGTTACAAGAGAAGCCCTTTGTTCAGTACATCAGTTTTTTAAAAGCATATATAATGCCTTGTACTGTACTGAGTACTGATGCTATAATATGTTTAAAAAAATTCAGCCTTGGCCATCAGGAAATTTATATTCTAATGAGGAAACAGACATATAAACAGATCTAATAGGCTGAGTGTCAGGAGAGGCGGGCTTGCTGCAGAAGCCCAGACAAGGGCACCCACAGCCTGAAAACACAGGAAGGTCTTCCTAGAATAAATGACACCTGAACTGAATCTTGCTATATGACATGAAGATGGTGGAAAGAGACTTTAGGGTAAAGAAAACTGAATGAAATGGTTAGAGGAGAATTATAAATAGTTCAGTATCCCAAAACTAACATCTGTGGAATGCTACTATATGCTAGACACTTCTCAACCCTTTTCCTATAATATTTCATATAATTAATATATTCAGAGAATATCAAACAACCTAGCATCCTAGAAGGAAGGTTCATGAGAAGAAAAATAAAACAACAAAAACAAGCAAACAAACACCAAGAGATCAGGCTGAGAAAAACAGGTTGGAATCAGATTATGGAAGGGCTTTCAATATCTGTATTATATCTAATTCAGTAGGTATTAGGAGCTAATGAAAATTTTAGGGCAAGGGTTTGACCTGACCAAAGCTATACTTTATAAACACTTTCCAGATTCAATACCTCCAAGATGGCAGAGAGCAGAAAGAATTATATATGGACAACTGTTGAAGAGGTTGCTAAAGTATGCCATCCAGAGGTCAAGCGTCCCCTTCGGCCCCCGTGACCCTCAGACACTGCTGATCTTCTTGTAAACGCTCTTCCTAATGCCATCTAAAACCTTTGCTTTATTGGACCAACCCTACATTCTTAATCTCTACAGACTATACCCTTCTCTTCCTTGCCTTAACTAAAATTTGTTTTTTTGTTTTGTTTTCTTCTCTCAAGAATTCACTTCTACTGACCTCCTTGAGAAGAGGTAATTGATCATCTCACTGGACTAGAACTAATCCATTTAAAAACCATTCCTAGCCACCTCCCTCTTCCCGTGAGGACCATCCAACCCTCCCCCTCATCTTCCAGGCTTCACTTATTCTCCCCTCTTCAAATTATGGTCTACTGAATGTTCTTTGGCAATTATCATTTAGATGCTAAATCCAATGGGTTTCGTGTTTTAACTTGGGACATTTGACTTTATTGACCCATTGTTTCTTCACAGATTCTCCAGGAATTATTTTTTCCTGTTTCTCCTCATACGCCTCTGGCCATTCTTCTCAATTTCTTTTGCCAGTTCTGCCTATCCCCACTTCTTAAATGTACATATGCCTTGGGCTTCTTCCTCTGCCATCCTCCCTTCTCACCTGCCATGCTCCTTCAGTGCTTTGAATCATCACCCAAGTGCTGGTGAGCTGACAGCTCACAAATCCACACCACCAGCCCCGGGTGCTCTCCTGAGCTTTAAAAATCTGTGGGTCCAATTGCCTGCTACGCAGCACTAAGTTGATGTTTCACTGAAAGTCGAATTCTGCATTCCTGAAAGAGTAAACTCTTCCCTATCTCCCCACCCACCCAAGCAAAAAACTGGAAGTCACTTCAGTTCTTCAGTTTCACTAACCACTTATAATCAGTCACTGAGTACTGTTCGTTCTGCCTGTTTAGTATCTCTCACAGCTCTCTTCTCTCCATTCTCATTATTATTTATTTAATTTAGCATCTCATTGTTTATTTGCCAAATTGTGTCCAACTCTTTTGTGACCCCATGAACAGGTAGCCTGCCAACTTCCTCTGTCAGTAGGATTTTCCAGGCAAGAATACTGGAGTGGATTGCCATTTCCTTCTCCAGGGGATCTTCCCAACCCAGAGATCGAACCCACATCTCCTGCATTGGCAGGTGGGGTCTTTACCACTGGGCCACCTGGGAAGCCTTAGCCTCTCATGATCCTTTACCAAAATGTTAGCTTTTTATTTTGAAGATTTTCAGATATACATGGAGTGTAATAAAACTCTACATATTCATCATCCGAGCTGAAAAATTATTAACTTCCTGCCATAGCTATTTCAATCCAGACATCATGACATGTCACTCATAAACATTTCAGTATGCTGTTGTATTACATTACCACAGTAGCATTTTCACACCTAACAAAGTTAACAAGAATGCCTTAATATTATCTAATACTGTGTTTTTCTTCCAAATTTTCTGTTTGCAGCTGGGCTGTTTGAATCAAGATACAAACAAGGTCCACACACTGCTTGTAGCTGAAGCCTCTTGGAAAGTAAAACAGTTCCCTTTCTTTGATCCTTCCCAAGGAAATCTTTTTTAAATTAATTAATTATATTTTGACCACATCTTGTGGTTTGCAGGATCTTAGTCTCTCCACCAGGAATTGAACCTGGGGCCCCTGCCATGCAAGGGTGGCATCTTAACCATTGGACCACCAGGGAATTCCCGCTCCTAGCTGTTTAAAGAGATTGAATTAGCTGTCTTGTCTCACTTAAATTTTTGCATTGTCTCTCTGCCTCGGGTCTTGCTTCTTCCCACCTCCAGTTCTATATTCTGCGCTGCCGTCAGAGCCATTTTTCAAAACTGCAGTTTGGATCATGTTACTCCCCTGTTTGAAACTCTTCAAAGGTTCCCATGAGCTGCCACAATAAAATCTAAACTTCTTCATTTTTCATATAATGTTTTCACTGATCTCTACCGAAATTTCCAGTTTAGTGCAGTGCTTCCTCATACTAAGCAGACCAAAAAAATCCCGCCCCCCCTCCCCACCTGCCCACCACCAAGCGCCAGACTATCTGAATGCCGTGTACTTGCCTCACTTCCACCTGGAAAATAACCTTCATTTCCCAAAGCTCAGTTCAAGTATTACCTCTTCTATGACATTTTCCTGATTCCTTGAACCCCCACCAAGGCAAATTGACCATCTCCTCCTTCCATCCTGGTTCCCACCATGCTCCATTGCACCTAAGCAATTTACACTTCTGGTTCTTTCTAAAGCTCCTTGAGGCTGGGTCCTACTCATTGTAGTAGTCTTATCAGCTTTCAGGGGATTAGCAAAACATGGACTTTTATTAAAAGGTTGTAAGTGAATGAATGATAAATGAAGGGATTTACATTCCAACCTAGAAACACTAGATTTGTTCCAAGAAGAAATTCCTGACAGTCTCTACTGCTCACAGTTCTTGAGGCTGTAGGCACAGCCAGGCTTAGGTCAAAGACTCTTATTTGAGAGCAGGGCCCCAGACCTCAGCCTATTGAGTGTCATCCTGGGCCACTGTGAGAAGCACGTGGCATCGGGTGACTCAGGTTCTATTACAAGACCATTGGGTTGGTTTTTAGTAAAGGGAAGCATTTCTGAAAACATAGTTCTTGGGTGAGGGGAATTCCTTCCTTGGAGAAAGAAAGTTGCTTTCCTGGCCAGTAAAGCTTATTATCAAGCATAGGCTAAACTAGGAAAAGGCACGTTAGTGACAAAGCTGATTAGCAAGCTATTGTTCAAGACCATGTGTTTAAAGCCTGTGAGCTAATTCATAACACTATGCCTGTCTCCTCCTTTCAGCCTGTGTTTTTCAGTCTTCCAAACAAAGATACTAGATGAGATGATCTGTAAGATTCTTTCCATTCCTAAAATTTTATTATCTAATTCTTATATAATACCAGTGTAACAGGATATGATAAAGGTTCAAGAATTATCGATGGCATTTTACAGATATGGAAACTGAAGGCAGGGGACGAGGGATTTGCTTCAGAAGCATGGACGCAGTGCCAGGGCCTGAATCCTTCCAGAGCTCTGTCTTATGAAGCAATGAATATTTGCTGCTCCTGGGTAGAACTGCAGCATCTTTCCCTTTGGTAAGCTGGTCTGTTTTCCCCCTAGGCCTGCAGGAGAAAAAAAAAGAAGTATGAATATGAAAGATATAAATTAAATATTAGTGTATACTTATTCCACTCACACAGCCTATGAGGGTTTGAATCTCACAGTATTGAAAGTAAGAAAAGTCAGTGGTACTGAGACTGCCAGGGGCCAAGTAAGAAGGAAGCTAGAGAAGGAGAACAGATTTGAGCGGCTGGGGGATGCCTTTCTGTCTGTGGGCTGGGAATGGGGGTGGGGAGCTGATTCCAAGGGCATAAAGACAAGGTTGGCCTCAGCTCTTCCTCTCTGTTCTTGGCAATAGCCAGTCTAGCTAGAAAGAGCAATCTGTCAAGTCTAATTAGAGTAGAAGAAAGTGAACAATGAGCGCCCACCTCTAAAATGACAGCCTAGTTTAATGGTGTGGAGGAGCTGGGGAGGGAGGCATGCTTTGTCTGCTTGGAACTGGTTCCTTTAAATATGAATCCCTTCTGAACTCAAACTGCAAAACAACTTAAACTGGATTCTTACTTACTTCACTAGAAATCTTCAGGTCCCTGCGCCTTTTAAACACAGGCACATCCAGCAAAAGCAGATGAGAACCTGGCTCTGTTTCAAAGGTGAGGCTGTAATTGAAAATAGATCATGCGGCATGGACATGGTACTGCTGTGTGTAGGCAACTGATATTTATTAATGTGTTCATGTTTCTCTTTTGTGCTTACTTATATTGGTGGTAGTATTTCTCTTATTTTTCTTGCAATCCTTTTTATTATAAGGTTTATAATTGGCTACTCAAATTTCAGAACAGCCTGAAATTTTAGTAGGACCACAAATAAGCACATTTTAAGATGCAAAAAAAAAAAAAACCAGTGTAATGCATTTTTGGCTTATACTTTAAATGGCCTCTCTGTTTGGATATTGTAGTTTTTGTATCAAAAGTAGGTTTTATAGGAAAAATAATATATTTTATAGATGGAATCAAACAGATATGTTCTTTAAAAGAAATACATGAATACAGGTTATTTAAGCTTAAAAATTACACATGTGCATAACTATAGCTTCAAGTAACGGGGGCCTATTATTAGCAAATGTTATCTGAAGACTAATGGTTTGTTAATTTAACTCTGCCTCATTGTGGGGCATTCAGATATCTAAAGGTACATAAAATAATCATTGTCTGAAGTGGAGGCAAGAGAATGGGAAGAAAAGATGCACAAACACATTTATAAATGTCAGTCTGCATGATTTTGCTGTTCTTTCCTGAGCATTATTTCATTTACTCCTCAAAGCACCCTCTGAAGTATGTTACTATTATCTTGATAGATAGGAAACTAGGGCCCTGAGAAATTAGCCCAGGGTTACAGCGAAATGCAGTCAGGCCTTGGACCCAGTCATCTGACTCCAAGCCTAGTGTACTTCGCAGCCCTGTAGTTCTGGGAGAGTCAGGAAACATTACATTTGAAAAAACCATATGATTGATAAAGATAATGCCAGCATGAGGAATCTCTTCTAATCTATTGATCTCTTATGGATGTGAATGAGGCAGTGGATTTTAGTTTGTGTATTTGTATCATTTACTTTTTTGCTGCTAACCTTTCATTTTCTAACAGCATCACTTGTTTCTTTTCCGTCCTTTTTTTTTTCTCTTACATACACATTATTTGAATAAATTATTTAATAAAAAGATAACAAAGAAGTCTGCCGATACTATGCACCTCAGCCTGGACCCAGTCCTCTCTCCGGATAAACCTATCATCAATTTGAGGTGTAACCAGTTGTTTTCTGTGTGTGTTTGCATAGATGTGTGTATAATCCTATCATACTGTTTCATATCTAAAACATAAATGGTACCATTGTTGTACTTTTTATTCTGCAGCCTGCTCTCCTTTCTTTCTTTTTTTAGTTTACTATGCCTTGTGGAGATCTTTTCTTAGCTACATATTTAAATGTAACTCATTCTTTTTGTTACATCACATAGCATTTCCTTTTACTATTTCCTCTCTACCTTGCCTCAGCTTTTGAAATGGCTTATTCCCTAGTGAGTCAACATTTAATTGTATCTGCATTTATGGGACAAGTAGAGACAAGCAGAAGCTTTATGGCTCATTGGAGTGTGTTAGTAAGAGAGGAAAGAAACATAAGAAGAACTCATACCAACACTCTCAGCTGAGGTGAGATGCTTAGGGCAAGGACAGTGTCATCAGATTTGTCGCCTCTCAGCTAAGAAGTTTAGCATTTACTTTTTAAAAAACCAGCCCGTTCTCCAGAGACATACTCCTTATATATAAGAGGCAGCAGTAGCATACTTGACAGTGCTATGGGGATTAAATGAGATAACATAAAGGAAAGAACATCAAAGCCGTGCAAACCGAAATGTGTATGTTATGAACTGTGTTTGCTTACTTTCTTCCCTCTCTCCCTCCCACTTCAGATATTATGTTGTGAGGCAGCCCCTCAAAGAAGGTAGTAAATGGAACTAGAAGTGTCGTTATTAGATATTCTGGAGCAGGAATGTACCTTGGAGCACGCACTTTGGAGATGGATCTCTCTGGATTCAGGTCCCCGATGTGACGCTCTATTAGTTGTGTGACTTGAATACTATCTTGTCATATGTAAAATAACGATAGTAATAATGGTAAATTGAGCCTGTAGGGTTGTGGTGAGGTTTAAATGAGATAATTTGTGTGAAGTATTTACAGTTTCTGGTATAGCAAAATCAGCTGCTATGGTCATTATCAGAGAAGCTGCAATATCCCCGCTTTCCTTTTCTGTCCTCAAAGTATCACTATCCATTTTCTTCAGATGTGACAAAAAAGGCAGGCCTAATCTCAGGATTAAAGCACAGCCTATATATATATATATTTTGTTTGTTTGCTTGTTTCTGTTTTTTAAGATAGAATTCCTGAGCACCTGCTCTCTAATACCTGCTGGACACACTGCAAAACATAAAGGAAGTGCAAGCAAGGCATGGCTCTTGCCCCCAAAGTGCTTATTAGTTGTTACACTGAGATGCCTTAATGTATGAGGTTAACACTGGAAAGAACTTTGAACCTGTCCGATGAAAGGCATTCTGTAATATGCTCTCTGGGTAACAGGTAATAACCTAAACACAGGGTAGTATTATGACTATACATGCCCAGTGATATTTTATCCAGTTTTTCTGTTAATTACAAAGGTATATATAATCCTTTAACACTTGCTCATTCGTTTCTTGTCCAGCTTCAGAATCATTTTAGAAGCTTATCTGTAGAACTTGAACCATCAGATCACGTACTTACACTGGGCTGGTTCCCTGGCTGGAGGTTGTTCTCACTTTAACCTGCTGGAAAGAACGAGATTCCCCAGGAGCTGGTAGAGAGCTGCTCTCCACAGGGCCCAAGGATTGAATACAAATGTGCAGATATTCTGTTACTCTGGACAAAATACCTGATATTTAGTGAGCACATAAAATCCCCAAAAGTTGGAATTGTCTTAAAGAGCCTGAGAATGCCACTTGAAGAGACCAAAGGCCCCTTGGGGATAAATTCCCAGGAAATGAACCTACAGCACTTCCAAAATACTGGCCTAGTCCTCAGCCCTTTAAGCTTTCTCTGACCAACAGAGCCCATTTTCTGTTGTATGGGTAAACCCATTCAAGCAGGCCCAAGCAGAAATTCCAACTGGATATAAAAGGCCACCTCAGCTGTCAAGCACAGAAGCCATGTGTAGCTTTGGTTTAAAAATCCGTCCAGGGAGCAGATGCTCTGAGTGCCTGGGGTGTGGCAGGCCTATTCCTGATACAAGAACAAACATCCTTTCTCTTAATTCCACATGTAAGTCAGGGACAGACAATACTGAATGTTTTTATCTTTAAAGGAGCTATATTAAATCATTCTTATGAAAAAAAAATCACTTGTATTAAAAAAGTATGGCTTCTCAGAGAGCCCTTATTTCTTAGCAGACAAAGGAATATGCTCATTAAATCATACCTCTGTGAGGAAGAGATTCTTAAGAATAGAGTGCATGACATCTATTATTAGGTTAAGAAGGATTCAAAGCACTGTCAAAGCACCTTTTCTGAAGATGACCTTTTTATTATATTTTTATTTGATTAGGAGAGGCACCTTTTTGGAATTTTTGCCTAGAAACCCAGAATAAATCTTACAGTGTGTTAGAATTGTAATGAGTTTGCCCCTGCATTTCACAGTCCGAGTTCAGAGCTCTGGCAAATATGTTGTCCAAATTTTTATTGGGAATTAACTTTTTTTTGCTTTCCTCTGAGAGATGAAAGCAGCTGGTTATGAGACTTGAGAGAGAGCCTATTTTCCAAGGAAGAACAAAGAGAAAGCGGGCACCCCTCCCCCTTGGAAAAGCCACTTTGCTTTGTCTGAGCGGACTCCCTCTGAGGACTGTGGCAGGAGAGGCTCAGGGCTGTGTCCCTGCCGATTAGTTTAATAACACATGGTTCAGCAGTCCTGGGGATGTGGGGAGGTGTGTGCTTGCCTGCACAGTATTAATGCTATCAGTTGCCCTGTTCCTGTGTCCTCTCCCCAAGGACACTTTTGTAACAGTAACTCTGAGGGAGACATCTCCTCCTTTACTTCTGTTTCTCTGCCGATAAACAAATGTCAGGCATGTCTTGGCTCCTGTCCCTGACTCAGTCAAGTTACTATATATCCATCACTCTTTGTGCTCCAGACACTGTGCTCTCAGTGTTCATTTGGTTGGATCCAGATTGCGAAGGCTACAGAAGTCATAAACAGGACTTGGGGGCCCAGCTTTCCTTCTGGACCCTCATGAAGCTTCTCTTCCAGTCAGGTTCCTAATTTCTGGTGCTACTGCTTGGAAGAGAGGGCCTGCTTTGAACCAGAGCCTATAATAAATGCCTACAGCTATGCCTTGATGGGAGATGGGAATTTTCATGTCAAGAGAACAGCGACCTGATAAACAGCATGACTAATCCAAAAGAAATTGTCCACCTATAGGTCTTCACTCCCTTAAAAGAAGACAAAGTGGGGTGTACAACTCTTAGGCTTAATGCACTGAATCTCTGCAAGTAGAAGGGAGGAGAAGGTTTTTAGCACATCATTTGGGCAACGTGAGGGACAGGGCTCTGTAGGGGAAAGCATCAGCTTAATGAAGGGCGACCTAAAACTCTATACAGCATAAAAGGAGGGAGGCTGCGCTTTGGCATCATCTTGCAGGTTAACAGTTCCCAGCAATCGCGCTGGGTCAGGAGCAGAAACGCAACCATCATCTTTCTGCGGGCTTCAGCCATAGGGGGAGAAAGGTGGTACCACACTTCTCTCCCAGTGGATGACGATGACGTATTCTAGGCTGATGACTGCGGAGGCTCCTGTCAAATGAGTGAAGAGAAAAAGGAAGTGGGGAGAGGAGGAGGGACTCTAGAAACTGCAACAACCCTGGAATAAAAATTAGGGGCCGTAATAAGAAATGATAAGCACAATCACCTTGAAATTCAACCTTCTGCCTGTATTTTTCCAATTTGCTTCTGGTCACCTCTATTATTATTTTGTAAATAAAGCAGGATGGAATAAATGAAAAGAGAGCCCCTGTAGGGTTCTGTTTTTCACTCTCCTTTATGGATTGCTTTAAATAACGATTATACCATAATAATCAAACCCACCATTTTTGGCTTTAGGAAGTGTGAAGACCAGCCAAGCTCTTTGAAACACTGTATTCCCAAACGACAACAGGCCTCTAAGATTTCTCTTCTCTACAGAAAGACTTATCTGGTTGTGCCCATTACTTTCAGTTTTGTTGGGGAAGGGGCGTAGCGTGCAGCATCTTGACTGTAAACGTCTGTCGGGAGTGACTGTCCAGGGAGCCGCGCCGCAGCCTCCTGCAAGATCCGAGCGCTTCCCCTTTCGACCAGCAGGCGGCGCTGCTTTCCACGGCCCCCGCCCCGCCCGCCTCTACGGTCACTTCCGCTGCGGCCCGGCGAGGCTCTCCCCTGCCACGCCTTGCGGGTCTTTTTGAGGCTGCCTTTCTTCACCTAGCACACCCTGCTAGCGTTTCTGGACCACTGTGCTCCTGTGACAGTTTATGCTACTTGAAAACTTCCTTCCTGAGTCGTTTGTGAGAGTGGAAATTCCTAAGAAAACAAAACAACCCCCGCCCCCAACCCGGTATTTGGGATTGCGTCGTCGCTGATTTTTTTTTTTTTAAACATCTCAAATGCATTTCAATTGAAGTCAAATTTAAAAAAAAAAGCTTCTGACTCAACACAGAAGGCAATATATGTTGAAACTTAGAATGCTTTAAAAAACAAATTCCCCTTCCTGTTTATTCCAGACGCTTCTCCGGGTTTAGAGAGCGGGTCGCGAAAATTCAGCTGCGGCGCCATCTGCTGGAAGCGCCGCGACGCTGCAAGGAGCTTGCCGGGGGAGCAGACGGGTTGCAGGTGAGCGTCCGGCCCTTTGCCCAGAGAAGGCGCTGACACCGAGGTAACATCCAAATGCCTTCCGCTTGTCTAAAACGAGACCGCATTGACCCTGCAAGAAAATGGCCTCAGTTTTGAGGAGCCCTCGGCCTGAATGAACTGGCATATGGTGTGTGGGTGTTAGGAAGGCTTGGGGCTTCAGGAGAAGAGGAGGCCTAATTCATGTCATGCCCAGCCCCTAGCCCTGCCATGGTCTCAGGTGCAACGCTGAAAACTAAAACCGTATTTTCCATCAGTGCACATGAGGAGGTATAAGGTGCAGAAGTCACAATGTATTTGTTCTGTTGAATGGAACTGACTTTGCTGAATGGAAGGAAGTTTAAAAGATGAAGAGGGTGACAGAAATTAAATTAATCTGGGAGTGGGGATGTGTTGGAATGTGGCCTTGGCCATGGTTTGATACAAGGTCACCAAGACCCACTACCATTTTCCAAACTCTTAAGTCAGTTCTGATTTACTTGATGATTTTTCTATTTAGGAGACTGCAGGCTCTTTCCACCCCAGGATCTAAACCTATTTGCAAACACATTTATATGCATACTCCAAAACAAACCTCAATTTATCATTGCTGGGAACTTTGTTAAAGGCCACAATCAGAAATCTCCTGGGGAACTGGAAGAAAGCAAGATTTAGAGCAGAAACACAGTTGGCCCACCCATCTGGGAAAATATGGTGTTGCTGATAGGAAACATTTGTAATAGGAAAATGTTATCAAACATAGTCCTCACCCTCCAGCGCTTGATAATAACATTCTAACAAAAATGAGTTTTTGTTTTCTGGGATGAACTCATAATGGGTTTCCTGAAAAAGATGAAGTAGCTTTGCCAACAATATAAACCTGTTGGAACCTAACTGGTGATGTAGTTCTTGGGGTCCATGTCATGTCAATTTCATATAGTCAGTGTTTTATAGAGACATCCTTTGGTGCTTGTATATCTAAGCCCTGAGACCTACCTGATTCTACTGCCATAGTGAATAGTGTCACAGAGAAAATGTTAACCCTCCAAATGGATGCTGGAAGAAAATAAACTAGGAAATCAGGATGAGAAATAAAATGACAGTCCACTCTGATGATGTAAGAAAGGACTGTATCAGAGAAGATTTAGTATATTTTCTGTTTTGAATGAGTGAAGAGTTATTGGGTGTCAAATTGTCACCAGCAGAGGAAATATTTAATGGCTGATGCCGCATCTGTTAGACCTCGCTTCTACTACGGTATTTGTTGAGAGTCTTTCATAGAAATAAAACAAGTACAACACATTAGTAGAGTGAGTGGTGACATGCCGTGGAATTGAGCATCTCTTGGTGAAGGTACTTTCACGGTCTCTGGCTTGGAGCAGTGCAGGAGGGAGCAGAGATAGAGCACTAGACCCAGACAATTTAAGCCCTCATGGTCTCTTCCTTTTGCATGGCACAAAGCAGTCCCTAGAAACTGAATTTTTCTCTTCTATGGTGTTTCTTCTTTCATTAACTTGTTTGTTGAGGGTGCCTGCATCCTCAGAACAGAGCCACATATACAAACTACCCTGGCCTTCCTCACAAATGTCTCAAGAGTATTCACTGGGCACTGTCTCTGGTGAACTCAATACAAAAAGTCTACCCATTCCCCCAGCAGTTGAGCTTGGGATTCAAATAGTTTGTGTTTGGCAAAAAAAAAAAAAAAAAACACACAAGGGAAATTTTTTCTAGAGATGACCTCTCCCTTGACTTTCAGCCTGTTCTAAATTGGGCTTTTGAGAGAAATGTGACCCTTCTTTCAAAAACGTGAAACAGATTGAGCTTAGTAGAAGTTTCTGTCTGGACCTTAGGGTTAGGTAAGTGTGTCTCTCGTGATGCAAATCCTGACTTCACAGAGACTTGCCTTAACAATGTCAATTCAACTCACTGTTGTTCTCTCAGCCACACCGTCAGTCTTCTCCTCCCTCCCTGCAAAATGTCAGGCTAACTCCTGCTCTTCAGTGGGTCTTATCCTTCTGGCTATTTCCTCCAAGATTTCCTTGACTTCCCCAGGTGAAGGGAGGCTGCCCTTGCTTAGTTCCCTTCACCTTGTGGTTCCCCATCATAGCTCTGTCATAGCATATTCTCATTGCCTATCTGTCTCCCATAACAGACTCTTAAATCCTGTGAAGACAGGATTAAGGCTATTATTATGTTTATTTTGTATCCCCAATGCCTAATTAGTGCTTCAGATCAAGCAGATAATTAGATAGGAATTCAGCATACAGAGATGACAAGGAAGGTCATTTCTGATGGAGGGACTAACGTGAACACACACAGGTGTAGACTTGGAAGAATGGCCTGGAGCCTGAGTGTGGTTTGGCCAAAGCCTGAAGCCCCTCGCTCCATTTTTAAATTAAAGGCAAAGGCTAAGAGGAGATTAGGTGGGAAAGAGTCTGAGGTGGTTATGAATATTGTGAATGTTTGCTTAAGGCGGTGGTCATCAGAAGTTGAAATAGTTGCGAACGATGACATTTCCGGTGTATTGTAATGTCAGAGAAGTACTGTACATGTATTTTCATCAACAAGATGGAGTCCCAGAGCTAGCCCATCTCTGTTATGAAAAATACCACTGCGCTGGCAAAACCGGTCTACATGATCAAACTACGCAGTTAAGTAGGCTTATTTTCTATTAGGAAAAGTTAGCCTGCGTTTAAAAATTTTTTTTCTGGTAATCGTTTATTTTTGGCTGTGCTGGGTCTTTGTTGCCGTGAGGGCTTTCTCTAGCTGTGGCAAGCAGAGGCTACTCTAGTTGCAGTGCTCTGGCTTCTCATTGCGGTGGCTTCTCTCGTTGCTGGGCACGGGCCCTAGTGTGTGTGGGCTTCAATATTTGCAGCATGTGGGCTCAGGAGTGGGCTCCTGGGCTCTGGAGCACAGGCTCAGGAGTTGTGGTCACAGGCTTAGTTGCTCTTTGGCATATGGGATCTGCCTGGATGAGGGATCCAACCACTGTCTCTTGCATTGGCAAACAGATTCTTTACCACTGAGCCACCTGGGAAGCCCCTAGCTGTTTTTAAATTAAGAACACTGTATTACTTTAAGGTCTTCCAGCACCTCACTTGTGACTTCTAATTCTAAAACAGTCACTGTCCAGGGCACAGAGGGTTGCTGGGAATCTGTTCAGGGGAAGAAATAAGGCCCTGCCCTTGGCATTTTTTACCGGAATCTCAAGAGACTCTGCCTCGGGCATAGTGCATTCTCAAATCATCACTTCCTGTGATAACAAATCAGAGTTCAGGGTGACTGAGGAGTGCCTTTCTCTTGTGAAGGGTCAGAACAGTTGGAAAGAGGAGGCTGGAAAAGAGAAGTCAGTGCCACGTCAGCCATGCCCTGACAGATCACTTCCAGAAAAGGACACGTTTGGTAGCTCAAAATCTGGAAATGGAGCCTCTTATAGTATCTATGCTGTGTACCCTAAGGGTACCTAGATCCCAGCTCGAAGGCTGTGTTTCCATCTTCATTTTTGTTGTTGTTTTAATTATTTGTTTGGCTATGCTGGGTCTTAGTTGCAGCACGTGAGATCTTCCTTGAAGCATGCCTGATCTTTAATTGCAGCATGTGGATAGGCTCTTAATTCCCTTATCAAGAATAGATGGAAGTTGGGCCCCCTGCATTGAGAGCGTAGGCTCTTAACCACTGGACCACCAGGGAAGTCCCTGAAGACATTGGTTTTAAAAAAACCTGGATTTTATCCTGCAGAACAGTGGTCTCCAGAGTGTAGTATATAAAAGGTACAGAAAGGAAATATTGTACATTCTAATTAAACTTGTTAAATGTCATCCTCTTAAACTCTCTATTTTGGTAGATGTTTATGATTTATATAAAACAGAAGTATAATAGCGTATAAATAATTTAAAAATAAATTATGTGTGTGTGTGTGTATCAGAGGATGTGCAAACATTAGTCTGCTGATAGGCTCATGCAACTTAAGAAAGCCTGTGGACTACCTTTAGGAACAGTGCAGAGTCACTGAAGGTTTCCGAGTGAGGGAGTGACAATGAGCACCATTGTTGCCTACATCTGAGAACGAGGAACAGTGCCTGGCATCCAGGGAGATGCATGGAGGTACTCCCTCTTTCAGAGCTGGCAGCCTGGCTGACAGGTGCAAAAGCAAGTAACAATAGTGAGTTCTTGGCTAACCAAAGGGAGGACAAAAAGGAATCAATTTAAACGAATGTGGAGGGGCTTCTCTTGTGGCTCAGTGGTAAAGAGCCCACCTGAGACAGGGATTCGACCGCCGCTAAGCCTGCGTGTCACGACTGCCGAGCCCACGCACCCCGGAGCCCGTGCTCTGCGCCTAGAGAAGCCACCACAACAGGAAACCTGAGCACTAGAGAAAAGCCCTCACCGCAACAAAGACACAGCACGGCCAAGAGTAATAAATACAGAATTTTTTTAAAAATAAAAGAATGTGGAAAGAGCAATTGTTTTTTTATTGTTTTTAAACATATATTTCATACAGAAAGAGCTGAATTTTCAGTAAAGCCCTAAGATGGTGATAGTCTTGCCTTGCTGTTTTCATTTCAAATTCCAAGCATTCTGTTTGGTCGTTCCTTTTTCTCTGTCTTTAACCACCAAATTGATGTTTTATTTCTGATTGGGAGGATCATGTTCTTCTGTTCTTAAAAAGTGAAAAAAAGTGAAAATTAGTTGCGCAGTCATGTCAGACTCTGCGATCCCATGGACTGTAACCTGTCACGCTCCTCTGTTCATGGAATTATCCAGGAATACTGGAGTGGGTTGCCATTTCCTTCTCCAGGGGATCTTCCTGACTCAGGGATCAAACCCTGGTCTTCTGCATTACAGGCAGATTCTTTGCCAACTGAGCCACTAGGGAAGCCTTGCCACACTATTTTCATTTCAAATTCCAAGCATTCTATTTAGTCTTTCCTTTTTCTCTGTCTCGAACCACCAAATTTATGTTTTATTTCTGATTGGGGGCAGGGACCATGCTCTTCTTTCTTAGAAGAAATACCTAAAAGCTGAGAGTTTGTGATTAAGAAGGGTTTATCTATTGTGTTGGTCTTTAAGAAGATATCAACATAATGGTTAAAATGTCCAGGGAAAAGGAAATTAGGGGAGTAATTTTCAGTAGCTTCTCCATACTTAGAAATTCTACTGTGATCAGAAGTTCCCAGAGGGAGGCATTTTTAAAAGTTCCCAAAGAACATCATAAGGCATAATGATACCTTAACAGTTGTGTATAACAGATGCACTCTCAAAGGATTTTCATGGTATTATCCTTGCGTTCTCACCAGTTACGTCTCTATTGAGTGTGAGGGTGATAAAAGAGGTCCAGAAGCGACCCAGGCTCCATCTGAATGGAAGCTTAGACTTCCAGAAAAACAAAAACACTATTGGAAAAGAATCCTGAAACGTTCGTCCAGATGCATACTCCTGCCCCCCCCACTCACAGTAGCACCATAGGTATTTTTTTATAATGATTTTATTGCATCATTTTACTGATTAGAATGCCAGATACGCTGGATATAAATGTGAAAAGAATCAAATTTTTACAAATAATACTTTGCTGCTACAGTATTAAAAAATTAATGGAGATTGCGATTATAGTACAGCTTTAAATAACATTCTCATAATGGATTTAACACAATGAACCAACCAGGGCCTAAGGTTTAAAGTTCTGCAAAGAGAAATCTGGGACAATGTGAAAACTCAGAAAGTTCATCCTTCAGCTATGTGCTTCATTTAACAGTAAATCCAGCAACAGAAGCATTCACAAAGATCGCAAAGAAGATCCCCTGATGAGAGATCTTTTAAGAAACAAGCAAAATAATAATATGGAAGCCTGAGTTAGTTTTCCAGGTAGACTCATTCCATCCCATCCCTGTCTAGTCCTATCCTTGCTACCCGAGAACTCTGTACCTGAAGTGCATTATTACGTATCCATAGGTGTTGTTTTAGCCATTTAACAGAAGGAAAAAACAAGACTTGGACAAGATAAATATACTTGCCAAGTACACAGTTGCTAGGTGGCAGACTTAGAATTCAGCTGATGTCTGTTTTACTCAAAGCCTGTTTGACTGCCTGGGAGGCAACTGATCATTTTTGATGGGAGAGTCTCAGTAGAGTGGTAGGGTAGAAGACAGATAACACAGGGTTTAGTCACTCATTATTCAAATATTTATTGAGGAGGGTGGGACTTCTAGGTGTGGTAGAGTGAAGAAGTAGGCAAATCAACTCTCCCAAAAAAACCACTACAAAGCTGGAAAAAATTGATGAGGACAATCACTTTAGCACCTTTAAAATCGACCAAAGGCATAGAATAGTCTGAGAAGTGTTTGTGTTTGAACAATTGCTGAAATGTAGTAATAACAGTGGGAATCTGTGACACCCTTGCTTGAGGATGCTCTCATTTTCCAGCCCTGACACCAACCTAGTCACCATGGAGATTTTGCCAGAGGTGGGGATACTGTGAGGACTGGCAGCTTTGCTGCCAGAGTCAGAGGGCTCACTGAATATGGAGCAGGAGAGGACCAATGGTTCCACAAACCCAAGGTTGTAGTTGTGGTTGGAGGAAGAGTATTCCTGGCTGAGGTGTGTACATTTGGAGTTGAGAACAGCGGGCCTAAGATACCACGTACTCCTGGCTGACCTCGAGGATTGGTACATGGAGGAGCTATGAAAGGGCCTAATAAAAGTAAAAACTCAAATAGGGTTGAAAAGAGCCTGAACTTTAAATGTGCTCCCCTGCCCACACACCCATTACCAGAGCACAGAAGCCAATTTCTGTCCGAACACTAGCTAACCATTAGGCTACTTAGGCACAGGAATGACCCCTAGGAAGCCAGACTTAAAAAGTAAAAACAAGAGAAGATAAACTGAGCAGAGATATCAATAGCCATACCCTTCAAAGGGGATAGATTTAATTGATTTAACTAAAGCAACTTACTAAACACACAAGCACAGAAGATAGCCTGGAGGGAGAAAAATTGGAATCCAGAGTTGCTGCAATACAGTATTAAAAAACCTAGCTTTCAAATAAAATATGCAAAGAGATCGGAAAGTATGACCCATTCTGAGGGAAAGCAAAAATCAGTAAAAACTCTCTCTGAATGTCCCAAGAAGTTGGATTTAGCAGGCAAAGATATCAAAGCAGTTATGTTCAAAGAACCAAAAGAAATTGTGTTTAAAGAATCAAAAGAAAGGGCAGTAATATTAATAAATGAAGACAATAAGAAAACACATTTAAAAATTTTTTAATGATTAAAAATGTAGAAATAAACAATACTTGAAAAATTCACTAGAAGGGCTGAAAAGAAGAGTCAAGATAGCAGAGAAAAAGCAGCAGTGAATTTGAAGAGAGCAGCAGAAACTATGTACTGAAGAACAGGAAGAATGAGAATGGAACAAAAGTGAACGGAGCCTCAGAGACTTGTGAGACAACGGCCCAACATACGTGTAATGGAAGAGGAAAGAAAAGGTTAGGAAAAAAATTTGAAAAAATGTCTGAAAACTTGGCAAATTTCATTGAAAACATTAATTTACACATGCATGTAGCTCAACCAACCCAAATAGGATAACTACAGAGACCTGCACCTAAACACAGCATGCAAACTGTTAAAAACAACAAAAAATCTTTAAGGCATCAAAAGAAAGCCACCATCATGTACAGTGGAACATCAGTGTAATCACTAATTTCTCATCTGAAACAATGAAGGCTGGAAGGCAGTCGAATGGAATATTCAAAGTGTGAAAGACAAAACTATCTACCAAGAATTTTTTTCCAACCAAGAATTTTATACTCTATAAAGCTTCCTTCAGAAATGAAAGAGAAATTAGGACATACCCAGATAAACAATTTTGAGGAAACTACCCTCAAGAAATGCTAAAAGAAGTTCTTCAGGCTGACAGGAAAGGATATCAGATGGTATTAATAACTCAAATCCAAAGGAAGAAATGAATAAATAAAAATTTTTAAAAAGAAGAAATGAAGAGCACTGGAAATGGGTTAATATAAAGGATTATATAATGCTATAGCTCTGTACTCAGTATTTTATAATATCCTATAAGAGAAAAAAATCTGAAAAAGAATATATATGTATATTTCTGAATCAGTTTGCTGTCCACCTGAAACTAACTCAACATTGTTAATCAATAATACTTGAATGAAAAAAGACAATATAAATATATATTTGTTTCTTCAAGAAATAAGTTTCTTTAAAACTTCTTTTAAAAATATGAAATTGTATGAACCAATAATTATAACACTATACTGATGAGTCATAACGTGAAATAATATAATACCTAATAATATATTGGGTAGTGTAGTATAATTATATGATAAATAATATTGTGTTAATATGAAGATATAGTTGAGATATTAATATATATTATAGCACAAAGGAAGGTGTGGATAGAGTTATATTGGACCAAAGTTTCTGTATTTTCCTGAAATTAAGTTAGTATTAATCTGCAGTAGATAGTAGTGAGTTAAGATGTATTTTATAATCTGTAGAGTAACCATTAAGAAAATAATTTTAAAATATATGGTAAACCTACATAAGACTTAAATGGTACACTAAAATAATTATTTAACACAGAAGTGGCACTGGTTCAGAGTGGCTATAGTAGAGATAATGAAAAGTGGAAATGCAGTAGATGTATTTCAAGGTAGAGCTAATGGGATTTGCTGACATACTGATGGGAGTCATGGTAAGAGTCAATGATGACCCCAAAGTTTTGGGCCCAGGTGACAGGAAGATTGACATTGCAATTAATTGAGATGGGAAAGGGAGGAGCACGTTTAGGCAGAAAGATTAAGAATTTAGGTTTAAGAATCTATTAGATATCTAAGCAGAGAATTCCAACAGGCAGTTGGGTGTATGGGTCTGCAATTCTGGAAAGCAGTCTAAGTTGGCAACTTATGTATCTATCGTTGTGTAATTCAGTCCAGTCACTCAGTCCTGCCCGACCCCATGGATGGCAGCACGCCAGGCTTCCCTGTCCACCACCAACTCCCAGAGCTTGCTCAAACTCATATCCATTGAGTTGGTGATGCCATCCAACCATCTCATCCTCTGTTGTCCCCTTCACCTCTTGCCTTCAGTCTTTCCCAGCATCAGATCTTTTCCAATGAGTCAGTTCTTTGCATCAGGTGGCGAAAGATTGGAGTTTCAGCTTCAGCATCAGTCTTGCCAGTGAATATTCAGGACTGATTTCCTTTCAGATTGACTGGCTTGATCTCCTTGCAGTCCAGCAGACTCTCAAGAGTCTTCTCCAATAGCACAGTTCAAAAGCATCAATTCTTCAGTGTTCAGCTTTCTTTATAGTCCAACTCTCACATCCATACATGACTACTGGAAAAACCATAGCTTTGACTAGACAGACCTTTGGTGGCAAAGTATTGTCTCTGCCTTTTAATATGCTGTCTTGGTTGGTCATAACTTTTCTTCCAAGAAGCAAGCATCTTTAATTTCATGGCTGCAGTCACCATCTGCAGTGATTTTATCACAGACAGAAAATAAAGTCTGTCACTGTTACCATTGTTTCCCAATCTATTTGCCATGAAGTGATGGGACCAGATGCCATGATCTTAGTTTTCTGAATGTTAAACTTTAAGCCAGCTTTTTACTCTCCTCTTTCACCTTGATCAAGAGCTCTTCAGTTCCTTTTCACTTTCTGCCATAACGGTGGTATTATCTGTGTATTTGAGGTTACTGATACTTCCCCCAGCAATCTTGATTCTAGCTTGTGCTTCATCCAGCCTGGCATTTCACATGATGTACTCTGCATATAAGTTAAATAAACAGGGTAACAATATACAGCCTTGATGTACTTCTTTCCCAATTTGGAACAAGTCTATTGTTCTTTGTCCAGTTCTAACTGTTGCTTCTTGACCTGCATACAGATTTCTCAAGAGGCAGCTAAGGTGGTCTGTTATTCCAATCTCTTGAAGAATCCTCCACAGTTTGTTGTGATCCACAGTCAAAGGCTTTGGCCTAGTCAATAAAGCAGAAGTAGATAGTTTTCTGGAACTCTCTTCCTTTTATGATGATCCAGCAGATGTTGGCAATTTGACCTCTGGTTCCTCTACTTTTTCTAAATCCAGCTTGAACATCTGGAAGTTCACAGTTCACATACTGTTGAAGCCTGGCTTAGAGAATTTTGAGCATTATTTTGCTAGTGTGTGAGATGAGTGCAGTTGTGCAGTAGTTTGAACATTCTTTGGCATTGCCTTTCTTTGGGATTGGAATGAAAACGGACCTTTTCCAGTCCTGTGGCCACTGCTGAGTTTTCCAAATTTGCTGGCATATTGAGTGCAGCACTTTCACAGCATCATCTTTTAGGATTTGAAATAGCTCAACTGGAATTCCATCACCACCACTAGCTTTGTTCATAGTGATGCTTCTTAAGGCCCACTTGACTTTGCATTCCAGGATGTCTGGCTCTGGGTGAGTGATCACACCATCGTAGTTATCTGGATCATGAAGATCTTTTTTGTATAGTTTTTCTGTGTATTCTTGCCACCTCTTCTTAATATCTTCTGCTTTTGTTAGGTCCCTGCCATTTCTGTCCTTTATTGTGCCCATCTTTGCATGAAATGTTCCCTTCGTATCTCTGATTTTTCTTGAAGAGATCTCTAGGCTTTCCCATTCTGTTGTTTTCCTCTATTTCTTTGCATTTATCACTGAATCACTTTCTTATCTCTCCTTGCTATTCTTTGGAACTCTGCATTCAAATGGGTGTATCTCCTTTTCTCCTTTGCCTTTCACTATTCTTCTCTTCTAGGCTCTTGATAAGGCCTCCTCAGACAGCCATTTTGTGTTTTTGCATTTCCTTTTCTTGGGAATGGTCTTGATCACTGCCTCCTGTACAGTGTCAGGAACTGCTCTCAAAGCAAGAGACTGGATGAGTAATGAGTCACTGTACATAGGAATGAAAGGAGACCTTGAACCCTTGACATTAAGAGTTTAGGAGGGACTCTCTTGATGATGCAGTGGTTAAGACACCACACTTCTACTGTAGGGGGCACAGGTTTGCTACCTTGTCAGGGTACTAAGGTTCCACATGCCATGTGGTGCAGCTGATAATAATAATGAATTGTTGGAAGAGTTTAGGAGACCAATAAGGAAACAACAATAGCAGCTGAGAAATCACAGCCAGGAAGAAAACCAGAAAAAAACCTAGTGAAGAAAGTGTTAAGTGTTTCACCGTGTCAGGTGATGCTGACATTTGAAGTAAAATAACTGGGAACTGACCTTTAGATTTGGTAAAGTGAGGGTCATGGGTGACCTTTGGAGAAGTGGCAAGGGTTAAAGGCTGACTCCAATGGCTTCAAGGAATAAGGGAGGAAACTGGAGGTATTAGTGGTACATAACTGTTTTCCATGATGATAAGGAGGGAAATAGGATAATAGCCACAGGCAGAAGTGAAATCAAAAGAGGTTATTTTGGAGATGGAGGAGCAGGTCTTAATGCTAAAAGAAAACTAGACTAGAGGTGGGAAATTAATGCAGAAGAAAAATAAGAGAATCACTAGAGTTACATCCTTGAGTGGGCAAAAGTGGATATATGTGGGATATAATGTTGTTCAGTTGCTAAGTTGTGTCTGACTCTTTGTGACCCCATGGACACAAAGCTCCCCTGTCCTTCACTGTCTCCCAGAATGTGCTCAAATTCATGTCCATTGAGTTGGTGATGTCATCTAACCATTTCATCCTCTGCCACCCTGTTATCCTTTTACCTTCCGTCTGTCCCAGCATCAGGGTCTTTTCCAATGAGTTGGCTCTTTGCATCAGGTAGCCAAAGTATTGGAGCTTCAGCTTTAGCATCAGTCCTTCCAATGAATATTCAGGGTTAATTTCTTTAGGATTGACTGGCTTGATCTCCTTGTTGTCCAAGGGATTCAAAAGTCTTCTCCAGCACCATAATTCAAAAGCATCAGTTTTTTAGTGCTCAGCCTTCTCTATGGTCCAGTTCTCACATCCATACATGACTACTGGAAAAACCATAGCTTTGACAATATGGACCTTTGTCAGCAAATTGATGTCTTGGCTTTTTAATATGCTGTCTAGGTTGGTCATAGCTTTTCTTCCAAGGAGCAAGCGTCTTTTAATTTCATGGCTACAGTCACCATCTGCAATGGTTTTGGAGCCCAAGAAAATAAAATCTATCACTGCTTCCACTTTTCCCCCATATTTTTGCCATTTAGTGATGGGACTGAATGCCATGATCTTATTTTTTTGAATGTTGGGTTTCAAGCCAGCTTTTTCATTTTTTTCTTTCACCTTCATCAAGAGGCTCTTCAGTTTCTCTTTGCTTTCTGCCATTAGAGTGGTGGTATCTGCATATTTGAGGTTGTTGATATTTCTCCTGGCAATCTTGATTCTAGCTGTGGTTCATCCAGCCCAGCATTTCACATAAGGTACTCTGTACATAAGTTAAATAAGCAGGGTGACAGTATACAGCCTTGACGTACTCCTTTCCCAATTTGGAACCAGTCAGTTGTTCCATATAAGGTTCTAACTGTTGCTTCTTGACCTGCACACAGGTTTCTCAGGAGACAAGTAAGGTGCTCTGTTACTCCCATCTCTCTAAGAATTTTCCATAGTTGGTTGGAAAGCTTTAGTGTAGTCAAAAGCTTTAGTGTAGTCAATGAAGCAGTAGTAAATGTTTTTCTGGAATTCTCTTGTTTTCTCTATGATTCAATGAATGTTGGCAATTTGATCTCTGGTTCATCTACCTTTTCTAAACCCAGCTTGTTCATCTGGAAGTTCTTGGTTCATCTACTGTTGAAGCCCAGCTTGAAGAATTTTGAGCATTACCTTGCTAGCATGTGAAATGAGCACAATTGTGCAGTAGTTTGAGCATTCTTTGGCGTTACCTTTCTTTGGGATTGGAATGAAAATTGACCTTTTCCAGTCCTGTGGCCACTGCTGTTTTCCAAATTTGCTGGCATATTGAGTGCAGCACTTGAACAGCATCATCTTTTAGGATTTGAAATTGCTTGCTTTATTTGTAGCAGTGCTTCCCAAGGCCTGCTTGACTTCACACTCCAGGATGCCTGGGTCTAGGTGAGTGATCACCCCATCTTGACTATCCGGGTCATTAAGACCTTTATTGTTTAGTTCCTCTGTGAATTCTTACCACCACTTCTTAATCTGTTCTGCTTCTTTTAGGTCCTCACCATTTCTTCCGTTATCATGCCCATTCTTGCATGAAATGTTCCCTTGATCTCTCCAATTTTCTTGAAGAGATCTCTAGTCTTTCCCATTCTATTGTTTTCCTCTACATTTTTTCATTGTTCATGTAAGAAGGCCTTCTTATCTCTCCTTGCTCTTCTCTGGAATTCAGTTGGGTATATCTTTGCCTTTCATATACAAGTGGAAATACTGACCTTGAATAAGAGCATGGACAGTTTATTGTCAGAAGCTAGAAGACAAGCAAGAGTGTGTGGGACAGTCACAAATAGGTAAATGGTTAAGAAGAATTATCCCAAATTTTGAAATCGGATTATTGGGCATCGTTTTAGTGAAGAGCTGGGCTTTGTCCAGCAGGCCTTGTGGGGATTATCTCGTTTTCTAAGGGCAGCCACCTTTGCTTGACTTTCTACTTATTACTGATTAGGATTGTTTTTTAGATTCTTTTAAAGGCATATTTATTTTATTTTTGGCTGAGCTAGGTCTTCGTGGCAGTGCACAGGCTTTCTCTAGCTGTGGCAAGCGGGGGCTACTCTCTGTAGAGCAGTCTACTCAGTGTAGACTTCTCACTGGGATGGCTTCACTTGTTTCGGAGCACAGGCTCTCAGCGGGTTGCCTTCAGAAGTTGTGCATGAGCTTGGTTGCCCTGCAGCACGTGGGCTCTTCCTGCATCAGGAATCAAGCTCATGTCCCCTGCATTGGCAGGAGGATTCTTATCCACTGGACTACCAGGGAAGTCCTGATTAGGATATTTAACAATCCTGTTTCTTATAGAA
Organism: Antilocapra americana; assembly: GCA_007570785.1. NCBI lineage: Eukaryota > Metazoa > Chordata > Mammalia > Artiodactyla > Antilocapridae > Antilocapra > Antilocapra americana. The sequence continues at coordinate 9,005,172 of ML663565.1, forward strand.
AACTTACAGTGATGCACATAGTGCTCATCCGAGAGAAATACAAGTGGTTTTTTCCCTATGGAAAAGATAGCCTCACAGGTTGATTTTTTTGTTTTTTCTTCAAGGGCATTAGTCAGTTTTGTTTCTGCCTAGCATTTGTTTTCTCTTCAAGGGCATTAGTCAGTTTTGTTTCTACCTAGCAGTTTTATTCTGATGTTTTTAAGGTACCTTTCCCGATGAAATATAACAACTCCTGTTCCTTAAATGCTCTTTGCATCAACTTTATCTTTTTACTGGTTCCTTAGTTAGTAAATCTTGAGCTCATGTTTAATTCTGTATTTATATGTTATGATTTTAACTTTTAAAAATATATTTATTTATTTATTTGGCTGTGCCAGGTCTTAGTTGCAGCAAGCAGAATCTAGGGATTGAACCCAAGCCCCATGCGCCGGGAGCTTGGAGTCTTAGCCACTGGACTACTAGGAAGTCCTGTGATTTTAACTTTTTGAAAATTATGTTTTAGCGAGGAAAGCATAATATTGGGAGCTTGTGGACAGCCTCTTCTGATTGCTTCTATTTTCCTAGTGAATAAAGATGCAAAATTATGAACAGAGAGTGAGAATGGGAAGAACTTTGGAGGGTTTGAGGATCCTGAAGAAGATGTTAAGAAAATGTTTAGGAGAATGGGAAAGTGAAGGGACTTAGGAAAATGCAATATTACTGCTAAGAAATGGAAGTCCCCCTGGAGATTAGTGATCATGAATTTTAAGTGGATCTGTCAGCCTGCCACAACCATGCCTGTAGGCATGGGGTAGGTAGAGATTTAATTAGGTTTGAATTTTTGCTAAGTGAACAGGACAAAGAAAATGGAACTAGGGAGTTGCAGGTATAAGCAAGAGTGTAAGATTATAGTGATGGACTGTGCAAGGACAGGTGTGAGGACATATGAGGGTAAAGGACAGTGAAATGGCGGCAAGATTGGCGTCTCTAGTCTCCTTAAGGGGAAGGATCGTTGGCATTGGTTTTCTCTTTTGGAAAGGTGGAGATGGTGATTGGGGTGGCAGGATGCCTAAAATGGAAAAATTGACCCCACTGAGGTCATTGGGGTGGAGATACTTATTAAAGCTAAGAAGTAAATGAGAGGATGGAAAAACCCACAAATTTGAATAAAAGGGAAGAGATACAGGAAATGACACTATGGTGGTTTAGGAGTAATTTGTGTAAACAAAGAGAATTAAGGGTCAAGCAAAGGGGTTAGTTAATAAAGCAAGTTCCCTTAGGCTGTCAGCAGCAATATAAACTAGGGCCCAATTGGATGGGATTAGTATTAATAAAATTGGAGGGGACCTTAGTGAGATAAGCGGGAGGATAATATAAGGAACAAGAAAGACAGACATTTTGTGGAGGATGGGTTGAAAGCTATGGGAGCTCAGATTGAATCCTTTAATCCTATCACTACATTAGGAATCTAGGTTATCTGCTGGGAGTGAGCAGGTAAATGAAGATTAGGAGCTTGAAAGATACAGAAGCAATTGGGAGCACCTCTTTCCATGGGAAAGGAGGAGTAAAAGATGGATAGGAGTCATGCATCGGTGAGGGGTGAAGACTGAGAGAAGTTCAAGTCTTTGAGGAAGGTGGTAGATTAGCTTAACTTCTTGTGTCTCTCTGTAAATGTGGAAAGCACAATGAGCTACTTCCATGGGTTTATTTATATAATTTAACAGGTTACAAAATTGATCACATAGAAACAATGGTACTTTTAAATCATTCTTGAGCTCCAGATACAGACTTCCTTACTTACTAAACCTACTTGTTTGTTCTGATGGTGTCCAAAACTCTCTCCTGGAAGGCCAAAAGCAATCTAGCTTCAGCCTCTTATAAAAATAAATAAATAAACAGAAGTAACCACCACCCCCACCTCCTCTGGTAATTCCTATTATGATTACCAACCTAGGCTCCAGAGATAGGAAATTCAGAGCCTTTTCCTATCCCTCACTTTCCAATCCAATTAGACACTAATTTCTACAAATTCTACGTTGTAAACACCTCTAAAAGTCTGATGCTCCTACTGGATTATTTATAAACTGTTGTGAAATAACATTCATATTTTATGTCAAGACAATAAAAATCTAAACATAAAAAATTCTTTCTGCCGGTTGTCCTCCCCTCCCAACTGTGCATTGTGTGTCTGCATCATGATTGGCTAAACCTCCCCCATCAGCAGAAATACCTGCTCAACCATAAAGAGAAACCTTCTCCTAGCATCAACAAGACAACTCCTTAAAAGATAACATTCCTCCTTGAGCTTGTAAGGGGTCACATGACCGACCACAGTGACACCTATATCTAAATCATGTAAACCATCAGTAATACTTCATTTAGTGTACAGCCCTCTGTCTCAAAAAACTTACATAACTGTACCTTGACTTCTAATAGACAGAAGAGTTCTCAGATGTTTCTGAGTTGTGCTTTCTGGGTTATGATCCTCAAATTTGGCTCAAATAAAACTTTCCATTCCTTTCTTAGATTGATTGATTAATTTTTCATTGACACTGTCCAGAATCTGAGGTTTGCATATGCCAAATTGGGACATAGGGAATGAGGCAGATTAGTTGTGTTCTAACTCAGGCATAGAGGAAACTAGCTCTCTCAGATCAAATTCCTTGTATGGCTAAACTGTAATGGGCTTACAGTCTCCAGTTCCAATCTGTACAGGAGCACAGTATGTGGTCTCACATCAACACATGGGGCCTTGGCACTTCCCTGGTGGTCTAGCCGCTAACACACTAAGTTCCTAATACAGGGAGCCCAGGTTCAATCCCTGGTCAGGGAACTAGATCCCATGGGCCACACCTAAAAATCCTGCATGCTGCCACTAAGACCTAGTGCAGCCAAAATAAAAATTAAAGAAAGAAAAGAGAAGAAACAGCAACATACACTTTAAAAAAATACTTGAAATGTATTAATACTTGAAATGTCTTAAAATGCATCTCTAGTCTAGACTTCTTTCCCCAAAACGGTTTTGATTCTCAGTATCCTTTTCTGCCACTGGGCTGTTGTCAAGCACTCCTAGTTCTACTGAGGCTAGATTCCCTAATGTAGAAACTTGAGGATTCGTGTTGGAAGTCCTGGTCCCTTTCCACCCTAGGATTCTTATGCATATTGATTCATTGCCTCCTTAAGTTCTCCACTTGATGTCTGATTGGCATCTCATCCTCACTGTGTTTAAAGCAAACCATGAACTTCCTGTTCCTTACCACCCTTAGACCTGCTCCTTCCAAACTGTTCCTCATCTTAGTATCAACTCCACTTTTCCAGTTGTTCAGACCCAAACCCTTGGGGTCACTCTCAGAGTTTTACAATTTTAGTTTGTATATTTATTTTTGGTTGCACTGGGTCGTTGTTGCTGCATGGGCTTTCTCTAGTTGCAGTGAGCAGGGGCTAATCTCTAGTTGCAGTGTATGGGCTTCTCACTTCGGTGGCTCCTGTCATTGCAGAGCATGGGCTCAAGGTCCTGTAGGGTCCCCAGTTGTGGCTTGAGGGCACTAGAGCATGGGCTTAGTAGTTGTGGCACATGGACTTAGTTGCCTGTGGCATGTGGGGATCAAGCCTGTGTCCCATGCACTGCAAGGTGGATTCTTAACCATTGGACCACTGGGGAAGCCCCGGTTAGGGGGGTCATTCTTGAATATTTTCCAACAGCTCACATCCAATCCATCAGAAACTCCTAACCAGAATCGTGCCACATCTCATCATCTTCTCTGCTGCTGCCCTGGGTTCCTGCTCAGATTATTACAGTAGCCGCTTAATTGGTCACCTGCTTCCATTCTTACCTTCCTAGAGTCTATTCTAAGCATAGAGGCCTGAGTGACCTTGTTAAAACAAAAGTCTAATTTTATCATGACGTTGGGCCAGTGACTTCCAACCTCATGCAGAGAAAAAGCCAAATTCCTGTGGTAGCTTCTAAGGACCTACGCAGTCTGGACTCCACTCTCTCTCTAACCTTTTCTACTGCTTTTCCCCTCATTCTCATTCTCCAGCCATTTCCTCTGCCTGGAACGCTCTTCCCCCAGACAGTCACGTGGCTCAGCTCTTCCTTCAAGTCAGAGAGGCTTTCATTAGGTAAAACAGCATTCATTACTCTCTAGCATCCTCACTAGATTTCATTTTTCTTCCTACGTCATTTCTCTTCCCCAAATGCAGTATGATCTCCGCAGAGGCTTCGTCTTTTCCTTAATTCCTAGTACAGTGCTTAGTACACACTAGGGGCCAGATAAATATATGTTGTGCAAAAAAAGAATAATTTTGCATTTCTAGGAAACCTTTATGTTTTCAGGGCACTATGTAAAGTAACTAAATTGTATGAGGAAACTTAGAAACTATGTTTTATTTTATAAATGATGAAACTGAGATCCATTCAGTAAGTTGTGCTGGAACTAGAATCTAGATATCCCAACCCTCAATCCAGGGATCTACTTATTCAGAGATCTGTTTTAGATCAGTTGTTATCCTCACACTGCCAATGGGGAAACTCAGATGCAATACAGGAAGGGATCTTACAAAGGTCATGTTATATATTCACACTAGAAACCAGAATTCCCAGTTCCTAGTAGTTATAATGGCTTTGAGAGTTTACATTCTTGTTGCTGAGAGTCAATAAAGTTGTTACTTCAATAGGTTGTTATTCTAACCTTTGCCTCCCCAACCTGCCAGCATCTTTCACTTTGCGTTTTACTCTGTCTTTGTCTCTAGAGGTCAGAATGATTCTGTTCTTGTCTCAGTCAGTTCAGTCACATCGTTGTGTCAGACTCTTTGCAATTCCATGGACTGCAGCAAGCCAGGCCTCCCTGTCCATCACCAGCTACCAGAGCTTACTCAAACTCATGTCCATCCAGTCCATGATGCCATCCAACCATCTCATCCTCTGTCATCCCCTTCTCCTGCCTTCAATCTTTCCCAGCACTGCGATCTTTTCAATGAGTCAGTTCTTCACATCAGGTGGCCAAAGTATTGGAGTTTCAACTTCAACATCAGTCCTTCCAATGAACACTCAGGACTGATCTCCTTTAGGATGGACTGGTTAGATCTCCTTGCAGTCCAATGGACTCTCAGGAGTCTTCTTCATCACCACAATTCAAAAGCAGCAATTCTTTGGCACTCAGCTTTCTTTATAGTCCAACTCTCACATCCATACATGACTACTGGAAAAACCATAGCTTTGACTAGACAGACCTTTGTTGGCAAAGTAATGTCTCTGCTTTTTAATATGCTGTCTAGGTTGGTCATAGCTTTTCTTCCAAGAAGCAAGCGTTTTTAATTTCATGGCTGCAATCACCATCTGCAGTAATTTTATCACAGACAGAAAATAAAGTCTGTCACTCTTTCCATTGTTTCTCCATCTATTTGCCATGAAGTGTTGGGACCAGATGCCGTTATCTTAGTTTTCTGAATGTTGAGTTTTAAGCCAGATTTTTCACTCCCCTCTTCCACTTTCATCAAAAGGCTCTTTAGTTCTTCACTTGCCATAGGGTGGTTATATCTCTGCATATAACCTCTGCATATCTGAGGTTTTTGATATTTCTCCTGGCAATCTTCATTCCAGCGTGTGCTTCATCTAGCTCAGCATTTCAAATGATGTACTCTGTATATAAGTTAAATAAACAATATACAGCCTTGATGTACTCCTTTACCTATTTGGAACCAGTCAGCTGTTCCATGTCCAGTTCTAACTGTTGCTTCTTGACCTGCATACAGATTTCTCAGGAGGCAAGTAGGGTGGTCTGGTATTCCCATCTCTTTAAGAATTTTCCACAATTTGTTGTGATCCTCACAGTCAAAGGCTTTGGTATAGTCAGTAAAGCAGAAGTAGATGTTTTTCTGGAAGAAAAACTTTCTGGAACTACTTTTCAGAAGTAGAAGTTTTGCTTTTTTGATGATCCAATGGATGTTGGCAATTTGATCTCCAGTTCCTCTGCCTTTTCTAAATCCAGCTTGAACATCTGGAAGTTCTCAATTCACATACTGTTGTAGCCTGGCTTGGAGAATTTTGAGCATTATTTTGCTACTGTGTAAGATGAGTGCAATTGTGTGGCAGTTTGAACATTCTTTGGCATTGCCTTTCTTTGGGATTGGAATGAAAACTGACCTTTTCCAGTCCTGTGGCCACTGCTGAGTTTTCCAAAGTTGCTGGCATATTGCATGCAGCACTTTCACAGCATCATCTTTTAGGATTTGAAACAGCTCAACTGGAATTCCATCACCTGCACTAGCTTTGTTCATAATGATGCTTCCTAAGGCCCACTTGACTTCACATTCCAGGATGTCTGGCTCTAGGTAGGTGAGTGATCATACCATCGTGGTTATCTGGGTCATGAAGATCTTTTCTGTATAGTTCTGTGTATTCTTGCCACCTCTTCTTAATGTCTTCTTTTCTGTTAAGTCCCTACCATTTCTGTCCTTTATTGTGCCCATCTTTGCATGAAATGTTCTCTTGGTATCTCTAATTTTCTTGAAGAGATCTCTAGTCTCTCCCATTCTATTGTTTTCCTGTTATTGTTGCTCTCTAAGCATTAATAAATAACCACTGCTTTCAACCTAGACAGCATATTAAAAAGCTTTAGAGACATTACTTTGCCAACAAAGGTCTGTCTAGTCAAAGCTATGGTTTTTCCAGTAATCATGTATAGGTGTGAGAGTTGGACTATAAAGAAAGCTGAGCGCCGAAGAATTGACGCTTTTGAAATGTGGTGTTGGAGAAGACTCTTGAGAGTCCCTTGTACAGCAAGGAGATCTAACTAGTCCATCATAAAGGAAATCAGTCCTGAATATTCATTGGAAGGACTGATGCTGAAGCTGAAACTCCAGTACTTTGGCCACCTGATGCCAAGAACTGACTCATTTGAAAAGACCCTGATGCTGGGAAAGATTGAAGGCTGGAGAAGGGGACGACAGAGGATGAGATGGTTGGATGGCATCGTGGACTGGATGGACATGAGTTTTAGTAAGCTCTGGGAGCTGGTGATGGGACAGGGAGGCCTGGCTTGCTGCAGTCCACGGGATCACAAAGAGTCAGACATGACTGGGCAACTGAACTGAACTTTTTCTTGTACTTGGACTTCATCTTCTTTGACTTCCATAACAATGTGCTTGGGCCTCCCAGGTGGCACTAATGGTAGAGAACCCTCCTGCCAGTGCAGGAGACAGAAGAGACATAGGTTCAATCCCTGGGTGAGGAAGAACACTTGGAGGAGGGTATGGCAACCCATTCTAGTATTCTTGACTGGAGAATCCCATGGTCAGAGGAGTCTGTGGCCTACAGTCCTTGGGTCACAAAGAATCGGACATGATTGAAGTGACTTAGCACACACACAACAATGTGCTTGGGGTTAGGCTGTGGCTTTGTTCAATCTGCTGTGACAAAATCCCATCAACAGGGTGGCTTATTAACAACAGAAATTTATTTCTCACAGTTCTGGAGGCTGAAAGTCCAAGTTCAGGGTGCCAGCGTGGTCAGATTCCAGTGCAGATCCTCTCCCCAGTTGTAGTCTGCCATTTTATCCTTGTATCCTCTCAAGTGGCAAGAGAGCTTTCTGGGTCCCTTTTATAAGGGCACTAATTCCATTTATGAGCGCTCCACCTCATGACCTAATTATTCCCCCTTAGCCCCACTTTCCAAATACCTGTTACTGTGAAGGTTAGAATTTCAACATATGAATTAGGTTGGGGTCGGCTGGGGGAGAGGGGCAGGGGACGGAATACATTTAGTCCATTGCAGGCTCTGATCAGAGGCCATGATCAGAGGCCATGAAACCCCTCAATTCAATTAAGCAAACCAGCATCAAGGAAACAGGTTTTGTAGCTTGTTAGGTGACCTACATTCCAGGTTATTTTTTTCCTCTTTGAAACAACTGTGGTTTACTATCAGTTGTTTCAGGCACAATAAAGGGAAAGAGCAGCCTGCATGTAAAATTTCTTTGTTTTGAACACAAAGAATTTCCTCCTCCTCTTTTTCTTTTTCCCACAGTGTGTGAACCTGGCTCTGTCCCTTGGGTTCAGTACAAATAAACGGAGCTGCTGAGGGAACAGGGTAAGCAAGCTGATTTTTGTAGTTACAGGCTGTTCCACATAACCCATTTACAAGGTCAGTAGGGACTACAGCTTACCAAAACAAAGAGGTATGTAATTTTAAATGAGGAACTCTTGATCGATCAGAAACAAGCAAAGACCTTCCAGGGTTTCTAAATGGTTTATATTCCTGACTGTATTGCAACAAAAAACTGCTGGAGGGTAAGGAAAAAAGAACACAGACTAGAGGATCAAAATATTAAAGTGCTGTAAAAATAGAGTTCTGAGTATGGCCCATGTCTGTTAGAACTCTGTACCAGCTTCTTTCCTTCATTGTGTTCTTATAACTGAATGGGATCATTACAGGCGTGGATGATTTGGAGAAATAAACATGTAATTAAAGTTGTAGATATAAAAGTGGTTTCATATGGATGTTTTTAGAGAGAAGAACAGTGGTTAAGAAATGAGAGCCTTAAAACCAACCTCCTGAGGGAAGGGCTGAGGATCTCAGAGAGAAGGCTGGACTGCAGGCAGCATGGGCCAGCATGTGCCTTTAGATGTTACTTCAACCCATGAGCCTCAATTTTCTCTTCTGTAAAGTGGAAGTAACAGTAGTTTCTACCTCATAACCTCATAGGCTTATTGTGACAGGTAAACAAGTGAAGGTATGTAAACTTTTCATCCTGAGGGTGGAAGCTGAGTGGTGATGCTGGTCCTGGAGGTGGGATGCTGGGGTGGAGTGTGGCTAAACAGGAGGTGGGGGCTTTATAATCCAAGGAATAAAAGGATTAGAAAAGAAGATGTTGATTGGGATTGGAGGGGCTAAGAGGTAATTCTTTCATAATCCCAGAAGATGAAATTGGGAGGAGAAAGCCAAGATGGGCTTCTGGGCTTTGGCTGGCTGAGGAGAGGAATGAATCAAGCTCTGAGACCAAAAAAAAAAAAAGTCCTTTTTTAAATTTCAGAACTCTAAAGAACTCAGATGTCCTGATTTGGACTAGAGTGGAAGTAGGGGCAATGGAAAATGTCTAACAACCAGCTGAGAGTGGAGGTGAGAGCCTAATTTGTAGTAGTCACCAATTTCCATGATGTAAATACATCCATCATTGCTGATTTCAAGCTGCCAATGCAGTGTCTAACTGGCTCACCAAATTCCTAAAAATCTAAATTGTTGGCTCTAGTAGGCTCTCTCACACACCAATGAGTAGGAGGATTAGTATGACAAAAGAATCCTATGGGATTCAGATTAGGGAGCAGCCCACTGACTTGAAGCGCGAGAAATAGACAGTGGAAAAGGCCAAATTAAACTAATTCTGGGCTTCCCTGGTGGCTCAGCCAGTAAAGAATCTGCCTGCAATGCAGGAGACCCGGGTTTGATCCCTGGGTTAAGAAGATTTCCCTGGAGAAAGGAATGACAACCCACTCCAATATTCTTCCCTGGAGAATTCCATGGATGGGAGGCCTAGTGAGCTGTAGTCCATGGGGTCTCACACTTTCACTTCACTTTTTCACCTGAGTAACACGAGACTGTTTTACCTCTAAATTTCCCAACTGTGTACAATTTATGCAGTGATACTCCCTCGAACTGAGGTACTACTAGACTAATTAGGTAGGAAAAAACAGTACTTGGTGTATTTGAAAACAGCCGGCTCTGTGTCTGGGAGGAGGTAAAGAGATAACAGGAAAGTGAAAGAGGAAAGATTATCCTAAGATTCACAGTCTCTGAGTAAACCCCCCACCATCTCAGCTGCTGGCAAGAAGGTACAGTCACAAGGAAAGAAGTTTCTCAGAGGCCTTTCCACTTTGGGCTGCCAGGGGCTTTTTAGGTCTATGAATAAATAAAATTATTAAATAAACATTGCTATAAATAGAAAAGAGTTCCAGACTCCAGGGTATGGTCTACTTATTGGAATAATAATGTAGATGATTGGAGAATGTGAGTAGTTCTTTTTAATTTTCTGCAAGAGTATATTACCTGTCTATCCTGAAGGGACAGGGGAGGAGAATCAAGGAAATGGTTATTAATTACAGGAAAGATCAGAAAAAGCTTAAGAAGGATCGGCTCTGGGATATAAAATGGTAATACAGGGGAAACCCAACCTACTCAGTTGCTTCATTTGGTTACTGTGAGGAAATGACCCCCAAATACAGTATTTTTAGGAATTAATAAGGCAGGTTTGAAAAAGCCATGTGATGTCTCAGTGGAAATAAAATGTGAAATTTCAGAGATGAAAGCCAGTCTTCTGTGGTAGCCTCACAAAATGGAGCTTACATTTCACATCAAGTCCTAATGGAAGAGAAGGCCAAAACCCTGCTCCAGTCATGAGGGAGGAGGAATTCAAAAGAGTGTATAAGTAAGTTATGAAGGTTGTGAATATTTGCCCAGAAAGGACAGTAAGTGAAAGGAAAGGATCTGAGGATTATTTTTCCCATATTACCTAGAAGATAATGTCCCGCTCTTCTCTATTTACAAGGGGTGAAGAGAAGAAGGGGAAAAAATGCTTCAAAATACATACATTTAGTTTTATTATTTTTTTATGCAAAGGGCTCCCATGCCCCCTGCATTGGGAGCACAGTCTTAACCATTGGAGGGCCAGGGAAGTCTCAAGATTTTAAAAATGCTTATCATAATAAAGAAGGTGGTTAAACATAACTGCGAGGAGTCTCAGCTGTCCTTTGGGGGTCTTGAAAGTAGGACAAATTCTCTTTTTCTTATTATATTAGCCTTGCCTTAAGAAAAATTCAACAAATGACTTCTAGGACGACCTTTCCTTGTGAACTAGAGCCAGTAGCAGGCTAATATAGGGCCAAGAAGTAAAAGAGGCAACTACCATTTTAGGCATTTGTTCTGGGTTCCCCCTCTTGTGGTTCAGAGTAAATTATTTCAAGTCTCAAGACCTTATTTCCCACAGTTCCAAATAAATATTGTTGTTAAAAACTTATTTTTGAAAACTTTTCCAAGGCACTATTTAGTTCAGTTCAGTCGCTCAGTTGTGTCTGACTCTTTGTGACCCCAAGGACTGCAGCTTGCCAGGCCTCTCTGTCCATCACCAACTCTCTGAGTTTACGCAAACTCATGTCCATGGAGTCGGTGATGCCATCCAACCATCTCATCCTCTGTCGTCCCCTTCTCTTCCCACCTTCAATCTTTCCCAGCATCAGGATAATTTCAAGTGAGTCAGTTCTTCACATCAGGTGGCCAAAGTATTGGAATTTCAGCTTCAGCCTCAGTCCTTCCAAGGACTGATTACTTTTTTGATGGATTAGTTGGATCTCCTTGCAGTCCGAGGGACTCTCAAGAGTCTTCTCCAACACCACTGTTCAAAAGCATCAATTCTTCGGTGCTCTGGACATGGAACTGGATGGACATAGAACAACAGACCGGTTCCAAATAGGAGAATGAGTATGTCAAGACTGTATATTGTCACCCTGCTTATTTAGCTTTTATGCAGAGTACACCATGACAAACAGTGGGCTGGATGAAGCACAAGCTGGAATCAAGATGCCGGGAGAGTTATCAATAACCTCAGATATGCAGATGACACCACCTTTATGGCAGAAAGCAAAGAAGAACTAAAGAGCCTCTTGGTGACAGTGAAAGAGGAGAGTGAAAAAGCTGGCTTAAAACTCAACATTCAGAAAACTAAGATCATGGCATCCCATCACTTCAAGGCAAATAGATGGAGAAACAATGGAAACAGTGACAGACTTTATTTTCTTGGGCTCCAAAATCACTGCAGATGGTGATTGCAGCCATGAAATCAAAAGACACTTGCTCCTTGGAAGAAAAGTTATGACCAAGCTAGACAGTGTATTAAAAAGCAGAGACATTACTTTTCCAACAAAGGTCTGTCTGATCAAAGCTATGGTTTCTCCATGGTTATGTATGGATGTGGGAGTTGGACTATAAAGAAAGCTGAGCGCTGAAGGCACTACTGAAATAGGAAATATTTTCTAAATTGCTATATGAGCACAAAATATCCCTATACATTATTTGTAACATGTAATTTGTAACTAGACAGAAATAAGTTCTTCAGTATTACTGATAGCCTAGCAGAGAAAACACACTGAAAAACCCAAGGTTTGGTTGTATCTGAATTCACTTATCTTTACTATATGTGGATCCTATATATGGTGACATAAAGCCCAAGCTTCCCTGAGCTGGAGTAGGTATTCAGCACTTCTTTCCCTAAAGCATTGTAAGACTCCAACAAAAGTCCCATATATAAGAATGTATCTAACGTATTAGTGACTCTAAGAAGATCTTGACTGAAGTGTGTTTTCAACTTTGCTCATTTTTGTACAACACACCTGTACAGCAGAAGTCTCAAGTCAGAGTATTTCAGAATATTAGGGCTGGAAGAGGCCTCAGAGATGACCCTGTCCATGCTCCTCATATTGCACACACAAAGCCTGGGGTCCGGGAGAAGGAGTGCCTATCCAAAGTTATAGCACCAAAAATGGCAGAGCACTGGCTCTCTGTTAATAACTTAATATGTTTGTGATCAATTCTGAAAGTTGTCAGCTAGAAAGTAAGCCTCTCCTCACTCAGCAATTTTTAGACCCATGCAGACCTGTTTACATAAAGGTTAAAATTTTAACTGTCCACGCAGGAAAAAGATTCCCCACCTCTCCAAAAAAAAAAAAATCCAGCAGGGGGCAGAAAACTTAAATATGGATCCCAACTTATATATGGATGCTTAAAATGATTTTCAAATGCAAGAAGATGCATCTTCATCTCTGAATTTGTCTACCACCACCACCACCTTAGTACCCCTTGGTGCTTTACTAGGTGTATGTACTCTGTATTATGTATCTCATTTAGTCCCTACAACAGTGTATCGACCTATGAGTTATACATTATCCCTATTTTATAAGGGAGGTAATCTAGAGATATTAAGAAATTTGCTAGAAATTTGCAATTTGCTAGAAAGCAAAAAATGCCAAAAAATGTCCAAAACAAGGTAATCAGGACTATAAAGCCATTAAAGATAGTGTGATTCCTCAGGGGCAATCTGCTTGAATGTGAGGAGGTAGGGAGTTAGAGGAAGAAAAGTAAAAGTATTTTGTTAATCATATGAAAACAGAATATAAAAATAAAATGCCTATTAATTTTTTAAAAACTTTTTATTTTGTATTGGGGTATAGCCAGTTAACAAACAATGTTCTGATAGTTTCAGGTGAACAGGGAAGGGATTCAGCCATACATATACATGTATCCTTTCTCCCCCAAACTAAATGCCTATTATTTTTCAATCACCACACTGAACTATTCCCATCCAGGTTACTAGTGACTTCTGTGTGGCTAAATCCTTGGTCATTTTTGAGTTCTCATCCTGTCTGGCCTGCTGGTAGCATATGACGCTGCTGATCTTCCTTCCTTTGTTTCCAGGACTTCACACTCAGGTTTCCGCCTAACTCAGTGACTGTTCCTTCTCAGTGTCCTTCACGGGATCTGCCTCCTCTCCCAGAGCTCAATCCTTGGTCCTCTTCTCTCCTGTTTCTATACTCATTTCCTTAGTGATCTCGCCCCATGTCATGCCTTGAGGATGGCACTGAGATGTATATCTCTAACCAGATCTCTCTCCCTTGAGACCTAGACTCTCACATCTAGCTTTGTCCTGAGCATCTCCACCTCTACATGGACATCTCAACGTCTGGATTTAACATCACCAAAGACAAACCTCTGATAACATCCCCTTCCAAGCCTGCCCCATTCCCAGCATTTTGCATCTGTTGATGGCAAAATCATCTCTTACTCATTCAGGCTAAAAATCCTGGGAAAATGCTTGGCTTTTCTTCCCCCTCATACGTGAGCCTTCAGGAAATCATTTTGGCCCTATCTTCAGAATGTAACCAACTGAAACCACTTTCTGCCACTTCCTCTACTACCACTGTGGTCTGAGTTTCCATTACCTCTCAAAGGGTACTGCAGTAAGTTATCATCCTGCTTCTCCCTGTGCCCTCCTATAATCTGTTCTCAACACAACACCAGAGGGATCTTAAAAAAAGGTAGTCAGGTCATGTCACCACTGTTTTGCACCCTACATTGGCTCCCTGTGCCAGGGTTAAAACCACGGGACCTATTTTTTCTCAGTTTGTTGCTTTACATACTGAATAGCAAAATCAAACATCCATGCATATGCATATATCCCTCCCTTTTGGACTTCCTTCTCATTAGGGTCACCACAGTGCATTAAAGAGTTTCCTGTGCTATACAGTATGTTCTCATTGGTTACCTAGTTTATTTCTAGTATCAATAGTGTATATGTGTTAATCCCAGTCTCCCAGTTCCTCTCATCCTGCCCCCTTTTCCCTTTGGTATGCATATATTCGTTCTCTATGTCTCTGTCTCTATTTCTGCTTTGCAAATAAGATCATTTTTCTAGACTCCACATTCTCTTCAGTTCAATCGCTCAGTTGTGTCTGACTCTTTGAGACCCTGTGGACTGCAGCATGCTCGGCTTCCGTGTTCTTCGTTGTCTCCCCGAGTTTGCTCAAACTCATGTCCGTTGAGTGGATGATACAATCCAACCATCTCATCCTCTGTCGTTCCCTTCTCCTGCCTTCAATCTTTCCCAGCATCAGAGTCTTTTCCAATGAGTCAGTTCTTCACATCAGGTGGCCAAAGTATTGGAGCTTCAGCTTTAGCATCAGTCCTTCTAATGAATATTCAGGACTGATTTCCTTTATGATGGACTGGTTTGATCTCCTTGCAGTCCAAGGGACTCTCAAGAGTCTTCTCCAACACCACGGTTCAAAAGCATCAATTCTTCAGCACTCAGCTTTCTTTATGGTCCAACTCTCACATCCATACATGACTACTGGAAAAACCATAGCTTTGACTAGATGGACCTTTGTTGGCACAGTAATGTCTCTACTTTTTAATATGCTATCTAGGTTGGTCATAGCTTTTCTTCCAAGGAGCAAGTGTCTTTTAATTTCATGGCTGCAGTCACCACCTGCAGTGATTTTGGAGCCCAAGAAAATAAAGTCTGTCACTGTTTCTATTGTTTCCCCATCTATTTGTCATGAAGTGGTGGGACTGGATGCCATGATCCTTAAATGTTTTTTAAATGTTGAGTTTTAAGCCAGCTTTTTCACTGTCCTCATATATGTGTTACTATACAGTCTCTGCTGGCTCGGATGGCAAAGCATCTGCCTACAATGTGGGAGACCTGGGTTCAATCCCTGGGTCAGGAAGATCCCCTGGGAAAGGAAATGGCAACCAACTCCAATACTCTTGCCTGGAAAATCCCATGGACGGAGGATCCTGGTAGGCTACAGTCCATGGGGTTGCAAAGAGTCAGACATAACTGAATGATTTCACTTTCACTTTATGCTGTGTTTATATTTCTCTTTCACTTACTTCACTCTCTATGGCACACTCTATAGAACCCCAGGACTTTGCAGTTGCTTATATGAAGTAACAAGATCTAGCTTCCATTGCCTCTCCAACCCTCACCTCCTACTGTTCATCACTTCCAGTCAGGCTGGCTGCCTGCTCTCCTTCCAGGAACACTAAACTCTCCCCCTGGCCTGGGGGGCCTTGGCTCTAGCTTCTCAGTGTTGTGGGACCGCTCTTCTCCCAGGGTCCTCACTAGCCCCTCAGTTCTGTTCACATGTCACTTAACAGTAAGGCTAACTTTGACCATCTTGCTTACATTGCAACCTCCTCCCACATTCTCCCCTCCCAGCACCCTCATTCCACTTTACTTTGCTCTGTTTTTCTATAGTTTACTTATGTTCGTTGTTTATCTTTCTTCCCTATCCTGCTCTAGAACATTCACTCCATGACGCAGAGACCTGTTTTGTTCACATACTTATTTCCAAGCACCTAGGAACTCTGCTAAATATATTTGTGGAATGAATTTAAAAATTGGAAAGCACTACTAATTAAGACTAAAATATCTAACAAGACTAAAGTGCTAGTTATTCCAAATTTCAGAATACCCTGCAACACAATAGGTGCTCAATAAGCATTTCATGAATGAAGGATTTATGTACTGTAATTTGAAAAGGAATCTCTGCACACATTTCCACAGCATCCATCTTGTGTGTATGAGTTGGAGTGTGTCTTGAGTTCTGCCTATTCAGTATATGAAACACATTTTGCTGTTTTCTGCTTCAGGAAAAAGTCCTTTAACATATTCCTCTACAATTCAGTAGAATATTTGTTTTTTAAATTGAAGTACAGTTGATTTACAATGTTGTATTAGTTTCAGGTGTACAGTAAAGTGATTCAGTTATTTATATATATATATTTTTTTCAGATTGTTTTCCCTTACAGGCTATTGCAACATATTATAATTCCCTGTGCTGTACAGTAGTTCCTTGTTGGTTATCCGTTTTATATATAGTGAAAGTGTTAGTTGCTCAGTCGTGTCCGACTCTTTGCCACCACGTGGACTGTAGCCCACCAGGCTCCTCTGTCCATGGGATTCTCCAGGCAAGAATACTAGAGTGGGTAGCCATTCCCTTCTTCAGGGGATCTTCCCAACCCAGGGATCAAATCCAGGTCTCCTGCACTGTAGGCAGTTCTTTACTGTAGTGTGTACATATTAATCCCAACCTTCTAATTTGTCCCTCCTCTCCCTCCCCCTTTGGTAACCATAAGTTTGTTTTCTATGTCTGTGTCTGAGTATTTCCATACAGTCTATCACTCAAGAGGTGGCTGAGGAATTAAAGAACTAGGATAACATGATGAAAGGGTTGCAGGAAGGGGAACCCCTTCCAGTGCCCACTCTTGGGCTCTTGTCTAACACTGAGAGATGAATCATCCAAGGAGACACACTTACTTATTACTGAAAGGTAAGGACTGGCTGCTTGCTGCCCAAAAGTCAATAAACAGAACCAGTTGGTGGAAAGTTTGCTTTATTTCAGATGCTGGCAACTGGGGGGAGGATGGATATCTGTCCAAAGGCTGATTCCCCCCGACAAGCAGGGGCTAGGAGCTTTTGTACACAGAGTAGGGAGGGGGGTTGGCTACATACGGAAACAGCATAGTCAGCTCTGACAGTCATCTTCAGATTGGTCATTGGTAGTCTGGCTAGCATCATCTTGATTGTTTTAGGTACAGTTAATCTTCAGTTCCAGAGTCTGTTCCCATTTCTTTGAGAACAGTTCTTGGAATTGTGGCAGCTCTCGTCCTGGGTACAGTCTGGTCATAGTTAACTTTTCCACCTGGGGTTTCAGTATCTATAAGACAGCTCACAGGATATGTCTCAGAATATTATCTGTAGTCGTTGAGAAGGAACTAAAGGTCCTTGACTATGCTTAGTGACTACATTATTATTATTTGATCTCCTTTGACTGTTTTCCTTTGTTTCTGCATTTCTCACTTCTCTGATGAAACTTACTCTTTGCTAAAGGTTTCCACAGACAACAGGCAGGCAGAGGACATGGCTTGGGGGAAGGACCATAGGGTGACGCCCTGTTTCATGCTGACAGAGCAAGAAGTTTATTGAGAAGGGGTGCCTGGGCAGAGAGCAGGAGGGGAAGGGAACCCAGGAGGTCTGCTCTGCCACATGGCTCACAGTCCCAGGATTTATAGTAATGGGATTAGTTTCTGACTCAGGGTCCTTCCTGCTGGTGCACACATCAGTCAGGATGGATTACAGCAAAAAGGATCCTGGGAGGATGGTAGGACACGTGGCATCTCCTTTTGAACTTTCCTGAATTCTCCAGGTTGGTGGTGACTTGTTAATTCCCTGTTCCTTACCAGGACCTCCTGTCCTAAAGGAACTCACATGAATGGCTACTATGGTTCCTGGCCAAGGTGGGCAGTTCCAGTCAGTATTTCCTGTAACAACTCCCCACTCAGAGATTGCATACTCAAGATGCTTCTTGGTAATCGAGGGAGAGGTCTCTTTCTTCTGTAATTATTCCATGCTGAGATTCTTTGCCAACTGAGCTGGGACTTTCCTGGTGACTCAGTTGGTTAAGAATCAGCCTGCAATGTGCGAGACCCAGGTTCTGTCTCTGGGTGGGGAAGATTCCCTGGAGAAGGAAATGGCAACCCACTCCAGTATCTTTGCCTGGAAAATCCCACGGATGAAGGAGCCTAGTGGGCAACAGTCCATTGGGTGGCAAAGGGTTGGACACAACTAAAGCAATTTATTTATTTATTTATTTTATTGTTTTTGCCATACAATGCCATGATATCACCATGGGTTTACATATGCTCCCCCTCTAGAACCCCCTCCCTCCAACTAAAGCAATTTAGCACAAGTGGGCATAGGCATGCACAGGAGGCCTAACAGGGCTGAAAAAGGATTGCAAAATTTGGGGTGAATTTTGAATGTGGTGGATGTAGAATGTGTCACTTTCTTCTGATTGGTTACTGGTGAGGTAATGGGGCAGAACTCGGGGAATCTTGAGCTCAATCTGAAATTCCCATTCTTCACCTGGGTAGGGGCCCTGGTTCTGCAGAACTCAGAGATATTGTTATGCATATTCCTTGCGTAGGAACCAGGCTCCAAGGCTGTACCACCACTTCACTTCTCCTATTTCTGCATCCCGTCCCTTCCCTGATAAGCAACTGTTTGAATATGCCCTTTGGAGTTCAGGGAATGTCAAGAAGGCTGAATGAAGCCTATATCATATAAACAAGAAAAGCAAATGAAATAAAGGATGCTTCTGATGAATCAATGGATGGACAGTGAGAGTGAAACTGAGCTGGACCTTAAAGGTCCTTCCCAGCCTCAAAAGCCCCTCCATGTCCCCTGTATCTTATTTGTAGAAAACAGAAAAAAGTCTCCCAGGCCTTCCTTGAGTGCCAAAGAGCAAGCCCCAGCAGTTACTAATTGGGACAACAGAGTCACAGGACACATAGTTCTTCCTGAAGCCATAAAGATAACAACCTGATGCCGTATCTTTGAGTTGTTCTACAAAAACTAAGACCTCCACCCAGGATGGTAACTACAAGTCCACCACAAGCACACAGACTCCAGACTGGTTGGAACCAGAAGGGTGAGATTTTGGAAACATCACCCTGTTACCTCACCACCAACCAATGAGGAGAAGGTCCAGGAGCTGGTCAAGCAATCTGTTTCCCTTTTCCCTAACAGTCTTGCCTGAAAGTGATTGGAGGGTTCAGGTCTTTTGCACACCGGACATCTATTCTTGCTTTTAGCCTTTGCAATAAACCTTTCTCTGCTCCAAACTCCCAGGCTCTGGATTGTTTGTCTTCAGTGTGCCAGGGACACAGCAACTTGGTTCCATAACAAACAGTGGTATACTTAGGGTGAGGCAGTGCAAGGTAGGGAGGACCTAACCTCGCTCCAGCTCTGTGACCTGCAACTAGTTTAATTACTCTAAACCCGAGTTGCTTTATCTGTAAAAACGGGGCTAAGGCACAGCGTTTGTCTAATGGATGACATGTGATCAACACTGTCTGAAAAACAACTCTGCAGATTTACATGCACGTGTGCTCAGTCGTGTCAGACTCGTGGAGACCCCAAGGACTGTAGCCCACCAGGCTCCTCCGTCCATGGGATTCTCCAGGCAAGAATACTGGAGTGGGTTGCCTTTTCCTACTCCAGCGGATCATCCCCGCCCAGGGATGAAACCTGCTCATCTTGCCTCTCCTGCACTGGCAGGCGGATTCTTTACCACTAGCGCCACCTGGGAAGCTGGGGTTAGTATTAGAATGAATTTGGGGCGGGGGAAATACTGCTTTTGCACCAGTTGGAAGGAGCTCGCTGTTAGGAACGGAAAGGTTCATTTAAAAGGAGGTAGGAAAACAAGTAAAGAAAAACAACCAAAAAGGTGAGATTCAAGATTTCAAGTTGGTCTGTGGTGATTAGGACCTGGAGTGGGGAACCTTAGGCCTTCCCTCTTGGAAGTCCCTCAACTGCGAGAGCTGCGGGCGCCGGGGCTCCCCGCGGTGGAAGCAGCCGGATCATGTGGGCGGTCCTGATGGGGGGGGCTGTGCGGCTGGGACTGGATGAAGACCGCCTAGGCCGCCCTCCAGTCCAGGGTCGGGGGTCTGGAGTCCGGGGACCGGGCGGGCAGCGAGAGGAACCGCGCCCCCAGGGCTCCGCGGCCGCGCCCCCCTTTACCTGGCGCCCGTCCTCGCGTAGGCGTCGCCCACTGCCGTCCCCAGCCCTCTCCCGCTTCTCCTTGCAGTCCCCGAGTGCATCCTCTTCCTCACCCCACCGGCCCTGTCGCCGGCCCCAGGATGCTTCCTCCCCTTGCTGGTTCTTCTGGCTGGTTCCGTCGAGTTTGGTTTGAACTTTAGAACCCACCAATGAGCGCCGCGCGCCCCTCCTCTCTCCGCGCGGAGAGTTAAACCGGGCGTAGGGCTGGGAGGCTGGGCCGAGGCCGGGGCGGGGCGGGGCGGGTGCCGCCCTCCTGGCACGTGGCCCGGGTTGGGGTTTATAGGAGCCCTCCCGGCCCCGGACCTCTCACCACTTCTCCCCCGGACTCCTTAGTAGTCTGTCAGCGGGAGATCTTCGCGGCCGTCCCCTCACCTGTTCCAGCCCCCCAGAACCGTACAAGTCTCCGTCATGGTGAGTGGGGTCCCTGGGCGGTGGTGTGGGGGCAGAGTGCGGAGTCCGAAGGGGCGCTGGGACCCCAGCGCGAGTGCGGCCACGTCCACGCCTCCGGGCAAATTGGTTTCTGGTGGCCAGGATGGGAGAGTCGAGTTCACCTGGCTGACTCCTCGTCGGGCTCGAAGACGCGGCCTGGGTACTGCCTTGAGTGGAAGTGGAAAAGCCACTTGATCCTAGAGAGGGGCCATTCATTGATTCCTTCGGGGCCGCTACTGCCCCAGGAAGGTCGGAGAACCTTCGCACTGGCTCCCCAGGACTTGTGAAAGCTACAAATCCCTCCCATTTCCTGAAATGAACTCACCTTCCCACAGTCTTAGGCAAAGGACCCCTGGAGCATCTCGTGTGCTCCAACATAGTAGGTGCAGATGTTTCCTGGCGACCCATCTCCTGGGCCCTGTGACTTGCTGCTGAGTCACCTGTGGCCAGACTGGGAAGAGTTTCCAATTGCACCATCCTCACCTGTGGCCGGGTGGCAGGGGTTGGGAGGGCGGGGTGCTGGTGGGGGGCTCTTGCATTTGCTCCAATCCACTTGAAGGATGAAGGCAGGCTCCTCCTTTGAAGGAAATGACTGTCACGCTGTTTAATCCTGCATTTCTAGTGTTTCTAGTGTTTATTGAGTGGGGTGTTTAATAGCTGAAACTTCATTCTTACAGGTTTTAAAATGTCCATAACAGAGATATTTACTTATAAAGTAACAGAGTAAACTAGTACTGACCAAGTATTCTTAGTTTTAAAGAAACAAAATTACACACAACTTGAGTATTTTCTATTTAGCTTCCAGAGCTTTTGGAAACAAATGTCTTAGGAAACATCCGCTAGAGGTCTACCTAAAGCAGGCCATGAGTATCAAATGTTTCAAAGTATCTTGTTTTTTTTTTTTTTTAAAGGAATAAAGTGAATAAATAGTTACCCTTTTTAAGGACTACTTAACACTTGCTTGAGTGCTTTTTGCTAAGCCAGACCAAAGGACCCTGGTAAAAGTGTGATTAAGAAAATAATCAGGAGATGAGCAGTAGCAGCAAACCTATTAAGACCGTACACTGGTTAGACTGGCATCTTCCAAGGGACAGGTGCTGATTATCCCGTTAGGGCTAGACTAAGGGACACCATCACCGGTATCTCACTTCATCTCCCAAGTGGCCAGGGGAGAGTGGAGGGCAAGCAGTGGCCACAGTCTAAGCCATGCTGTTGCACAATGTGAAAAGTTTTTGAACTCATAAGACTTCATTAGAAGTGCTTCATTAGGATGGCAGGGTCTTCTCAGATACTTCATGTCCTTGGGACCTGGGACTGTCATGGGCAAATATCTGGTTCTTTCCTGGTTTCTAGGGCTGTGGAATGTCAAGTCCAGTTAAAGGTAAACATGATGCAGTGGTCAAAAGTCATGGGTTCATCAGAACAAACTCCCCATTCTCCCCCAGCCTTAGAGCTGGACAAGTAGATGCAGGTAATAGTGAGCTTGCTGATGAGGTCAGCAGAGCATAATTGCTTTATGGGGAGTATGGTAAGAAGGAGGGAACCATAGGTCAAAGATTATGAGTGATTGGAGGTTTTGTCTTGGGGTTATGAGACTAGGCCTTTTGACATCTTAGGTGATGCTGAATTTTCTTTAGATTCCTATTGTTGTTCAGTTGGTAAGTCATGTCTGACTCTTTGAGCCTGTGGACCGCAGAATTCAGGATTTCTGGTCCTTCACAATCTTCTGGAGTTTATTCAAATTCATGTCCACAGAGTCGGTGATGCTATCTCAACAACTCTGCCTCTGCTGCCCTCTTTTCCTTTTGCCTTTCATTCTTCCTAGCATCAGGGTCTTTTCCACTGAGTCAGCTCTTGGCCTCAGGTGGCCAAAGTATTGGAGTTTCAGCAACAGTCCTTCCAATGAATAGTCAGGGTTACTTTCCTTGCAGTTGAAGGGACTCTCAAGAATCTTCTCCAACACCACAATTCAGAAGCATTAGTTCTTCCATGATGAGCCTTCTTTACAGTCCAACTCTCACATCCAAACATGAATACTGGAAAAGTCACAGCTTTGACTATTCAGACCTTTGTCACCAAAATGATGTCTGCTTTTTAATATGCTGTCTAGGTTTGTCATAGCTTTCCTTCTAAGAAGCAAGAATCTTTTAATTTCATGGCTGCAGTCACCATCTGCAGTAATTTTGAAGCCCAAGAAAATAAAAAATTTGTCACTAATTCCACAGTTTCCCCATCTATTTGCCGTGAACTGATAGGACCAGATGCCATGATTTTAGTTTTTTTGAATGTTCAGTTTTAACATTTACCGCATCTATTTGCCATGAACTGATGGGGCCAGATGCCAGCTTTTTCACTCCTCTTTCACCCTCATCAAGAGGTTCTTTTCTTTAGTTCCCCTTCACTTTCTGCCATTAGAGTGGTGTCATCTGAGGTTACTGATAGTTCTCCTGGGAGGCTTGATTCCAGCTTGTGATTCATGCAGCCTAACATTTCACATGATGTGCTCTGCATAGGAGTTAAATAAGTAGGATGATAATATACAGCCTTGATGTACTCCTGTCCCAATTTTGAACCAGTCCATTGTTTCACATCTGGTTCTAGCTGTTGCTTCTTGACCTGCATACAAGTTTCTCAAGAGACAGGTAAGATGGTCTGGTATTCCAATCTCCTTAGGAATTTCCCACAGTTTGTTGTGATCCACACAGTCAAAGGCTTAAAAATTCCTATTAGCTTTCAAAACCCTGAACCACTCTTCTTTGGAGAAAATGTAGTAGAAGATATTTGGTGTGGATGCTTGAAAGTCCTCTGTCTCAAGCAGCTAATTTGATTTATGATGGAAATACAATAAAAATCCTGTTTGTTTTCCTCTTAAGTCTCTGGGTTTAGATTCTATGTTTGCTGCCTTATTTTACCAAGCAGGAATGAGTTTGGTAACTTATAAATGACCTTGTTCAGCAAGTAAAGGAAAACAAATGTTTGCCTAACATCGTTAAATTTATGAAATTATAGACTCTTCGACAATGCCAGAGAGAGATGTATATTTTACTAAAAAACAGCTGATTTCTTAAACTATTAGTGAAGTGTTGAATACACTTCTAGCTTTTACTACCTTATCTCCATATGCCTACCCTCCCCCACTCTCCCCTCAAGGTATGTTGACAGAAAGGAAAATGTTCTTCCTTAAGATAAAATACTTCTACAGGGATAAAAGGATGCCTTTGACCACAGTTTTTAAAGTCCAGGTAACTGCTGCTTCTCTGGTGTTTTCACATGAATCATACAGCTGTAGTTTGCTGGTTTAAGCTGGTTTTAAAGGGAGAAGCAGAGGCTCTTTAAAGAATAGAATTAAAGAGGGATGGGAATGAGCCTTAGTTGCACAGTCACACAGGGAATGAATCAGAGCTGGAAGGAGGAATTTTGCATGCCTCTAATGAACCAGCAGGCATATTTCCCAGGAGTTGGGAAAAATCTATTGCTAGAGTAGCTAGTGTCATTCTGAAGGTAGAAGCCTGACCATGAATATCTGATGTGGCTGTAAAGTGAAAGTCTGGTCTCTGGCCTTGTCTAGTAGTTCATTAACATATCTGTGGTTTTCCAAAGCATTTTCTCTGAATTGGACTGTTGTTTGTGAAATAGTGCCTGGGCAGGCACAGCCTCCAGAAAGGTGCTGATTTGTCTTGAAGGTTAACAGTCATTTCCCTGTGAATCATTCCTAAATGTCCCATCCGATGTGTCACATTCTGACACTTCCTTTCTTCCTTCCCACAGCGTGAGTGCATCTCCATCCACGTTGGCCAGGCCGGTGTCCAGATCGGCAATGCCTGCTGGGAGCTCTACTGCCTGGAACACGGCATTCAGCCCGATGGCCAGATGCCAAGTGACAAGACTATTGGGGGAGGAGACGACTCCTTCAACACCTTCTTCAGTGAGACCGGCGCTGGCAAGCATGTGCCCAGGGCAGTGTTTGTAGACCTGGAACCCACGGTCATTGGTGAGTTGACCTCAGTAGCTTCAGTGAGAACCCTGGGGGCCTGGGCCAGGAGGTGTGTGCTGTGGGCCCCACTGATGCCTGGGGCGGAGCAGACTTGTGTGGGTTGTTAATGACGCATGGCTGCTTCATTTTCCTTTTCCAGATGAGGTTCGCACTGGCACCTACCGCCAGCTCTTCCACCCTGAGCAGCTCATCTCGGGCAAAGAAGATGCCGCCAATAACTATGCCCGAGGTCACTACACCATTGGCAAGGAGATCATTGACCTCGTCTTGGACCGAATTCGGAAACTGGTAAAGAACTTGATTTAAAACAGGATGAGCATTTTCTCTTAAGAGTTTTGAGAGACCAGGCTATGAGAATCATTCTTTGCACACTAGAATGAGCTGTATACTGCCCACTGTAACTTGACTTCTAAACCAACCGGTCCTGTGCTATGGGACAACTTTGAGGTGGAAGTCAGTGCTGCTTGGCCTCGTCCTATGTCTTATAAGGCAGATTTGGGCAATTGCTCACTCAGTGAGGGCAGTTTACCTGAAGTCAAGTGAGTACCAGGAAGCCTTAACAGTTTTACTGACACTTAAGCCCATTAAACATCCTTGTTCATATTAATCAGGCAGCTTCCTGGCTCCAAGCTGAGGTATCCCTTTTCAGGTCATCTTAGTCACAGTGGTAGGTGGCTGGCTCTGAATGTAACTAACTGATCAAACTCATGAAAATCGGACAGCTGCCTTATGTTGCTACAGAGAGTTACAGCACAAGAAGCCAATGTAATACCAAGTAGAAACAGGTGCCGCTGGAAACTTCCCGCAACACTGAAAGTGGAGTCAAGGGAGCTCCCTGGTTACACAAGCAAGTATAAGTCACTGGAACTTTGAAAGTATTAAGATATAACCACACAACGCGGTGCGCTTGTTTTTCTACTAGAGTTCAGGGCAGTGTGGACTAGGCTTGAGGCAGAAAAATCTAAGGTAACTGTATTCACATCGGTAAGGTTGATAAGGGTTCTGTTCAGATCATTTTAATTAAGAGTCTGGCAGTCAGATGACTCTGCTCCTTAGACATATGGGCAACTTGTAAGTAATTAACTAAAATCAAGCATGAAGGCCTGGGTGGAATAGCTTGTCAGGAAAACCATATAACGCTAAGCCTGGCGACAACAGGTCTATTTCCAAAAGAATGGCCTTACATCGTTCTTGGCTTCATACTTTTTCCAATGTATATCATAGTCTTTGCAGCAAAATTGGGCTAATGGTTCCTCTGTTTGGAAGGGAAGCTTAAGCTACAAGGACTAACTTGGAAATCAGGATCTGCCTTAGGGAGAAATAAACTAGTGAAAGTCATTGAGGATTCTGGAGTGAAGTTCATTAACCGCCAGAACAGTCGCATTTGTCCCTGGTGTTATTACTATGTCCACAAGAGTCTTAATGGGGGAAAACTGGTAAACTAGAGTCTGGCCCATGCGTTGATCTCATTCAGAGGGTGGACCCACAGAAGTGACGGAAGGGCTCAGTAGAGAATGCCCACAAATCTTGGAGCACCTTAAAGTGAAGATTGTCCAGAGAATGCTCTGTCAGGTTAAGATCATCCTTTCACAGAATAGCAGTTTGTTCGCCAGAAGAGCTCAATTAAGTGGTGGAAAGCCCCCATGACACAAGGACGTGGATTTGTGACAGTAATCCACCTTTCCCGGAATGACTAGACTTGCTGCTAACTAGTGCTGACTGCACAAGGCACTATTTATTCCAGTACTCATTTAATTCCCAACAACCTGAAGCAGATTACTATTCTCCTCATTTAATAAATGAGAACACTGAGATTGAGAAATGAATTTGGTCAAAGGCACATGGCTAGGAACTGGTAGAGCCAGACCCAGCCTTATTCTAGTACCAGGCCACTGAAGCTTCGCTCTTCTGTTGTATTCCAGCTCAGAAAGCAGCTGCCAGAACTTTTGTAAGACATCCATTGTATGTGTCTGGTGTGGTCTCAGGCCTGCTGCTGGTGGCTCTCCAACTGATAAGAGGTTGCCTTTGCTCTGTGGTCATGGCAAGGACAGCAGAGGTGAGCCTCCTGGTCACCAAACTTAGGCCCTGCATCCATTCCAGACTTCATTATTCCTCTGCCTGCAGAAATGAAAATAATTCATTTAAAATAGCCTTTTAACAGATCCCTTCCCTCCAGCCCCAAAGAATTGATTGTGAAAAGTTTCTCTGAATCACTTAGCACTTAAAAGCTCTTTAGGTCTGCTTTCTTAGCAAACATTGTTCAGAAGTTCTCCGCTTATGGTTGCTAAGATCTCGATCAAAGATGTCACTGCAGCTGTCACCAAGGCTAAAATTAAAACTTTTTTCTTTTTTCAGGCTGACCAGTGCACGGGTCTTCAGGGATTCTTGGTTTTCCACAGCTTTGGTGGGGGGACCGGTTCTGGGTTCACCTCCCTGCTGATGGAGCGTCTCTCTGTCGATTATGGCAAGAAGTCCAAGCTGGAGTTCTCCATTTACCCAGCCCCCCAGGTTTCCACAGCTGTCGTTGAGCCCTACAACTCCATCCTCACCACCCACACCACCCTGGAGCACTCTGATTGTGCCTTCATGGTAGACAATGAGGCCATCTATGACATCTGTCGTAGAAACCTCGACATTGAGCGCCCAACCTACACGAATCTTAACCGCCTCATGAGCCAGATAGTGTCCTCCATCACTGCTTCCCTGAGGTTTGATGGAGCCCTGAATGTGGATCTGACAGAGTTCCAGACCAACCTGGTGCCCTACCCCCGCATCCACTTCCCTCTGGCCACCTACGCCCCTGTCATCTCTGCTGAGAAAGCCTACCATGAACAGCTTTCTGTAGCAGAGATCACCAATGCTTGCTTTGAGCCAGCCAACCAGATGGTGAAATGTGACCCTCGCCACGGTAAGTACATGGCCTGCTGCCTGTTGTACCGTGGCGACGTGGTTCCCAAAGATGTCAACGCTGCCATTGCCACCATCAAGACCAAGCGCAGCATCCAGTTTGTGGACTGGTGCCCCACTGGCTTCAAGGTTGGCATTAACTACCAGCCTCCCACTGTGGTCCCTGGCGGAGACCTGGCCAAAGTACAGCGAGCTGTGTGCATGCTGAGCAACACCACCGCCATCGCTGAGGCCTGGGCTCGCCTGGACCACAAGTTTGACCTGATGTATGCCAAGCGTGCCTTTGTTCACTGGTACGTGGGTGAGGGCATGGAGGAAGGAGAGTTTTCTGAGGCCCGTGAGGACATGGCTGCCCTTGAGAAGGATTATGAGGAGGTTGGAGCCGACAGTGCTGAGGGAGATGATGAGGGTGACGAGTATTAGCATGTCTGCTGTAGCTTCATCTTGGGACTGTGTTATTTGTGTTCAGTAGAGCTGCCCACTGTGCCTCTGTCTTGTCAATAAAGGTGATATTTCCACTTCCAAGGTCATGCTGTATCATAGTAAATATTTGCTTATTGTACACCAGTTTGGGATGGAGGAGGCTGGCAATTTCCATCTGGTCATTTGCTCAACGTTTCAAGTGGTTTCTGTGCACTGTGCTAAGAGGTTTGTCTCTTTCACTTGTTCCTGGATTGGGGACTCATCATAAAATCATAAGTGAGGCTACAGGCTCAGATTGAGCCAGTGCTTTTCAAACTTTAATGTGGATGTGACTCTCCTGTAGATTTTAAAAAGCAGAGTGGAATCTGTAGGTCTGAAGTGGAGGTTAAACAAACATACTGCCTTTTTCAACTTTTTTTTTGCCTTTATGTTTTTTAAACTCTGAGGTTTTTTGCTTTTATTTTTAATTGGAGGATAATTGCTTTACAATACTGGGTTGGTTTTGCCACACATCAACACGACTCAGCCATAGGTATACATACATCCCCTCCCTCGTGGACCTCCCTCCTACCTCCCAACCCATGCTACCCCTCTAGGTTGTCACAGAGCACTGGGTGTGAGCTGCCTGCATCATACAGCAAACGCCCACTGACTGTTTTACATATGGTAATGAATATGTTGCAATACAACTCTCAACCTGTCCCACCCAAAGCTCCCAGGTATTGTTGGTCTGCTGTGACCACGTGCAGAGTAGCAAGGGGTTAGTTAGGTAACCTAGCTAAGACATGGTGGAGCCATAACTCAAGTCACCAGGATGACTGCCAGAACTACTGCAGTCTTTATTTCATAAAGTGTTGGAATCACATCAGAAGGGCTTGGAATTGGGCTGATTTTTCTTTCTTGGCCAAAATCTACAATGGCAAATGAGGACTGTGCTTAAAGAAGTCACTGCTTGGAGAAAGTAGAGCAGGCTGAGACACAACAGCACAGGAGTCTCAGGTGGAGATGGTATTGGTCCTTGACCCAGTGTGTCATGGAGAATATTTGAAATGGTGGAATAATAAGGAGAATTGAAGGAGTATGTGTGTAAGAAAGGTTGAATACCAAAGCTCTCTAATATGGATGCTTTTCTGAGCGCCTACTGGAAGCTGTGTGGTTCTTGAGGGGGCAGGAGGCAACTATGAGAAGATGAGGGTAGGGGAAGAATGCGCGGGTGACTGGAGAGCTTGGTGATTGGTGCTCAGGGATCAGAAGTTGGCCTCAACATGCACATTCCGGGAATTCCCTGGTAGCCCAGTGGAATTGGGGCTTTCAGTGCTGTGGGCCCGGGTTCCATCCCTGATTGGGGAACTAAGATTCCACAAAGCACATGGCACAGCAACTCCCTCCCTCAAATGCACACTCTGTCTTGGGGCACAGCTTCCAGCCTGAGCTGTCTCAGCTTTGTGCTCAGAAGGGTTGTCATGAGAGCAACTGTTGTCTCACACGTTCAGGGTGATGCCCAACCTGCCCCATCCTTGAGTACGATCAGCCACTGCTACTCAAAGTGTTGGGCTAGATCCCTTCTGTAGCTTGAGCATAGCGTCCTGGGGTGAAAAAATGAACCTTGGAGAGGCTGGCCACTCCAGCTGCCCTCAGACCTTCCCAACCTGGGGTATCTGCCGACTGCTACCCTGTGAGCTCTGGAGGGAACAGGACATGCAGGTGTGAGAAGGAAGAGAGATCATCAGCTTCAGCTGAGCACGGCACCCCACAACACCTGAAAGGCCCCTTCTCGGAGCCTGTGTGCCCCAAGCCGGAGACCCTGAGAATGGGTCCAGGGCTTGTCCACTATCCTCCTCCTCCCCCAGCCTTCAGGACAGCCTGGCAGCACCTGCAGAGCCTGAAGCCCCGGGGCCAGTACCCCCTCCCACCACAGCCCCCTGGGCAGGAGCGAGCCCCTCCAATTAACCTCCTTAAGCCTTACAGGTGAATAATCTGCCAAGATGTGGAAGGGGCTGGACATCTTTAAGCAACCGCAAAGGTGTGCAAGTGAAAGAAGAGTTTAGCTGAGAAAAAATATTCCAGTAGAACAGAGCCTGGGGAATTGGAAAGGGCAAAGTGCTGGAGCTTGGAGAGGGATCTGTCCTTGTAGTCATGATCCCTCCCCACCTCTGAGCTGGCGAGAGAGTGAATAGAAGTTAGCCTGCAGCAAGAACAAATATACCCCAAGGTCTCAGTCACTGCTTTGTGGCTGACAATCATCCGATCTGCCCTTGAGCACAAATGGGAAGTCTGCACTCAGAACTGCCAGGGCTGAGGCCAGTGGGGCTTGATGGGGATAAATGGAGACAGCCTAAGATGGTGCAGCCCCAGAATTGGCAGGAACCCTGGACTCTGTGGGCATCCCTGGTAGCTCAATCAGTAAAGAATCTGCCTGCAAAGCAGGAGAGCAGAGTTCTATCCCTGGGTCAGGAAGATCATCTGGAGAGGGAAATGGCAACCCTTCCAGTATTCTTGTGTCACCTACAAATTGGCACAAGAGCATTGCCAATGACTGAACAATAAAGGTGTTTGCCATCTGCCTCTACAGAGTTTGAACCCCATGTTACTATGGCTGTTGACCTTCAATAACCCCTGAGGGAGTTCAGGGTGGAGTGAGGCGCTCTGTACTCCAGGGAATCTGGTGGGACTGGTCTTTAGATAGCTGGATGTTTTTAGGAACAGATTTTATGGTCTCTATCCTTTCATGTCCTCATACCTAGAGAAGCACTAAATCCCTTCATGGTGACATCAGAGCCTCATGACTATCAAAAAGCCTTTTGTCAAATGAGTGTTTCATGGCATTAAACTCCCCCTTCACCAGAAGCTTATATATTGTCTTTCTCCCACTGCCACTTTGGAGCAGTTTCTCAGAGCTATCTGAGATGCTGCTTCCTGAGCTGCAGTCCTCATTTTGCCCCAAATAAAACTTCACTCACAACTCTCAAGTTGTACATCTTTTTTTAGTCAAAACTTGCCTGGAAAGTCCCATGAATAGAAGAGCCTGGTGGGCTACAGTCCATGGGGTCACAAGAGTCGGACACAACTTAGTGACTAAACCACCACCGGGCTCTGTGTGTGTTTGCTCATTGGCTTCAGTCATGTCCGACTCTGCGACCCCTTGGACTGTAGCCCACCAGGCTCCTCTGTCCATGGGACTTTCCAGGCAAGAGTACTGCAATGGGTTGCCATGCCCTCCTCCAGGGCATCTTCCCAGTCCAGAGATCAAGCCCGCCGTGCAGCTAATATGTTGCTCTCACCTGACCTGACCAATGGAACAGTCTGCTTCCACCCCATGGAGGCTGCCCACCCTGGGGGGGCGTCCCGTGGACACCCTGGCAGAGCTGCAATTCGAGTTGGGGTGAGGAGGAGGGAATAACTGGGAGGACCAGCAATGCTGGCCGGTCTGCCGGTCGTCCTGTTTGGGAAGCAGCTGGCAGGTGTCTCCGCTCCAGTGGAAATCTGTCTAACAGGCCCCTTTCAGGCCAGAGGTGGCCAGGTGGGGTTAAGCTCAGAGAGAGCGTGTCTTGAGGCCTCTAGATGTGTGGAGGCCCCTCCTGGGGTCGTGGGAGGACGAGGAAGCTCTGTCAGGG
Organism: Antilocapra americana; assembly: GCA_007570785.1. Lineage (NCBI taxonomy): Eukaryota > Metazoa > Chordata > Mammalia > Artiodactyla > Antilocapridae > Antilocapra > Antilocapra americana. The sequence continues at coordinate 9,036,683 of ML663565.1, forward strand.
TCGGGGGAATGCCTTTCCCTTCTTGGGTGTCTCATGATCTTCACAACACCTGTGAGGAGGGGACTTGCTCACACTCATTTCCATAGCTGAGGAAATCTAACCTTGGAGAGATTAAGCCTGTAATTTAAGGCTACAGAGCAAGGAGCCAAACTGAACTCTGACCCCAGAACTCTGACTGCAGAGCAGTAGAACTCCACTCTGCCCAGCAGCCCCAGGGGGTCGGCGCTGTGCCTGGCAGTCTTCCCAGTTCCCTGTGGAGGCCCTGGGAGGAGGGACTCAGAGGCCAGCCCTCCTGTGGAGCGCTGGGTAGAGCCGCAGTTGGAGAACAGAGATCTTGTCCTGCAGTTGTCAGGAGTCCCATTCCTGGGACTGGGTGACCCGCAGTAGCGCACTGACCCAGAGGAGCAAAGTCAGCTGCCCCCCACTATCCAGGCTGTAGCTTCCTGAGTGAGGGGGCCTTTTTTCAGGCCTTTTCTGGAACTCAGTGAATCAGCGCTCAGGTCATACAGACACAGAGTCTGTCCTTGGAGGGTAGCTGCTGTCACCTGGCTGGACTTGTGCTGACAGGACACCAGCCACCACACGGGACGCTCTCACCCGGAGCACTGCCCCCCAAGCACCGGGGCCAGGGTGACCAGCTCCTGTCAGCCAAGGCCACACAGTGAAGTCGGCAGAGATGACCCAGGCAGATGGCTCTAGGAGCCCACTGCCAGAGTGCCTGTCTGGGAGGCCCAGGGCAGAAGAAGGCGAAGGGATGCACCCAGTGAGTCAGTGTGGGGAAGGTTCCCACTTTCCGCCCCGTGGAGAAGAAAGTCCCTTTGGCTGACATCTCATTAGCCTGTCATTGCCCCATTCATTCCTGAGTTTGTCAGCCCTGAGTAGGTTCCAGAAAATGGTTATTTCCCCCTCTAACGCTCCCTCTGACTGTAGCAGGAGAGAGCTGTTTGGCAGCGAGGAGTCTTATCCAACTAGTGACGTGTCTTCAGTAGTCATAATATGGAAAATGCTTTTGAATGCTTGTCTCATCACCAGATGACTTCTTTTTCCCTCTCTTCTTAAAATAAGAACAGAATATAAAGCATTCCTAATTACATGAGAATTTTATCTACATTTACAAATTAGTTTAATTCATTGGGAAGGTGAATATAAATACACAATCTCTTTGCTGTCACCTTTCCCTTCCTCCCACCCCGCCCAGCTCCACTCTGCTTCTCACATACCTCGTTTGGCTGAAGGGAGATGTCTAGCTCAACAGTAAGCTGATACTGAAATGCCTTTGACAAAGGTAATCATGTTCAATCATACTATTATAAAAATTATTCCAGTTTTTAAGTTTAATTCATTTTTTTTCAAACTTTAAATTTTTCATTTTGTATTTGGGTATAGTCCGTTAACAATGTTGTGGCAGTTTGCGGTGAACAGGGAAGGAACTCGGCCATACATATACTTGCATCCATTCTCCGCTCATTCTTTTTGTAATTAATTTTTATTGGAGTATAGTCACTTTACAGTGTTGCGTTAGTCTCTACTGTACAGCAAAATGAATCAGCCATACGTATACATATATCCCCTCCGTTTTGGACTTCCTGCCCATTCAAGTCACCACAGTGCATTAAGTAGACCTTCCTGTGCTCCACAATATGTTTTTATTAGTTATCTACTTTACGCATGCATACTAAGTTGCTTCAGTCATGCCCACTCTTTGCGACACTATGGACTGTAGCCCACTCACCAGGATCCTCTGTTCATGGGATTCTCCAGGCAATAATACCGGAGTGGGTTACCATGCCCTTCTGCAAGGGATCTTCCTGACCCAGGGACCGAATCTGTGTCTCTTATGTCTCCTGCGTTGGCAGCTGGGTTCTTCACTACAGCACCACTTGGAAAGCCATCTATTTTATACATAGCATCAGTAGTGTACATATGTCAATCTCAATTTCCCAAGTCCTCCCACCACCACCACCACTCTCATGCATTATTTTTAAAGAGCCTAGTTGGTTCAAGTCATTATTCTAGGTTCTTCAGGGAATATATTTTTAGCTTTAGTGTCCCGCTCAGTTTTTAGAGATAGATCACATAGGCACAATCCTAATTGGGGGCAGAACAGACCACATGTCAGAAGAGGCAGGCACACGTGGCAGCCACCATCACATGTCTACCCCAAAGCCATTCCTGGCTGGTAGTTTTTATCTGCCAACCTTAACCTTTGGGCCGCTCCAGCACCAGGGTGAGTCCTAGTCTAAGCTGATCCAGGTCATTGGAGTTCCCGCACCAGGGTCTGGTTAAGGAAGCAGCAGATGATGCAAATTATGTAAACGAAAGGTGAGATAAAGTTGGCTGGATGGGTGTTGGTGGGAAGATGTTCTTTTTTTTTTTTTTTTTTTTAACTTAATAAGAAAAAGTATTTATTTGTGCCTTGCACAATGTTTGAAAGTCATTATTATTGCTATTCAATTTTTGGTATTTACTACAGTACTGGGTGCAAAGCTAACAAAAGAAAAGCCTACTGAATAAACGAATTACAGGATGAATGAACCAACAGTCAGTGATTTCTCGAGAGCTCAAGTTCCATTACAGTGACCCTTCCAGGCAGCCCCAGAAGGGTTCAGCACAAGCCACAAACATGCTTGATCTGCTGCAAAGTACATCTGATTTTAAGAATGTCATGCTTACAGGAGGCAAAACTTGGAGGTCACCCTCCCAAACTATCATATGCCAGCCTACACTAAGGCAAGTATCAAAAACTCATACTGCTCAGTGTTTAATTAACCAAGGGCTCCTTCTAGGTCCCTCAAAAGGGAAAAAATGTATGTGAGGAGTATGTGAACACTCATTTTTAGATGAATGAAAGACAGAAATCACAATCAGTACAAACTAGTAACTAAATAGCAGTGGAATAACAAAATGTAAATCTGACTGTTTTGACACAGAGTGGTCCTAATGGTTTGCTCATACTTGTTAAAATCAGAACTGGAATATATGAGGCTTACAAAAGAACAGACAAAGCAGTTCTTGCACAACAGTCCAGTGTATCGCAAAGTTCTGATCCCCGAGCTCCACTGATCAGGCATGTGGCCTCAGGAGAGCAGTCGGGGAGGCTTGAAGTAGTCCTCACTGGAGGGTCCCCCCACTTGACAGGTTCACTCCACTTCCTGGCACGAGCGGTCACTGTGAGACTTTATGACCTGCTGTCTTCTTTTTCCTCTGATGTTGTTTCCCAGACTGGCTTCTTGATGTGTTCTGGTAACTGTTCTAATCTTGTCTTTGTAACTTCCATGGCAACTCCTTCAGGTAAGTTTCGCTGAATATATTCCAAGTAGACATCTGCTGTACTTCCAGTGAGATGTTCTAACTCTAAACATCTGTAAAAGTGTTCTCATTTCATACTGAACTCTGTGCTTCTTGAAAATATGCACTGATTTGAGTAGAGTAAATCGTTCTATTTTCCTTGGAGGTTCATGTACTTTAATAGAGATACCAAGTTCTTTAGCAGCAAGCACCGCAAAATATTCGTAACTGTCCAATACAGCCTTATCATGGCCTTTTACTAAAACTGACAGGCGCTTATATAATGTGTCCGGTTCATCAGAAATGGTTATCGTAGGCTTGGTCAAATCTTTGGGGACATCAACGTGTAGGTTTGAAAACTGTACCCACTTCATACTGGTGCTGAGAAGAAAGCCATCGTTTTTGGCTACACTGTTCCTAGAACCGCTTACAGAAAAATTCCTTGAACCCTGCCAAAGACGCCAGCCCAGGGCCCCAAACACCGCTCGCGCCACCATCTTACCGTTCCCCGGAAGATGTTCTTGGAAGAATTTCCTTGCTCTTAAAAAAAGGAACACTGGGAAACGATTTTCTTTTTTGAAACTTTAACATTATTTTGTGAGCACATAACACTTGAAGTTGTTGCAGTTATCTTATGACCACAAGGGAACTGACATGAGAACAAAAGCAAACATTCCAAGCCTAACAGAACAGAAAGATGTAAAGACCCTAGGTCCTTGATAGGATGTGGAGCGCCTCAATTGATGAGTTCTGAAACTTCTCTCCATAGTGCATTTTTCATTATGTGAGATTCTAAACCTTTTATTGTTTGGGGGCATTTTGAGTTGGGTCTTCATTGCTTCCTGTCGAAAGTATCAATATTCTAATATAAAAGCCTTATGCAATAGTTCATGGAAACTTTTAGCAAGATAATAATAAAAACATTAAGACCTTTTTAAAAACTGGGTAATCCCCTTGGGACTTCCCTGGTGGTCCAGTGGCTAAGACTCTGTGCTCCCAATGCAGGAGGCCTGGGTTTGATCCCTGGTCAGGGAAATAGATGCCACGTGCTGCAGCTAAGAGTGTGCATGCCACAACTGAAAAGATCCCTTGTGCCGCGACCAAGACCTGGTGCAGCCAAATAAATAAATATTAATAAAAATAAAATGGTATACTTCCCTTTGCAGTGCAAGCATTGGCCAGGGAGAGCAAAGATTCCATGCCTCCCTTCCTTACTTTGGTTTTTGCCTGTGGTGCCTGGTCAACCAAACTGATCTGCTGCTTCTTTTCAGTCTTCCCAGGAGTTCTGGGTGAACTTAAGCTGTAAATTGAAAGTGCACAGAGAATATCTGCAGGCCTGAATAAACCTCCTTTCCTTTTACACGCAGCAGGGAATGGAGACATAGCCTGGTCTGTGGAGATCAGGTAGAAGATACGGGTATCTTCTGATACAGAAGAGCAAGGAGGCCCCTCTGGAATGAGCATCTCCCTCCAGGAAGCCCAGCCAGAAGGAGCTAGGGCAGTCCTAAATCTTCCAGGGCCTGAGACGCTTTGAGCTGCCTTTTGAGACAAGGGGGTGGTAGCAGGGGACTCTTAGCACAAGAACCAGGCCAGACTCTAGGGGCTCCAGGGTGTGAATAGGGGTCACTTGACCAGTTGTTTCCTTGTGTTGGGGGGCCCTTGGGTCCTTGAGAGGAGAAAGCCTGAGAGGCTTTTTCGCATCCTCTGGCCCACTTGGTTTCTTCTGCTCTCCCCTCCTGCTCCCTTCTCTACCCCACCTTCATCTCTCTCCACTTCCATTTCTCCCTCCCTCCCCTTGCCCCTCCCCCCTCCCCATCTCATTTCCTCCATCACCTCCCTTCTGTTTGCCCAGGCCTTAGTGTCAGCACAGTAGAGAATTCGCCTGGAGACTGAGACAGCATATAACAGCGGCTGACGGTCAGCCCTCAACAGCTGGGAGACCCACAGGCTCCGAAAGCTCAGGCCCTGCCAGACTCAGCGCCTGCATGGCCTGCAGCAGAGGGCAGGCAGAGGGCAGTTTGTAGGGCATCAAACTCTTTGAACTTGTGTGTTCAGCTGCCACCTGGCCTCTCCCTGCAGGAAGTGGGGGACGTGGAAGGCAGAGTGTCATGATTGCAGAAAAGAGTCTCCTGGTGGGTGGCCTGAGGGGCAGGAGCCCTGTGCTGGCCCATCTAATGGACATACATGTGCTCAAGAAATTCTAGTCAGACAGAGTCTCTTATAACAGAGCTGCATCAGGTGGAGACCAGGATGAGAAGCCCGGGGTCTACTGATAAGCGGTGTGACTAACTGCAGCTGCTCCTTCTCCGTCACGTACTCAGGAGCCAGAGCGACTGCCTTGTACTGAAACGACATCAAGGACAACAGAACTGACTCTCTAGAAAGAAGGTCATGGACATCATGGCACTTCACCCCTGAACGCTCCTGCAGGCACCTCCTAAGATCTAGAATATTCTCTTACACAACCAATTCCTGTCTTCACATCTAAAAACAGGAGTAATCATTCCATAGCATATAATCTACACAAATTTCTCCAGTAGCCTTTTTCTTCTTCAAATCCAGGATCCAATTTAAGTTTGAACAGTGAGTTTAGTCGTTATATCTCTTAGTTTCTTGTCTAGAAATATCTCCTACTATAGTGGGCTGAATGGTGCCTCTTCCCCTCCAAATAAGATATGTCCGCATCCCAGAACCAGTGAATATGACCTTGGGAAAAGGGTCTTTACCAGATCAGCTGGGCTTCCCAGGCAGCTCAGTGGTAAAGAATCCATCTGCCTGCCCATGCAGGAGGCACAAGAGATGCGAGTTTGATCCCTGGGTTGGGAAGATCCCCTGGAGGAGGCAATGGCAACCTACTCCAGTATTCTTGCCTTGAGAAATCCCATGGACAAAGGAGCAGGTGGGTTACAGTCCATGGGGTCAGAGTCAGACACGACTGAGCACACACACATGAAGAATGAAACGATAAGTTAAGGACCGTGAGATCATTCTGGGTTACCTAGGTCCCCAGATTCAGGGACACATGTCTTTATAGAAAGGAGAGGAAGGTACAGAGAAGGCTCTGTGAAGGCAGAGGCAGAGGTCAGAGCTCTCAGTTGCAGTCAAGGAACGCCCGGAGCCGCTGGAAGCTGGAAGAGGCAAGGAAGGATTTTCCCTTGGGGCCTTTGGGAGTACATCTTACCAACATCATGATTTCCAGGCTTCAGAAGGGTGAAAGAATCAATTTTTATTGTTTAAAATCACCACATTTGTGGTAACTTCTTATGACATCTCTAGAAAACTAATACACTCACTATTCTTAGAATCATCTTATGGGATGTCCCAAATCCAAGATTGTCTTCAGACTGACCTTTTCTATTTTATTTTATTTTTTACTAGGCAAAGAATTTTATTTATCTTTGTCTCAAACTTTATTCTTAGGCTTCACTGGCTGCAAAGAATAAATTGTATATAAGCAAAAACTGAAAAGAGCTGCAGCGTCCAGGGGCTTAGGCTTAAAAATATTAGAGATCTAGATTTTATCAGATCCATGAACAAAATTTTAAAAAGCAGTCATAATATAAAATAGCAGCTCCCAGTAACTTCTTCAAGATTTATCTTCTTCAGAAGTTAACTCAATTCAGTTTGCTTCATTCTTGGAAGCCTCATCAAAATTCTCCACAAGATCTGGAACTTCATCATTATCCTCCTCTCCAGTGGCGAGCGGTGCTTTTCCATCCTCGGCTTGTTTGGGCAGAGCTTCAGCCAGTCTCCTTAAACTGGTCAGACTGTTGGCACCAAGTTTGTTTAAGACGCTGGGGAGCATTTCTGTCAGTTGCTTTGTCTCAGTGTTGCCTGTAATGGTGAAAGTGTTTGCTGCCAGAGATGCCTGAACTTTAGGGTTGTTAAAGTGGATCACTGTTCCTTGATTTGTGAACATATTCACCTCTTCAATATCAGAGATATTGTTTACCCCTAAATTCTTTAAAGAGAACTGAAGTTTTTTGTCATCTGCTGTGGCTGTTCTATGAACCACCTTCTTCTTTCTGTGAGTAGTTCCTTTCCCACCAATGCGCACTTGTGCCTGCAGTTTGGCGAGTTTCTCTGGGTTCATGATAGTTTCTTTCATCTTGTTGGAGCAGAAATGGGGCCGCGTGGGGGACTAGGGTTGGCGCTCAGGTGGTCTCGGGCAGACCAGCTGAGATTAGGCGCACATACTTGGGGACGCAAGATGGCAGTTAGAGCCAGACTGACCTTTTAAAGTCATAAGCCTGATCAAATCATTTGCCTGCTTAAAATCCTCCAATGTCTTTTCATTGCATTTAAAGCAAGCTAGAGGGGAGAAGGAAATGGAAACCCACTCCAGTACTCTTGCCTGGAGAATCTCCTGGACAGAGTAGCCTGGTGGGCTACAGTCTATGGGGTTGCAGAGTCGGACATGACTGAGCGACTGACACACACACACACACAATTGAAGAGATACTTGATGGCGCAAGGGTACGCTTTATCTACTCTCCTATCTCCTGCTGGAAGCAGGATGGGGCAGGCAGCACCTGGGAGGCAGGATGGCTCAACAGCCCCCCCAGTCCCTTCTGGAAGTCTTGGGGCCTCAGTGCCTGCAACAGCTGGCCTTGAGCAAATAAAAGACCAAGTTGTTTACTGTAAAAATAATAATAAAGTAAGCTAGAGGGAGAGGAAAATGGCAACCCACTCCAGTATTCTTACCTGGAAAATTCTATGGTCAGAGGAGCCTGGCTGACTACAGTCCATGGGGTCACCAAAAAGTCGGACATGACTGAGTGACTAAACAATAAAAACAGCAAATACTGGTCTCTATACACATATGTACAAGACCGGGAGCTGACTGTGGCTCAGATCATGAACTCCTTATTGCCAAATTCAGACTTAAATTGAAGAAAGTAGGGAAAACCACTAGACCATTCAGATATGACCTAAATCAAATCCCTTATGATTATACAGTGGAAGTGAGAAATAGATTTAAGGGACTAGATCTGATAGAGTGCCTGATGAACTATGGATGGAGGTTCATGACATTGAACAGGAGACAGGGATTAAGACAATCCCCATGGAAAAGAAATGCAAAAGCAAAATGGTTGGTTGAGGAGGCCTTACAAATAGCTGTGATATGGCAAAACTAATAAAAAAAATAATAACAAAAAATAAATGATCTAATATCAGGGGGAAAAAACACAAATAGCTGTGAAAAGAAGAGAAGTGAAAAGCAAAGGAGAAAAGGAAAGATATTTCCATTTGAATGCAGAGTTCCAAAGAATAGCAAGGAGAGATAAGAAAGCCTTCCTCAGTGATCAATGCAAAGAAATAGAGGAAAACAACAGAATGGGAAAGACTAGAGATTTCTTCAAGAAAATTAAAGATACAAAGGGACCATTTCATGCAAAGATGGGCCCGATAAAGGTCCCATCAGAAATGGGACTAGAAATCGTATGGACCTAACAGAAGCAGAAGATATTAAGAGGTGGCAAGAATACACAGAAGAACTTTACAAAAAAGATCTTCACGACCCAGATAATCACAATGGTGTGATCACTCACCTAGAGCCAGACACCCTGGAATGTGAAGTCAAGTGGGCCTCAGAAAGCATCACTATGAACAAAGCTAGTGGTGGTGATGGAATTCCAGTTGAGCTATTTCAAATCCTAAAAGATGATGCTGTGAAAGTGCTGCACTCAATATGCCAGCAAATTTGGAAAACTCAGCAGTGGCCACAGGACTGGAAAAGGTCAGTTTTCATTCCAATCCCAAAGAAAGGCAATGCCAAAGAATGCTCAAACTACAGCACAATTTCACTCATCTCACACACTAGTAAAGTAATGCTTAAAATTCTCCAAGCCAGGCTTCAGCAATACATAAACCATGAACTTCCAGATGTTCAAGTTGGTTTTAGAAAAAGGAGGAACCAGAGATCAAATTGCCAACATCCGCTGGATCATCAAAAAGCAAGACAGTTCCAGAAAAACATCTATTTCTGCTTTATTGACTATGCCAAAGCCTTTGACTGTGTGGATCACAATAAACTGTGGAAAATTCTGAAAGAGATGGGAATACCAGACCACCTTACTTGCCTCTTGAGAAACCTGTATGCAAATCAGGAAGCAACAGTTAGAACTGGACTTGGAACAACAGACTGGTTCCAAATAGGAAAAGGAGTATGTCAAGGCTGTATATTGTCACCCTGCTTATTTAACTTATATGCATAGTACATTATGTGAAACGCTGGCTCGAAGAAGCACAAGCTGGAATCAAGATTGCTGGGAGAAATATCAATAACCTCAGATATGCAGATGACACCACCCTTATGGCAGAAAGTGAAGAGGAACTAAAAAGCCTCTTGATGAAAGTGTAAGAGGAGAGTGAAAAAGTTGGCTTAGAGCTCAACATCAGAAAACTAAGATCATGGCATCTGGTCCCATCATTTCATGGCAGATGGATGGGAAAACAGTGGAAACAGTGGCTGACTTTGTTTTTCTGGGCTCCAAAATCACTGCAGATGGTGACTGCAGCCATGAAATTAAAAGACGCTTACTCCTTGGAAGGAAAGTTATGACCAACCTAGACAGCATATTGAAAAGCAGAGACATTACTTTGCCAAGAAAGGTCTGTCTAGTCAAGGCTATGGTTTTTCCAGTAGTCATGTATGGATGTGAGAGTTGGATGTGAAGAAAGCTGAGGGTCGAAGAATTGATGCTTTTGAACTGTGGTGTTGGAGAAGACTCTTGAGAGTCCCTTGGACTGCAAGGAGATCCAACCAGTCCATCCTAAAGGAGATCAGTCCTGGCTGTTCATTGGAAGGACTGATGTTGAAGCTGAAACTCCTTTACTTTGGCCACCTCATGCGAAGAGTTGACTCATTGGAAAAAACCCTGATGCTGGGAAGCATTGGGGGCAGGAGAAGGGGACGACAGAAGATGAGATGGCTGAATGGCATCACTTACCCGATGGACATGAGTCTGGGTAGACTCTGGGAGTTGGTGATGGACAGGGAGGCCCGGCGTGCTGCAATTCATAGGGTCGCAAAGAGTCGGCCATGACTGAGTAACTGAACGCAACTGAACTGATACACCTATGTAAAAGAAAAGACAATTGCACCCTTAACATACACAAACCACTAAATGTAAAATATTAGATAACCAAAAAGGACCACTCTAAAGCACAGGGAACTGTATATTCTATAATAATCTAAATGGGAAAATAATTTGAAAGAGAATAGATATATGTATAACTGAATCACTGCTGTACACCTTAAACTTACACAACATTGTAAATCAACTACACTCCAATATAAGATGAAAATCAATTAAAAAAAGAAAGAAAGAAAACAGAACGGGTAAGCTGGAGGGACTTCCCTGATTAAGGATCTGCCTTCCAATGCAGGGGACACGAGTTCGATCCCTGGTAATGGAATTAAGATCCGACATGCTGTGGGGCGACTATCCCCTCACTCCACAACTGCTGAGCCCGTGTGCTCTAGAACCTGAGCACCAAACTAGGACAGCCCTTGCCACAACAAAGACACAGTGCAGCCAGAACGAATGAATAAAATAAACTATAAGCGTCTTCCCCTGATTTAAAAAGCCCGCTCCTCCTCACTCCTCTTAACTCACCTTTCTTTTTCTCCTCCTCAGCCATCTCACTCCAGCCTCACCTCTCTGCAATTCCTCAAACATGCCAAGTTCATCCCAACTTATCCTTGCCCAAGTGGCAACCCAATACAATTCTTCATCTTTGAATCCTGGGTCAGGGGGAAACAATTACGAAGGACATTACTGGGATCATTGTGGGGAGGGCAACTATGAATATGGACCATATATTAGATGATATTGTATCAATGTGAAATTTCTTGGATAGGTTAATAGCCTTGTTGGTGTGTAGGAAAATGTTCTTATGAGATGCATGCTGAAGTATTTAGGGGTGAAATATAATGTCTGGAACTTACTTTCAAAGGAGTTGTGGGAAATAACTTGGGAAAAAAGTATTGCATGCATGCTCATTCATGTCTGACTCTTTGCGATTTCCAATGGATTGTAGCCTGCCAGGCTCCTCTGTCCTTGGGATTTCCCAGGCAAGAATACCAGAGTGGGTTGCCATTTCCTACTCCAGGGGATCTTCCTGACCCAGGGATCTAACCTGAATCTCCTGCATATCCTGCATTGGCAGGTGGATTCTTCACCACTGTGTCACCCTTAGCATCCTGTGGCCATAAGCTGCTCTCTTGTTTTCCAGCTGACAGGTAGCTACCTGTTCAGGCAGGTGGATGGAGAAGCAATTTTACCATGTGGCCAGGCCTGAAGATAATGAACAGAGAGGAGGATGGTGGCAGGTAGGGAGCTGAGGACAGACTTTCCCTCTTTCCTGGCTTTTGGCTTCTGGGGGTGACAAAGAGGTTTCTAGAGCCCAGGGGATGAATGAAATCAGGGCTCAGGACCCCTAATACCAGTGCTGCTGTTTTAATTTACACACTCTTAGATAACTCTCATCTTTAAAAAGGAGGTGATAAATAGTTTTGGAGCTTCTTCCAAATTTCTATGTTCCTGAGCTTTGAGTGTTAAACAATAAACCTGGGTGGTTCAGACGGCAGACATGTCATTCTAGCATCTAACCAGAAGGTGGCAGCAACATACCTCTCAATTTTCCAGACTCCATAACCACGGGAAAAATTTTTTTCAGGCCCCAGGGGGTGCCCTTCAGTTGAACCAACAGTTGTTTGACTTAGATCCTGTACTAGACACTAGGGACATGAAAGTGAATGAGATTTGATTGCTGCCCTGAAATACTGTATTGTCAGGGAGCAAGAGAGTCAGACATATAAACAGATTACTAGTTTACTATTAGTAGCTGTGTGACCTTGGGCAAGATGCTTAACCTCTCCATGCTTCAATTTCCTCAACTGTAACATGGGAATAGTATCAGTACTTATGTTGTAGCAATATTGGAGAAGGCAATGGCACCCCACTCCAGTACTCTTGCCTGGAAAATCCCATGGACGGAGGAGCCTGGTAGGCTGCAGTCCATGGGGTTGCTAAGAGTCGGATACAACTGAGTGACTTCACTTTCACTTTTCATTTTCATGCATTGAAGAAAGAAATGGCAACCCACTCCAGTGTTCTTGCCTGGAGAATCCCAGGGATGGGGAAGCCAGGTGGGCTGCCGTCTATGGGTCGCACAGAGTCGGACAGGACTGAAGTTACTTAGCAGCAGCAGCAGCATAGTGTTATTGTGAGGATTAAAAGTGATAATGTGTAAAATGCTTAGCATAGTGCTTCGCACATAGGAAATGAATTGTGGGCTTGAGAAGACTTGAGAGTCTCTTGGACAGCAAGCAGATCAAACCAGTCAATCCCCAAAGAAATCAATCCTGAGTATTCACTGGAAGGACGGATGCTGAAGTTGAAGCTCCAATACTTTGGCCACCTGATGCGAAGAGCCAACTCACTGGAAATTACTCTGGAGCTGGGAAAGATTGAGGACAGGAGAAGAAGGGATTGGCAGAGGATAAGATGGTTGGATAGCATCACTGACTCAATGAACATGAGTTTGAGCAAATTCAGGGAGATAGTGAAGGACAGGGAAGCCTGGCACGCTGCAGTCCATGGGGTCGCAAAGAGTCAGATACGACTTAGCAACTGAACCACATCAGCGAGAAAAGCAATGAGATGGAAAAGATACCCAGGGTGCTCCCTAAATGGGAGGAGTGGAGCCAAAATGGAGATCATGGGGAAAGGATTCCACTTTGGTGGAGTCACTCTGTCAATGGGGATCCTGAAGCTGGACCAGCCTGGGAGAGCCTATCTGGAATGGAGCTGGACTCCTTCTGGCTGGGGCTCATCTTGCTCCTGCATGCCCAAAACACAGAACACCAGCAGGCCCTGAACAACCAGGATATGTCTTCCTGGAGAGGGAGTCATTATCAGCTCACTGTACAACCTCAGCCTGGCAATTCTGTCCCTCTGAGCCTCAGTTCTGTACAATCCCAGCCAGGCAATTCTGCCCCTCTGAGCCTCAGTTCCTACCTAAGTGATGGGGTGGGGATCATAGGAACCAAGGGACAGTGCCAAGTTCCACATATGGGACACTGGAGAGTTGGCTGTATAGTCAGCCAATTCAGGGACACCAGGGCTTTGCATCTAGGGATGTAAAGATGAAGAAATCAGGAAGGCAAGGAGATCTGGGGGAGAACACTGAAATTTCCCAGGATGCGGAATGGAGGTTGAGCCAATCCTAGACCTTGAGGGGCAGGGAAACCCCAGTTGACACTTAGATACAACTAATGAGGGTTGTGTCATTGCTTCTGTATGTCTGTTTCCTCTCTGTCATGTAGGAGGGGGAAAGGCATTCAACAATGTTGAGCACCTACTATGAGCCTCACAGCATGTTAATTGCTTCATGTACAATACCTCAATTAGATCTCATGACACCTCTTCAACAAAGGTATCATCATTCCTGTTCTACAGATGAAAAAAACAGAAGTTCAGAGAGGACATGTAACTTGCCCAGGATCACACAGCTAGTAAGTGCCCGGTCTGGTGACCTGATCTCTTCTTCCATGACCTTTCCCTCCATTCCACCTTAGCCTTAGCTGCTGGCTCCCTTAGAAACACCCTGGGAATCTTATCCATAAACGTCCCAGCTCCAGAATCTTGAATTCATGAATCCCGCTCTCTGAAAACAACATACTACCCTCTCAGTGCCTCTTTCGACCCCTTTATGCTGTGACTGTTCTTTGATCTCGCCTGAAAGTCCAGCTGTGGACCTCTTTACTCCCCTGATACCCCACCTTCTCTTGCCTACACACCCTTCCTCATCCAGCTTTGAGTCCATGGCCTGTCATTTAGCAGCTATCTTGCCAGTAACCTAAACTTCATTGCATACCTGCCTTGCAAACCTCTGAATACATCCAATTGTCTGTTCTGAGTCTTCACCAGAGCAGCCAAGGACAGCAGAAGGAGGAGGGGTATTAATAACATTGGCTAATTCTTACACAGCATGTATTATGTGAAGCACTAAGTGCTTCACATACTGGAATCCATTTACTTTTCCAACACTAGGGGGTTAAGGTACCATTATTATCATCTTCACTGATGGATAAAGAAAATGGGGTGAACAGAGGTTAAATCACTCAAGCAAACTCAAAGCATACAGCTAATTAGGCTGAGGAGCCACAATCAAACCCATGCAGCCAGTCTGTCCAGTGTCCATGTCTTAAATCAGTATGTATTTGCCCAGGGCACTGAGGTTACCTTTTCCTCTTTCCATCAGCCAGGAAGTACTGTGCTCCTGCAACCCTTGTCCCCACCCCACTGCTCTTAGTGGGGACAACCCAAAGGAAGTTCAGATCCTTCCTCACTGTATTTGGGGGCTGAGAATATCCCTCTAGAGATTTGTAATAGTAGTACTGGTAGTGGTAAAATTAGCTTAAAATTTCAGCCTTTATTATATGCGTTCTAAGTATTTCACATGTATGTATATAACCCTCCCAACAACACTGAGGTGGAAGTCACAAGTTTCCCCCTTTGGCTGGAGCTCATGAGAGGACATATTACAATAATGAGCCTATATTTGTACAGCAGAGTGTTAGAATTTGATGGGAAGCGTGGTAGCTGGACTAGAGCCCTGGTTCTTAGCTGTGACACTTTCCTACCTTTCTTCTGCCCCCAGACCTCCTAGGCCTCACTCTTTCTGAGTGTGGGGGAATAGTCTTCTCCGAGTTGCCAGCAAGCCTGGTTCCCAAACCCAGGTCAGATCCTAGCCTAACAGCTCCTAGGCCCTGCCGAGGTGGCTCTGCTTCCCTCTGCTCTGAGGCTTCTAGGTGGGGAGCTGGGAGCTGAAGCAGGGGAGGGGATGGGAACCCCACTGGTAACTCCTCAGGCCAGCCCCTGAGTCTGCCAGCAGTTCCTTACAGAGGTAAAGCCAGAGCTGGTCCTCCCCAGGACCTACCCCTCTGCAAGAAGCACCAGCTCAGACTCCCAGCCCGCTCTGAGGACAGCAGACAAGGGTGGGGCGGGGCCTAGAATGGAGTGGATGGGGCTCCAATGGCAGCTGGGGGTCAGAGCTCAGGGCTGC
Source organism: Antilocapra americana (assembly GCA_007570785.1). Taxonomy (NCBI): domain Eukaryota; kingdom Metazoa; phylum Chordata; class Mammalia; order Artiodactyla; family Antilocapridae; genus Antilocapra; species Antilocapra americana. The sequence goes on from ML663565.1 coordinate 9,052,049, forward strand.
AGCAGAAAGCACCACGGCTTCCCAGGTCCCCTGCTCATTCTTATCAGGCCCCCCAGGCCGAGCCCAAGCAGGACCTTACCCCTCCCCAGTTTCAAGACCAGCCCTGGTTCATCCATCCCATCCCCTCTCTCCCATCCTCCCTCTTCCCATTCCCCTGGCAACCAAACCAGACTCATCAAGGAGAAGGACCTGGCAGCTGTGCAGGGAGAGACTAATAGCCCGGAAGGAAGGAGGGGCCTGGAGAGGAGCCCGAGGCGGCAGGGATGTGAGCGGGAGGGCGTTGGCCCATCTCGGAGGCCATACAAAGCGGGGAGGCTCCTCTGCCCTGCAGTGCAGAGGAGATGGCCAGCCAGGCAGCCACCCTCCGTGTCCAGAGATCCAGCCCGGAGTCCCAGGCCTGATTCCCCAGACGCCCAGCTCTTGTCCTCCGGGCCAGTCTTACGCAGACCTGTCCTTACTGGAGAGCCCTGGAGTCTCCGGCGGCAGCAGCCCCATAGCTCCTGGCAAGCCCAACAGGCCTCAGCACCCGGCTCCTGCAGACCACTCACGCTGCCTCTGTCCACTCCTGAGCAGCCTGTGCCTGCGTTCTGGAAGCCATTTGACACGGAAAGGCCAGACATCAGCCTGCCCACTAACTGTGCAGTGGGGAAGGGTATGAAGGGGTGCGTGTGTCGTCTAACGTGTGCACATAAGTATCTGGTGCTATTATGCTTCTGCATCTGCTTGTGTGCACAGGCGTGCAGCTCTGTTCTGGGCCTTTTTCGCCTCATCCCTGAACTGGTGGGGATGGGCACTTTCTCTTTCCTCTTCTCTACCCATCCAGCCCCGCCCATTGCTGGGTACCTGCGGCTCCTCAATACTGGAAATGGGCCATCTCTCAGGCTTGGCAGCAGCTGCTGCCCCTCAGCCCCCTCCCCTTCCTACCTCAGGAATGGCCCCGGTTCCCGTAAGGCTGTGACTGAGCAGCGGCTGGTTGGGGGGAGGGAGAAGCCAGTAAAGACAGACAGCACACACTGGCTCACCGAGCTGGGCCTCTGGCAGGGCACAGATGTCTGGAGTGGGACCCAGAGCTGGGACCCTCTGCCCCCTCTGATGTGCCCACCTTGTTGGGGCCTGGGGTGGATTTGGGATCTGTGTCTTTAAGGGTGAGACATCAGCAGGCAACCCCCTGGCCAAGTGTCCAGGGGAGGGGGAGGGGAAGAAGCCAGTCCATTAGCAGCAGAGCTGGCGCCAGGCAGCAACCCTGCCCAGAGCCCTGGGGATTATGAAGAGACCAGCCCTCCCTCACCCACCTCGGCTGCCTCTGCACTCCTGTCCCCCAGATCTCCCTTGGTGTGGTGACAGAGGGGTGAGCTGACAGCATTTGAAAGTAAAGCCTAGCTTTCAGGGGACATGTGGAGTCACAGACCCTGGGGCCTAAGCCAGGCCGATTCTCCATCACCTGGGCCACCTCCTCCCTACACATGCGAAGCCTGCCCTTTAACCTCTGGTCCTCCTATCCCCCTACTGTGACCAGCACTTTCAGCCAGGGACCCCCAGTTCAAGTCAGGCCCTCCCATCCTAGACTCCAGCTCTGAATGCTTGCTAGAAGTCACTGGCCCTCAACCCCCTGCCTGTCTGTGGCCTGTGGTCGCCATCCCTGCTTCCTTCCCAGCCAGCAACAGGGGGAATCAAGTGGGCCAGGCGCCAGCACCAGGGAGGAGGGTGCGGCACTCCCGCTGCTCCGCAGGGGTGGGGCGTCCCCCTCCCCACACAGCCCCACCGTCAGGCCAGTGGGAGGAGCAGCCCAGGCCCCCCCCCTGAACCCACAGGCCTATAAATCCGCCTCGCAGCGGTCTGCGGCTCCTTCCCCGCGCCCGGACCAGTTCTGCCGGCTGTGACTGCCCATCCTCGGCCGCCATGAGCCACCCGTCGGGCCTCCGGTCCACCGTCAGTTCCACCTCCTACCGCCGCACCTTCGGGCCACCGCCCTCACTGTCCCCGGGGGCCTTCTCCTATTCGTCCAGCTCCCGCTTCTCGAGCAGCCGCCTGCTGGGCTCGGCGTCCCCCGGCTCCTCCGTGCGCCTGGGCAGCTTCCGCGGTCCCCGGGCGGGCACGGGCGCCCTCCTGCGCCTGCCCTCGGAGCGCCTGGACTTCTCCATGGCCGAGGCGCTCAACCAGGAGTTCCTGGCCACGCGCAGCAACGAGAAGCAGGAGCTGCAGGAGCTCAACGACCGCTTCGCCAACTTCATCGAAAAGGTGCGCTTCCTGGAGCAGCAGAATGCGGCCCTGCGCGGGGAGCTGAACCAGGCCCGGGGCCAGGAGCCGGCGCGCGCCGACCAGCTGTGCCAGCAGGAGCTGCGTGAGCTGCGAAGGGAGCTGGAGCTGCTGGGCCGGGAGCGCGACCGGGTGCAGGTGGAGCGCGACGGGCTGGCGGAGGACCTGGCAGCGCTCAAGCAGAGGTCAGAGGGCAGGGCCAGGGCGGGACGGCGACCGTCGAGGGTGTCGCCGGGAGGAAGGAGCCGTCTCCCACCTTGTCCACCTGGGCATGTGCAGGCAGCACCCTCGCCGGCGGCACCGTCCCCCACCCCCCACCACTTTGCTGAGTCTCAGGGGAGGTGAGGGGGGAGTTACTATGTATCCCTTCTGTACAAAGGGGCCTCACCCCAGCTTCCAGCCGCTTACAGAGAAAATGGGGCAAGTCCATCAGGCAGCCTGAAGACCCCTCCCCAGAGGCTGAAATAGCAGCTCTGACCCAGATCCTGGGGGTCGAGGTCTGCAGGCTGTGACCCCGGAGCTCAGTTTCTGCACATTCTTCCCACCAGGTTGGAGGAGGAGACTCGCAAGAGGGAGGATGCGGAGCACAACCTCGTGCTTTTCCGTAAGGTGAGCTCAGTCTCCCCATTCCCACCCTACCCACCGCCTGCATATCCAGGGTGGCATATGTGAGCAAAAGGAGGCGACCAAAAGCCCTCAGAGACAGACAGAGAGGGCCAGGCTCTTCCTCGACCTAAGCAACCCCTCCCTGCTCTCGAACCCCCACTGCCACCCCCTATAGGACGTGGACGACGCCACCCTGTCCCGCCTGGAGCTAGAGCGCAAGATTGAGTCTCTGATGGATGAGATTGAGTTCCTCAAGAAGCTGCACGAGGAGGTGGGTGGACCCAGGTGTTAGGTGCGACTTCAGAGGTTGAGGGTGGTCTCTTTGGAGGTGGAGGACAGGCTCATGAAGAGAGTGGCGGGTGAAGCGTTGGAAGAGAAATGAGATTCACTGAGTAGACGCGGGGCCCCCCTCCACCCCCTTGCAGGTGGTTAGACTCACACCCACTCGCCACCTGGTGGCGAGCCACGGAGATGCACTCCTGTACCCTGGCCGATGACGGTACCCGCGGGGCGCGGGCAGTGCAGGCCTAAGCGCGCTGCGCTCCCTGGCGCCCCCTTCTGTTCTTTCAAGTGTTTCTTCTCTTTTCTGCGCGCCAACTGCGCGGTCCGCGTGGGATTGGCGCGGTGAACTCGGCGTCTTGCTCCGGAGGACAGGAGCTGAGAGACCTGCAGCTGAGCGTGGAGAGCCAGCAAGTGCAGCACGTCGAGGTGGAGGCGACCGTGAAGCCCGAGCTGACAGCGGCGCTGAGGGACATCCGAGCCCAGTACGAGAGCATCGCGGCGAAGAACCTGCAGGAGGCAGAAGAGTGGTACAAGTCCAAGGTGCGGGGGCACCGGGGTGCTTGAGAGGGCCTGGAAGGGCGGGGCGCTGGGGGGGACGGGCCCACGTGGGCCGCTCACGCCTGGGTTGCCACCCTCGCCGCAGTACGCGGACCTGTCGGATGCCGCCAACCGGAACCACGAGGCCCTGCGCCAGGCTAAGCAGGAGATGAATGAGTCCCGACGCCAGATCCAGAGCCTGACGTGCGAGGTGGACGGGCTTCGCGGCACGGTGAGGACCAGGCTGCGCGCCCCGGCCCCGGGGGTGGAGGACGAAGGCTGTGCTCCCGGTACTGACTCCCTCGTCACCCGCCTCCCCAGAATGAGGCGCTGCTCAGACAGCTGCGGGAGCTGGAGGAGCAGTTTGCCCTGGAGGCGGGCGGGTACCAGGCGGGCGCCGCGCGGCTTGAGGAGGAGCTGCGGCAGCTCAAGGAGGAGATGGCGCGACACCTGCGGGAGTACCAGGAGCTTCTCAACGTCAAGATGGCCCTGGACATCGAGATCGCCACCTACCGGAAGCTGCTGGAGGGCGAGGAGAGCCGGTGAGGGGCGGGTGGGGCGTGGTCGGGATGGGTGGGGGTAGAGGAGAGGTGGGCGGAAGGCCAGGTACCCCCCAACCCCACGCCGAGTAGCTGACTACAGGTTTCGTCCCCAGGATTTCCGTGCCAGTCCATTCCTTTGCATCCTTGAGTATAAAGACGACTGGTGAGTCTTCCGCGTCTGACTTCCAACCTGTCTGTCCCCTTGTCTGCTTCTACCCTGATTGGACTCTTGCTATGGTTCTGCTCAGGGATTAATTCTTAACTGAGTCCTAGTCTGTCCTTGCCCCTGATCCTCGGGCCCTGCTCCTCCCCAACCCTCTCCTCCCAAAGAGATATTCAGTTCAGTTCAGTCGCTCAGTCCTATCCAACTCTTTGCGACCCCAAAGAGATATAGGAGCTTGGATATCCCAAGACTCCTCCCCTCAACCTCTCATCCTGCCTTTTCCAGTACCTGAGGTGGAGCCTCCCCAGGAAACCCACAGCCGGAAGATGGTTCTGATCAGGACCATTGAGACCCGGGATGGGGAGGTGAGATGGGCCACTTGAGCCCAGGACCCCATCATTTCCTATAGTATTTCTGAGCCCCAGCCTGGTGTAAGTAATCTTTGGGTGTTTGTGGGTGAATGATTCTTGGGGTGAGAGTGAGACAGGGAGATGGAGGTGGATGTTCAGATGTGGGCCTCAACTGATTGAGAGGGAGGGGTACACCTTGCCACAAAGGAGCTAAAGGGAGGGTGGTGCTGAGTGGGTTGTGCCCCTCACATGCCTCACCCCCCAGCAGGTGGTGACAGAGTCCCAGAAGGAGCAGCACAGTGAGCTGGACAAGTCTTCTCCTCAAAGCTACTGAACTAATCAGAGCTCCCTGCCCTGCCCCAGGCCTCTAAGGCCAAATCCTAACACCAGTCTGGAATTAGTCTCCTCCCCTCTGCATGTATCCAGGGGATGGCGCCAGTCACCCCTTCCCTGGCCAGTGGCCAAGCCCTACCCAGCACTGTAGCTGGGCGTCTGCCTGCCTCTCCGTGCCCACATAGGCATGATCCATATGTTCCCCACTTCTAGTCTTGCTAAGAGTCTCTATGTTCCCCATTTCTTGTCCTGGTAAAAGTCTGTATGTTCCCCCATTTCTCATTCTGGTAAGAAGCTGACCAACCCCAGGACGAGTCTATTCCTGCCACAACCCCAAAGTTAGTGGGTGGGTTAGTTAGTGGGTTTAAAAGTGAGTTTCACTTTTAAATCAAATAAAACTGTTATCAAGGGAACCCTCTTCAGTGGTGGTTATTTTGTAATGTGTAAATATATGGAATCACTATGTTATATACCTGAATGTAATATAATACTGTAAGTTAGTTATATTTCGTTTTTTTTTTTTTTCAAAATCGTGAAATCATAAAGAGAGAGAAAACTCCCCAGTGCACTTGTGTTTGTGTCATGGGAGCATCCATGCAAAGGAGGCTCAGCACTATTTTCCCCTTGCCTCAAGTCATTTCTTCTCTGACTCTCACTGTCTCGCATCTATGACTCCTGTCTACCCTCCTGATTTTCCTCCTACTTCTCTGTCCATTCCTTCTCAACTTCCATTCCCCATCTGCACCCCTGAATGACCAAAGCAGAGCCCTTCATCTTGCTCTCCACTGTCTTCAGTCATGTTCTTCCTGATGGATTCTCCATCATAGATGAAGATACTACTAGGACCTCCATTGCCCAAATTACAGCTCACCTCATCTTATACCCTTTCTTTTCTTCACATACTCCAGTTCTATTAATTCTACTTCATAGCTGTTTCAAGTTTGTCTGGTTCTCCCTGTCCCCACTGCCACCCCACTGGTCCAGGCCACTCTCATTTCTTCCCTGGGTTACATTTTCTGCCTCAGTAGTCCTTCCCCCTGGTGTGGCCCTGCCACCCACATGAACTTAGCAAGCAAACCAGATTCTTCTGTCCTCCACTCCATTCCACCCTACCCTTGTCTTGAAGTCAAAATCCACTTCTGAATTTAGAATGATTTTCTTCACTCAATTATAGTTCGAGGTGCAGAGAGTAAGCCAGAGTCCCTGCTTCCAAGGAACTCACAGTCTGGGTGGGGGACATAGACAAATAAGCATACAATTCAACTCTGTGATGAGTGATGTGACTGGGATAAGGAGATTGTGTTGGGAGAACATGAAGAAGAGCACATAATCCAGTCTTGGGGTAGAGATGGCTTTCCAAAGGAGGCGCCATCACAATGAGCACAGGAGAACAAGTAGGAGTTATTCAGGTGAAGCAGGAAGAGGGGGGGGGACTTTCTAGGTAGATATGTCAGCCAGAAGATGAGAGAGAGAGAGAGTTTGGAAAGTAAAAGTAGTTCTATGTTGCTGAAATGAAGGCTAGAAAGGAAGGAATGGTGTTGGGGTTGGGAAGATGATGAGGGCCAAGCCACTGAGGGCCTTATATGACATATTAAGGCACTCAGAATTTATTCTAAGGAAAAAGGAAAGAAAAGGATTTAATGGGTGAAGTGTTTAGATCTGATTTTAGAAAGATCACTCTGGCTGTGGGGTGCAGAAAGAGTTAGAAGGAGATGGAAGACCAGCTCAGAAGCTGTGGTAGTGAAACATGCAAGAGATTATTGTGGGCAAGGAGGTGGATAGATTTGAGAACTGCACCCTAAGGGGTGGTTTTCAGTGTGAGAAAAAGGGAAATAGCAAAGGTGATCCAAGGTTTTAAAGGAAACAACCAGACAGATGGTGAGACCTTTCATAGAAACAGGAAAGATTGGTGTAGGGAATGAGGGGGCCCTAGACAGCAAAATTAATTTTGACTTATTGAGAGTGAGATGCTCTGAAACAGCCAAGGAGAAAGGCTGGCAGGCAGTTGAGTGCACAGGTCTGGAGTTCAAATGTGCTGGAATATTTTGAGATACTGAATCTATCAGGATGCTCTTGGCTACAAGTGACAATATCTCATTTTTTAAGAAAAAGAAATTAAACATCTATCTCTTGTAACCAGAAGCCAGAGGTATGTGGGCTCTGAGGTTGGTTCAGCAGCTTATACAGTTAAGTCCCCTATGTATGAGCTTTCAAAGATGTGAACGTGCCAGCTGTTGTACTATACTCTGTACTTTTCAGGGTACTGTACTGTAAGATTTAATGTTTTCTTTATTTTTTGTGTTTTTCATGTATTATTTGTGTGAAAATATTAGAAACCTATTATACTACAGTACAGTATAGCCAATTGTTTTAGTTGGGTGCCTAAGGTAACTTTGTTGGACTTATGAACAAAGCAGACTTAGGAATGCAGTCTGTGAATGGGACTCTTTGGTATGTATGTAGGGGACTTACTATAAAGTCAAGGGCCCAGGCTCTGTCCATGGTTCTGCTCAGCCTTCTTGGAGGGCAGTTTCATCTTTGGGATGGTTCTCTTCATGGTCCAAAGCAGGGTGCCAGCAGCTACTGGGTGATGCTTCCGTTTTCACATCCAGTGAAGGAAAAAGAAAACCTTCCTCCCAGGTATGAGATTTAAGTTCTTTCCTTCAGACTGTCTGGCAAGGAATGTTGGTATGTTTGCTCCTAGAGCAGTTACCAGTCACCAGGGAAAGCCACTCACTGACTTGGGCTAATCATCTAATGTGGAATGGATGCTGGGGACTAACCACAATATCTATTGCAAGGTTCCCACCACTGTCACCCTTCACACACAGTCCTTGTACCCCTTGCCTTCTCTCCTTTTCATTCAGTGGTATTTATAACACCAGAGGAGAAACATCACTGCATAAAAGCAGACAAAAACTTTGGAGTTTCAGATGTTTCGATTTTCAAGTGAGCAAAAATTCCAGTTTGGAAAATTTCACATCAAAGTCTATGGCCTGGGTTTGTACTGGATAGAAGGAAGGGTTTGCGCTGAGGAGAAGGGCCTGGGGCCTCTCAGGTGTTCCACATGAGAGAAAAAATGAAACCACTCAAGAACAGTGTATTGGGACTTCCTTGGTGGTCCAGTGGTTAAGAATCCTCCTCCCTATGCAGGGGACCTGGGTTCGATCCCTGGTCCGGGAAAATCCCACGTGCTGTGGGGCAACTAAGTCCATGGGCCACAACTACTGAGCCCACATGCCCTAGAACCTGTGCTCAGCAACAAGAGAAGCCCCCACAGTGAGAAAGCCGTGCACTGCAAGGAAGAGTAGCCCCCACCTGCTGCAACTAGAGAAAGCCTGCGCTCAGCAACAAAGACCCAGCACAGCTAAATGCAAAATCTTAAAGGAAAGAATGGTGCATTAAGTGAGAAAAGAGAAAGGCCTTGGGGAGATGCATAGAGGAGCAGAGGGAGTGACTCTTAAGGACTAACTGGCAGAAATGGTGGAAGGCCTTAGGAAGCCACAGCAGGGGAGAACTTTCAGGAGGCTAGTCACATAGGAGGATGGTGGGGACACAGGTTAGCTAATAGCTGGGAAATTCCGGCCTATGGTCAAGGAAGATGTTAGACCTCCTGAGGGCAGCTTCAGGCCAGGATACAGTCAGAGACAAAACATGGTCAATGGAAGAGCGAATGAGAACTGAGGAAGTGAAGAGCAGAATACTCTCTCCTGAGATGTCTGACTGTTAAAAAGAAAAGAAACAGCTGGAGACAAGAAAGATCTGTGTTTGAGAAGTGAAATTTTGAAGAAAGGAGAAACTACACCAATAATTTTCAAACTGCAGGTCATGAAATATTGGGTCAAGTCAAACATTTTAATAAAAAAGAGAATATAAATATAATATAAATTTATAATATTTATATATTATAAATTTATATAATATAATATAAATATAATATAATATAATATATAATATAATATAGAAATATAAATATTTTTGGGTCAAGTCAAACATTTTAATAAAAAAGAGAATATAAAACTTTAGGGTATTGTGAACATTTTATTTTCAATGTATTTATATATGTATGTTCTAGGTTTTCACCCAAAATACATTTTTTAATCTTGGATTTTGGGTGAAAAACTGAAAAAGACAAGACATGAATGCGTTCCAGTGCTGGGGAGAATTGGAAAGAATCCATTTGTCACAGGTGGATCCAGCCACCTGTTGAAATGATACAACCTCAGACTTGGCTGTGACTGAAGAATTTGAGGAAAACTCAGAATCCAATTCTAATCAAGGGATCTGATGTTAACTTCAAGAAGACAGGGCTGGGATTTGATTGTAATTAAGAAAGATCATATTGCATTGATTTTATTGCACTCTGCTTGTTGGAAGAAGGGAGGTGGTTTTCATGTCAATTTGTAAGAAGGTCACCTCAAAAGTGAAGATGTGGCCACAGTTACTTAGCAGTTCCTAGAGGGAGCTGGTTGTGGCCGGTGTCCTGGACCCCAGGTAGGTGCCCACGGTGGTGGTGGAATAATTCCTCAGGGGCCACCTGTTGGGAGTAGGAAAGGGGGTTCAGTTATCTGATTTGGGAAGAATAGAGACTAAACCAATATCTCAGGTAAAGGGGAGCTCATTGTGATGTTACACATGGAAATAAGGGGGACAAGAATTGCCGCTGCCTGGGGTGGAGTGGGAGTCATTTCACAGGACCCTAGCCACCCGTGTGTGACATGCGCTCTGCAGCCCCCTCGGGCCTCACTGAGCGTGACAGCGGACAGGAGGCCACCTTGGCGGCAGGAGCACAAGGCTCCCTGACCCACAGTCCTACTGCTTCTGTTGCTGTCGTCACAAGGAGCACATGGCCCCACACTCTGCCCTGGCTCTTGCAGACTCACAGTCTCTTCTTACTCGGGGCTTCAATTGTCCTACAGCTTCCATGGCCTGACAGCAATGGCTCGCTGACTTCTGGAGCTTTCTCTGGTTCTGCTCTCACTTCCTATCACAGAAGATGTTCACTTTACCAGCCTTGGTAGGTTCATTGACACTCTCCTTGCCCTCTACAAGACACACTAAGAGATACCCAAAGGCCGATTGGCTTCTCACCTCCTGTGCACTTCCGCTCCCACGGGTAACAAATGTTGTTCAATGCATAACAAATGTCAGTTGTATTTGTTCCTAAACCTTTGACAATTATACTTGTCATAGAATCTCAGAGTTTAAGCAGATTTATTTATTTTGTTAAAAAATGTTTTGATGTGGATTTATTTTAAAAAGTCTTTGAGCATCCCAGATGGCTCAGTGGTAAAAGAATCTGCCTGCCCATGCAGGAGAGGTTGGTTTGATCCCTGGGTGGGGAAAGATCCCCTGGTGGAGGAAATGGCAACCCACTCCAGTATTCTTGTTTGCAAAATCCTATAGACAGAGGAGCCTAATAGGCTACAGTCCATGGGGTTGCAAAGAGTTGGGCAGACTGAGCAACTGAACACATGCACATTTTAGAAGTCTTTATTGAATTTGTTACAATATTGTTTCTGTTCTATGTTTTTCTGGCTGAGAGACATGTGGAATCTTAGCTCCCTGACCAGGGATTGAACCTGCACCCACTACACTGGAAGGCGAAGTCTTAACCACTGGATTACTAGGGAAGTCCCCAAACAAATATTTTTTAAGCTAATGAAAGAGTGTGAACGGAACAGTTTTTACTTACCAGATGGGATAGTGACTAAGAATCTGCATGTAAGTCTTATGTCTTCTTACCAGTTCACCTTGGAAAAGATATCTGTTTGCCTCCATTTCCTTACCTGTAAAATAGAGACAACAATCATTTCCTAGGCTTGTCATGAAGATTAAATGGGATGATTTGTGCAGAACTGAGTGACCTTGGCCACAGCGTAGGCAGGAGAATGAGGTGACATGGTTCAGAATATGGCCTTCTGAAACTGCTTGCCTCAAGGGGGACCCATCATAGATTATAAACCAGGGATCACAGTTCCAGCGATCCTTCAACAGTGTAAATGTCAAACGTTTGTTTTTGTTTTCTGTTTCAAGGGGACAACTTGAGCATGTGTTGCATACTTTTTCATACTGGGTTAATTCTTATTACTAGTGCAACAAGTTACCACAAACTTAGTGACTCAAAACAATAAATTTAGTATCTTACAGTGCTATAGGTCAGAAGTCTAAAATGGGACAGATCTGTGTTCCTGCTAGAAGCTCTAGAGAAGCCTTTTCCAGCTTATAAAGATTGACTGTCCTGTGGCCTTCTTCCATCTTCAAAGCTAGGAATCACATCTCAGTTAGCATATCTTCTCTGACCCTGATCTTCCTCTTATGAAGACCCTTGTTATTACATTGATGGACCCAGACAACCTAGAATCACTCCCCCACCTCAAAACCTTTAACTCACATCATCAAAGTCCCTTTTGCCATGCTACTATTAAGGTTGGTGCAAAAGTAATGGTGGTTTTGCATTGTTGCACTTGGCTGTTTGATATTGGAATACATTCTTCTTTTTTTTTTTTTCATTTTAGGGTAACATTTGATCTCTCTTTTTTTTTTTAAATTTTCTTTACTTTATTGTGTTGGTTTTGCTATACATTGACATGAATCTGCCATGGGTATACATATGCTCCCCCTCCAAAACCCCCCTCCCTCCTCCCTCCCGATTCCCTCCGCCTGGGTCATCCCCGTGCTCCAGTCCCGAGCATCAAACCTGGGCTGGCAATTGATTTCACATATGATAATTAACATGTTTTAATGCCATTCTCCCATATGTAACACTACTTGGAATACATACTTAAAGCAGTTTTATACAGCATTTTAGTGTGCATTTCTTGCTTTATGTTTTTTGCCAGTGACATTACTTCTTGTTTATTTTATATTTATTTTAGACTATAGAAATGACATTGGACAAAAAGCAAATTGGAGCAATTTTTTTATTCAAGTTCAAAATGGATCTTAAAGCAGCAGAGACAATTTGCGACATCAACAATGCAATTAGTCCAGGAGTTGCTGTACAATGCCGTGGTGGTTCAAGAAGTTCTGCAAAGGAGATGAAAGCTTAAAGATGAGGAATGCAGTGACCAGCCATAGGAAGTTGACAACAATCAGTTGAGAGAGGATCATTGAAGCTGATTGTTCAGCAGTTGAAACAAATTGAAAAGGTAAAAAGGCTCAATAAGTGGGTTCCTGACCACAATTCAAAAAAAAAATTGTTTTGAAGTGCTTTTCCTCTTAATCTACACAACAACAACAAACCATTTCTCAATTGGATTATGACGTTCAACGAAAGTGGATTTTATATGAAAACCAGCAATGACCAGCTCAGTGGTTGGACTGCGAAGACGCTCCAAAGCACTTCCCAAAGCCAAACCTGCACCAAAAAAAGGTCATGGTCACTGTCTGGTGGTCTGCTGCCTTTGTGATCCACTACAGCTTTCTGAATCCCGGTGAAACCATCACATCTGAGAAGTATGCTCAGCAAATCGATGAGATGCACCCAAAACTGCAACACTGGTCAACAGAATAGGCCCAGTTCTTCTCCATGACAACGCCTGATTGCACGTCGTACAACCAATGCTTCAAAAGTTGAATGAATTGGGCTACAAAGTTTTGCCTTATCCACCTTATTCACCTGACCTCTTGCCAACTGACTACCACTTCTTCCAGCATCTTGACAACTTTTTGCTGGGAAAACACTTCCATAACCAGCAGGAAGCAGAAAATGCTTTCCAAGAGTTCATCGAATCCCAAAGCATGGATTTTTATGCTACAGGAATAAACAAACTTATTTCTTGTTGGCAAAAATGTGTTGATTGTAATGGTGCCTATTCTGAGTAATAAAGATGTATTTGAGCCTAGTTATAGTGATTTAAAATTCATGGTCCAAAACCTGTTATGTTTGTACCAAGCTAATAAAACTTTCACAGATTCTGGGGATTGGGGTTGGACACCTTTTGAGGAGGGCATTATGCTTACTATAGTCTGCCCTCAGGCCTCCAAAGATTTATGCTTATCTCACATTCAACATGTATTTATCCTATTTCAACATTTCCAAAAGTCTCAGTTACAGCAGCAACCAAAGAGCCAAAAAGTCCCAAATCTCATCATTTAAATCATCTAAATTAGGTATGGGTGAAGCTCCAGGTATAATCTATCCTGGGAAGAAATTCCTCTTTATCCGTGGACTTGTGAAGCTAGAAAACAAGGCATTTACTCCTAAAATACAACGGTGAGACAGAAATAGGATAACAGTTACAGACATTCTCACTCAAGAAGGGAGAAAATGGGGAGGCGGGGAAGAAGTTTCTGAAGCAATTTCGAAATCCATCTGGGAAAACAATATTAGGTATTAAGGCCGGGAATAATTCTCTGTGCTCCCTGGCTCCACCTTCTGGCCGCACAGCCCTGCCTTTGGGGTCATCTCTTCTTTTCCATGTGTTTTCATCTACTTGTTTCTTGGTTGTACAGTTTTGGGAGTCTGACAGCTTTCTTCCATTTTGCCCTCTCTCTGTCCCTTTCACTACAAGCTGGCAGTGTCTCTGCTTATGTGACATCCTTAAGAACTGTTTGGGTTTCCTATGTATGTCTCTGGGATTTACCCTATTAGACAAAAAGAACTTTCACAAATCTTTTTGGATAATCCCATTTCTATGCTTGGTTTTTGCTCAGATGGCTAAGGAGGTCCATGAGTCACATGGCTAATCTCTCCAAATGGTTCTTTGCATGACTGAATACCTTGACCTTTGACGCTTCCTAGCTGGTAAAAAATCCACCCGCAATGCAGGAGACCCTGGTTTGATTCCTGGGTTGGGAAGATCCTCTGGATAAAGGCTAGGCTAGGCTACCCTAGCTCTTGAGCTTCCCTGGTGGCTCAGCTGGTAAAGAATCTGCCAGCAATGTGGGAGGCCTGGGTTTGATCCCTGGGTTGGGAAGATCCCCTGGAGAAGGGAACAGTTACCCACTCCAGTCTTCTGGCCTGGAGAATCCCATGGACTGTATAGTCCATGGGGTTGCAGAGTCGGACTCCACTGAGTGACTTTCACTTTCAGGCACTAACAAAAGATTGTCCAGTTACATTCTTGTATTTTTCCTTAGGGTACACTTTCTGGACAGTAAATGACCTAATTTTACCATCTTTTGCAATATGGTTAGGCCAAGAATTTCCCAGATACCACATTCTGATTCTTTTCTTGTTTAACATTTCTTCCTTCAATTTATCTCTTCCCTTTCAGATTCTACTGTAAGCAGCAAGAAACCAGGTGCCACCTTCAACACTTAACAACAAAGCTAAAGACCCAAGTTCATTGTTACAAATTCTGCTTCTCACATAAATGTAAGACTCAATTCTTCTAAGCTTTCTCTGCTAAATAAAAAACATTTCCTCTCTTCTGTTTTCCAATAACATGTTCCTCATTTACTTCTGATTCCTCAATGTCTGCAGCACCTTTAATGTTCATATTTCCACCAACAGTCTCTTGTGATGATTTATACATTTTCTAAGGTAATACAAATATTTTCTACAATGCTCCTTGCTTCTTTCTAAGCCCTCGCTAGGAGAGTTAATACTCATATTTCTACTAACAGTCTGTTCAAAGCAAGCTAGGGCTTTTCCTCCTACTTTTAATAAATAGTTTATTTATCTAACATATTCAACCCTGGTATTGAAGCCTGTTGCAGAATTTCTATTATGCTCCTCAAAGTTATTCCAGACTTCCTACATCACCAAATTTCAAAGTCGCTTTCATAAAATTTTAGGTATTTACATTTAGGTATTAGCTATAGCATCCATTTTGAGGTACCAAAATCTGCATCAGTCAGGGTATATCCAGAGAAGCAGAACCAGTCAGAGGTATACATTGAGAGACTTATGCAAAGAATTAGATTATACAATTACAGAGGCTTGCTAGGCAAGTTCATAATTCATAGGGTGGCTTCCTGTGCTGGCATTTGGTTTCCTACTAAGGGTGAGTTTTTCCAAGAGAAAGCACCCAAGACAGAACAGTCTTTTTATCCCTCAGCCTTGGAGGTAATAGCACATCACTATGTTGTATTCTATATCCAAGTTTCCCTCAAAGGGAGGGGATGACGCAAGGGCACATCCACCAGGTATCAGGGATAACTGTGGCCTATCTCAGAGGCTTTCTGCCACAGGCAATGAGTAGTTGGAAAGGTGAACTACAGTGCAGAATTCTCGACAGAGGAGCTTTTCTGTGGAGATGAGGAGTAGCACAAAGAATGTTCCATGCCCCAAATGCGAAAAGCAGCAGATCAGGAGGAATAAACAAGATGATTAAATTGAAGTATCAAAGGAGCAACAACACACTGCCTTCATCCCTGCAGCAGTGATGCAAGGCATGTCCTACTCTTTCCCTATTTTCACTGAAAGTATACTAACAGTGAAATTAGCACGTGAAGTGACACCCTCCTCACCCTATGTGGGCTCTTTAAAAGAAAAGCAAGACTGGCAGTTCCCTGGTGGTGCAGTGGTTAGGATTCTGAGCTTTCATTGCATTGGCATGGGTTTGATCATTCGTGGTTAGGGAATTAAGATCCAGCAAACTGCATGATATGGCAAAGAGAGAGAAAGAGAGAAAAGGAAGGGGGTCTAACTAGTAATAACAGTTACGAAAGTGAGCACATAATTAAGAATCACTAAATATTTCAAGAAAGCCAATTCTGTGAAAGAGAGAAAATAAATTTGACTTTAAAAGTAAAAAGAGTATTTTTTTCAGAAATGGAAAAGCTGGTCCTCTAATTTGCATGGCATTGCAAAGGGCCTGAATAGACAAAACAATCCTGAAAAACAGAAGAGCAAGGTTGAAGGACTCACACTTCTAGACTTCAAAACTTATTACAGCTAAAGTAATCAAAATACTCTGATATTGTCACAGGATAAACATACATGCCAGTGCAGCAGAAATGAGAGTCCAGAGATAAACCCATATCTCTATGGTCAATTAATTTTTGACAAAGATGCCAAATCCATTCAAAATACTATGACTGGGTGGCTTAAAATAACAGAAGTGAATTTTCTCACAGCTCCAGAGGTGACAAGTCCAAGATCAAGGTGCCAGCATGGTCAGCTTCTAGTTAGGGCTCTGCTTCTGGCTTGTAGACAGCTGTCTTCTCACTGTGCCTTCACTTGGATGGGGAAAAGGAAGAGCAAGTTCTCTGATGTCTCATCTCATGAGGGCACTAATCTCTTTATGTGAATTCCACCCTTATGACCCCACATAACCCTAACTAATCTCCCACAGGCTCCATCTCCAAACACCATCACATGGGGGGTTAGGTCTTCAGCATTTGAATTTGGGGGGATGCAGTTCATTCCTTAGCACTTCCTTTCCCCACAATACAACCTCCACAACTGTAACATATTATAGTATTTTTTTAAGTGAAAGATAAATTTCTATCTCATTTAAGCCACTGTTACATGGAGCTTGTCTTTATGATAAACCATATTACAATCTTTCTTTTTCTGAAGCAGAAATGGACTGATAAAGTATCACTATCATTACTGGATTAAGGTTTGTCTAGTCCAAGAGATCATTTATACATTTTACAACACACAGCAAAATTCTTTTATCTCTTTGCCCAGACTCGTATATTTACTATCTTTAAAAGTTTATGTTAGAGAATGGAAAATGCTTTTTTTTCTTTCTTTTCCATGTGGTTTATTACAGGATATTGAATATAGTTCCCTGTGCTATACAGTAAGAACTTGTTAGTTATCTATAGAGCAGTGTGTATGTGTTAATCTCACACTCCTAATTTATCCCTCCCCCACCTCCTTTCCCTTTTGGTAACCAGAAGTTTGTTTTCTATGTCTGTGAGTCTTCTGTTTTGTAAATAATTCATTTGTATCAATTTTAGATTCCATATAAGTGATATCATATTTTTCTTTCTCTGACTTACTTCACTTAGTATGATAATCTTTAGTTGCATCCATGTTGTCCTAAGTGGCATTATTTAATTCTTTTTAATGTCCAAGTAATATCCATTGTATCTATGTACCACATCTTCTTTATCCATTCATCTGTTGAAAGACATGTAGGTTGTTTCCATGTCTTGACTGTTGTAAATAGTGCTGCTATGAACATTGGGGTGCACATGTCTTTACAAATTAGAGTTTTTGCCAGATATATGTCCAGGGGTGGGAGAGCTAGATCCTATGGTAACTCTTTTTAGTTTTTTTAAGGAATCTCCATACTGTTTTCCATAGTGACTGTACCAACTTACCTTGTCACCAACAGTGTACAAGGATTCCTTTTTCTCAACACCCTCTCCAACATTTGTCATTTATAGACTTTAAGAAAATATTTGTTTATTTTTGGTTGCACTGGGTCTTCACTGACTGTGCACAGGTTTTCTCTAGTTGCAGCGAGCGGGGGCTCCTCTCTAGTCGTGGTGTGAGCCTCTCACTGTGGTGGTTTCTCTGGTTGTGGAGCATGGGCTCCAGGTGCAGGGGCTTCGGTGGCCGCAGCTCACAGGCTCCAGTAGTTGTGGCTCACGGGCTTAGTCGCCAGTGGCATGTGGAATCTTCTCAGACCAAAGACTGAACCAGTGTCCCTTGAATTTCAAGGTGGATTCTTACCCACTGTACCACCAGGGAAGTCCTGTTATTTGTAGATTTTTTAACGATGGCCATTCTGACTGGTGTGAGGTAGCTCACACCAGTTATCATTACAGTTTTGATTTAGAGAACGCTTGCTTCTTAATATCTAAAATGAGGAAAGAAAAGTTGCTAATGGTCATCATCATTGTCAGTCAATTCTGTGCTAGTCAAGACTTTAAAAGAGGAATACTAGGGGCTTCCCTGGTGGTCCAGTGGCTAAGACTCCACGCTCCCAATGCAGGAGGCCCAGGTTTGATCCCCTGTCAGGGAACTAGATCCCACATGCTGCAACTAAGACCCAGCACAACCAAACAAATAAAAATAACATAATAAAAAATAAAATAAAATAAAAGAGGAATACTAGCACCTTTCTTCTAGGAATGAGTTACCAGGTCAGGCCCATAGAGCTTGACTGTAAGTGAACCTCTATTTGCTACCCCTTTTAAGACAAAAAGGAGTCTCAAATATTTGAAATGAAAGAATTAACCTCTCCAGCAGAGGGCTAAGAAACCACAGTAGGTTATGTCTGTTGGGTAAATTACTTAAAAAATTTTTTATTTAGTTTTGGCTGTGCTGGGTCTTCGCTGCTGTGCTGGCTTCTTGTCTAGTTGAGGCGAGCCGGGGCTACCCTCTAGTTGTGGTGTGTGGTCTCCTCATTGCAGCAGCTTCTCTGGTAACAGAGCATGGGCTCTAGGGCACTTGGGCTTCAGCAGCTGCGGCACATGGACTCAGTAGCTGTGGCTCCCGGTCTCTAGGGTATGGGCTCAATAGTTGGCACACTGGCTTAGTGGCTCTGCTGAATATGGGATCTTCCTGGATTAGGAATTGAACCCGAGTCTCCTGCATTGGCAAGTGGATTCTTTATCACTGAGTCACCAGGGAAGCCCTTGGGAATATGAATCTTCAAATAAAGCTGATCTCTTTTTATTGTGAGATTTAAAAATCTCAATTCATTAACTGGACTCTGGCAAAGAGAAGAGAGCCTACCTTATTTTGGCAAGTTCCTAAGATATTCAGTAAGGACAGTAAAAGCCTTTGAAGTATTTTAGAGCAGGTAAATTACATGGTTTATTAAAAATGCCAGTCTTGAACTTATGGTTTTCAAGACATTTAGATATAGAAAAACAGATGTAAATGTACTGAATTTGTGCATGTATGTGTGTGTGTGTCTGTATAGAATATATGTTCCAGCTCTGTCCTCTGAGAGGATCTGGGAGTTAGAAATACCCTAATAGCTATGAAAAGTGAAAGTGCTGCACTCAGTATGCCAGCAAATTTGGAAAACTCAGCAGTGGCCACAGGACTGGAAAAGGTCAGTTTTCATTCCAATCCCAAAGAAAGGCAATGCCAAAGAATGTTCAGACTACCACACAATTGCACTCATCTCACACACTAGTAAAGTAATGCTTAAAATTCTCCAAGCCAGGCTTCAGCAATATATAAACCATGAACTTCCAGATGTTCAAGTTGGTTTTAGAAAAAGGAGGAACCAGAGATCAAATTGCCAACATCCGCTGGATCATCAAAAAGCAAGCCAGTTCCAGAAAAACATCTATTTCTGCTTTATTGACTATGCCAAAGCCTTTGACTGTGTGGATCACAATAAACTGTGGAAAATTCTGAAAGAGATGGGAATACCAGACCACCTTACTTGCCTCTTGAGAAACCTGTATGCAAATCAGGAAGCAACAGTTAGAACTGGACATGGTACAACAGACTGGTTCCAAATAGGAAAAGGAGTACATCAAGGCTGTAGATTGTCACCCTGCTTATTTAACTTATATGCAGAGTACATCATGAGAAATGCTGGTCTGGATGAAGCACAAGCTGGAATCAAGATTGCTGGGAGAAATATCAATAACCTCAGATATGCGGACGACACCACTCTTACGGCAGAAAGTGAAGAGGAACTAAAAAGCCTCTTGATGAAAGTGAGAGAGGAGAGTGAAAAAGTTGGCTTAAAGCTCAACATTCAGAAAACTAAGATCATGGCATCTGGTCCCATCACTTCATGGGAAATAGATAGGGAAATGGTGGAAACAGTAGCTGACTTTATTTTTCTGGGATCCAAAATCACTGCAGTTGGTGACTGCAGCCATGAAATTAAAAGATGCTTACTCCTTGGAAGGAAAGTTATGACCAACCTAGATAGCCTATTGAAAAGCAGAGACATTACTTTGCCAACAAAGGTCTGTCTAGTCAAGGCTATGGTTTTTCCAGTAGTCATGTATGGATGTGAGAGTTGGACAAAGAAAGCTGAGGGTCGAAGAATTGATGCTTTTGAACTGTGGTGTTGGAGAAGACTCTTGAGAGTCCCTTGGACTGCAAGGAGATCCAACCAGTCCATCCTAAAGGAGATCAGTCCTGGGTATTCATTGGAAGGACTGATGTTGAAGCTGAAACTCCTTTACTTTGGCCACCTCATGCAAAGAGTTGACTCATTGGAAAAGACCCTGATGCTGGGAAGAATTGGGGGCAGGAGGAGAAGGGGACAACAGAGGATGAGATGGTTGGATGGCATCACTGACTCGATGGACATGAGTTTGGGTAAACTCCCGGAGTTGGTCATGGACAGGGAGGCCTGGCGTGCTGCGATTAATGAGGTTGTAAAGAGTCGGACATGACTGAACTGAACTGAACTGAATAGCTATGAGCACAGCTAGTGTCCAGCTCTTGGTTTCTAAATAACATTCTCCTCTAAACAGAACTAGAGCTCCTTGGAGAAATGGCTGATTCCAGAGCTAATGCAGGGAAAGTATAACTTGAGCCTGAAACATGTTTCTGTGCCAGAAAGGAAAAAAAAAGAGCTACAAAATGATGGATGCTAAAGAATACACACATGCTGAAAGGATACAGTGGAAAACTTGAAAGGGCTCCTGATGGCTTGGGGAACAGGATAAGTAATATTAGTAATAGAGTAACAGTCCACTGAATATAATAGGAATTTATGAATGCATGGTGATATAATTAAGTAAATAAAATGAAAGTTTTTATGAGGAATGGAATATTTACATATTATTAAAGTTGTTGTTGAATTTCTAAGTTGTTTCTGACTCTTTTTTCAACCCCATGGACTGTAGCCCACCAGGTTCTTCTGTCCATGGGATTTCCCAGGCAAGAATACTGGAGAGGGTCTCTATTCCCTTCTCTAGGTATCTTCCCAAGCCCAGGGATCAAACCTAAGTCTCCTGCATTGGCAGGCAGATTCTCTACCACTGAGCTACCTAGGAAGACTAATATTGAAATACTTCACCCTAAATGTTAATCACAAAGGATAAAGAGTGATTTATAGTGAATAAACCTAGTAGATACCACTTCAATCAAATAATCAGAGTTCCAGGAAAAATGGACACAGGCACCACTTGATAGAATGGAGTAGAAGGAAAACAGCATCACTTCTGTGACAGTCCTGTCAGAGATGCAAACCCTGAGTCTAATTATGAGAAAACATCAGGACAAACCCAAATTTAAGGACATTCTGCAAATAACTGGCACGTCATTCTCGAAAGTGTCAGGTCATGAAAGTAGAGACTGAAGAACTGGGAACTTCCCTGATAGTGCAGTGGCTAAGACTCTGAACTCTCAATGCAGGCGACTGGGGTTCGATCCCTGGTCCGGGAACTAGATCCCACATGCTGCAACTAAGAGCCTGCATGCCCCAACTAAAGATCCTGCGTGCTTCAGCTAAGACCTGGTGCAGCCAAATAAATAAATAAACTTTTTTTTTAAAAAAATGAAGAACTGTTCCAGATTGAAGGAGACTAAAGAGACATGACAACTAAATGCAACACATGACTCTGGACCAAATTCTTTTGCTATAAAGGACATCACTTAGAAAACTGGCAGAACTTGAATAGGGTCTGAGGGTTAGATGATAGGAATGTATAGGTGTTCTTTCTCTGATTTTGATGGTTGCACTGTGGTCATGCAGGAGAATGTCCTTGTTAGCAGGAAATATGTACTAAAGTACTGGGGGGAGATAAGGCAACATATTAGCAACTTCCTCTGAAATGGCTGAGAAAAAATTTTTTGTGTACTACTCATGCAATTTTTCTTAAGTTTCAGATTGTCTCACAAGAAAAGGCCATTCTTTGGAGAAACTTTAGATGGATTCTCACAAGTCAAGGTCAAGGCACTGTTACTGTTTAATATAATGTTGGAAGTTCACTACAGTAATGTCAGAAATAAGCCAGCGAAGTCAAATAAAACAAACAAAAAAAATCAAAAAAGAGTAAGACTGAAAGAGAATTTATAAAACTGTTTTGATTTGCAGAAGACATAATTATGTCTGTAGAAAACCCAACAGAATCAATTGACAAACTAGGAAAACCAAGAGTTCATTAAGGTTACAAGATAGAAAATCAATTATATTTCACTACAGACCTAAAGGAAATATTTGCAATGTCTAAAGTGGACATGGAATTAATATGCAGAATACACAGTGGCATCTTATAAATCACCAGGAATAAAGACAGGAAAACTAATTGGAAAAAATGCACAAAGGATACAAGATACAAGGAGGCATTTCACAGGAGAGCTCTGTGGGCTAATAAGAACATGAAGTAACATTCAAACTTACTAGTAATTAGAGAAATGCAATTTAAAATAACCAATAGTTCACTTGATACCCATTGAATTGTAAACATTAGGCATTTGTACAATATCAAATGTTGGAAAGGATAGAGGTAATAACTTTCAAGTAACATTGAAAGCATCTATCAGCTTTCAATGTATAACACACTCTTATACATCAAGAGTGTAAACAGCATCAGACTTTCTGAAAAAATGATCTGGAATTACTTAGTGAAACTAAGTTTTCATAAATTTCATGATTCAGAAATTCCATTCCTGTATATATGTCCCAGAGAAATTCATGAACAGGTTTGCACGGGACAACATAAGATGATTTTCTAGCACTATTAGTAGAAGTAGGGAATAAATAGCGAAGTATGACGGATGCTTACCATGGAATCCTGTGCAGTTGTCAAAAGCAGAGCTGACAAACAAAAAAAGAAAGTAAAAATCAAATCATATGGGACTTCCCTGGTGGTCCAGTGGTTAAGACTATGCTTTCAGGCTTCCCCAGTAGCTCAGTGGGAAAAAAATCCAGCTGCCAGTTCAGGAGCCACAGGTTCAATCCCTGATCCAGAAAGATCCCATATGCCACAGAGTAACTAAGCTCCTGCATCATGATTATTGAGCAACTGCTCTGGAGCCAGGAACCACAACTACATAGCCCTCATGCCACAGTTACTGAAGGCCACTCACCCTAGAGTCCATGCTCTACAACAAGAGAAACCATCGCAATGACAAGCCTGCACACCACAACTGGAGAGTAGCCCCCGCTCACTCCAACTAGAGAAAAGCCCACACAGCAAGGAAGACCCAGTGCAGCCATAAATTTAAAAAAAATTTTTTTTAAAAGACTGTGCTTTCACTGCAAGGGGCACAGGTTTGATCCCTGGTCAGGGGAAGTTCTTCATAGGGCACAGCATGGCAGGGAAAACAAAACAAAACAAAAAAACCCAACATAGTCTGTGCATGCTCAGTCATGTTCTACTCGTTTCAACTCCATGGACGGTAGCATGTCCAGCTCCTCTGGCCATGGGATTTTCCAGGCAAGAAATATTGAAGTGGGTTGCCATTCCCTTTTCCAAATACACACACACATACAACATATGGCAATGTTGTTTGTGCAAATTAAAAACACATACACTCAATAACCTGTAGTACACTGAGTAATGAATCCCCAAAGATGTCCCCATCTTAATCCTCTGAATCTCTAAGTTATTAACATCTTATATGGAAAAAGGGACTTTACAGATGTAGTTAAGGATCTTAATAGGGGGAGATTATCCTATTTTACAAAGTCTTCATAAGAAGGAGGCAGGAGATCACAGTGTGAAGTAGATGTGACAACAGAAACAAGAAGTTAGAGTGATGGAAGAAGAGGCAACAAGCTAAGGAATGCTGGCAACCTCTAGTAGCTAAAAAGGGCAAGCAAACAGATTCTGCTCTGAAGCCCCCAGAAGGAATGAATCCAGGCCAAATGTTGATATTAGACTTCTGACCCCCAGGGAATAAATTTGCAGTGTTTTAAATCAATAAATTTGTGGCAATTTGTTACAGTAGCAATAGGAAACAAATATACAACCCTATGTATTTTATAAATGCATGTGCTAAGTCACTTCAGTCCTGTCCAACTCTTTGAGACCCTATGGACTGTAGCCCTCCAGGCTCACCTATCCATGGGGATTCTCTAGACAAGAGTACTGGAGTGGGTTGCCATGCGCTGTCCCAGGGCAATCTTCCCAGTCCAGAGATTGACTGCATCTCTTATGTCTCCTGCACTGGCAGGAGGGTTTACCACTAGTGCCACCTTGGAAGCCCCATTTTATACACATGCATAATTAAAAACTTATCAGTCACATTATAGCGGCATCTATGGGGGAAAACAGGGAGTAAAGGGGGGAAGTGAAGGAATAAAACAAGAGAAGTGGCTTGCAACTCCCCATATTCAAGGTCCAGCAAAGACAAACAGAAGCAGGTCACAGACTGCTCTATAGAAAATAGGTTAGATGCTATTATAAGTGTGGCAGATACTCTGATTATCAGCTCTTTTAAAGGCTTTTATGGTATAAAACCAGTCTCCCTTGTATGTTGATTCTGTGAAGGTAGGGCCCTGAGGAGCAAACATAAATATTTTGGTATCACAAGGTATGTTGCTCATGGTAAATCACTGAATTTCTCTTACAAATTTGATTAGTGTGACCCCAAGGCCGACTCTGGGTTGCCTGACAAACTCAAGTTTCCAGGTGTGTGAACTTGGACCTGGACTGTGCTAACTACCTTAAAATCGTACAAAGCCACCGTGCAGCCAGCCTCCAGCTTGGTGTTTCTCCATCCTTCGGACTTCAGCCTTAATCCTCTATGCGTACCAAATGTCTGACAAAGGGCCTTACATACAGAGGTACACAGTATTTTTCAGCAGTCATCCCTGCTGATCTAGTAGTTGGGATCTGGTACATTCACTGTACCTGTTAGGGGAATGAGAAACTAGTCAGACCATCTTTCTAGTTTTATTACCTATCATCCTATGTTCCATCTACCCCTGAGGACTTACTCTTCTCTGAACACTCCAGAGAAGTGTTCCTACCTAGCCTTTGCAAGTACTGTTCTGAGTGACTAGAAGAGACTTCCCTCTTGTAAAAAGGAAGCTCAAATATTACTTGTTCTCGGAGGTCTTTGCTATCTCTTCATGTATTCATTTGATCAATTATTCATTCATCTCTTGACTCATTCAACAAATATTGAACACTTCTACTGCCCGGAACAATGCAAGGCATTGAAAACATAATGTAAGCCAAAAATAAAAAGGTTGCCACCTTCATGGAGGTCTAGCAGGAGAGCTCAGGTTTTATAAATATGACATGTTCATATTGGTGAATATACAATTACCAAGATACAAGCTCTGAGGAAATAAGTTCTTTGAGTGCACATAACTAAGACTTCTTTTTTTTTTTTTAGATTAGGGACTGTTGTGAGTAGAGGGGTTCAAGGAAGACCTCTATAAGAAAGTAATAGTGAACATCAATTTGGAGGCGTGAATAGGCATGCTAGGAAGTATTCTAGACAGAGAGACTAGAAGGAACATGACAAATTTCAAGGATTGGGGAGTGGTAATGGAGTTGGAAAGCAGAGAAGAAGGGGAAAGTGATAAAAGATGGGGAGTTGGAGTGGGGAGAAGTCAAGGCACAGCAGCAATATGATCAGATTTGCATTTTGGAAAGATTATTTTAGCTGCTATAGGGTGAATGGATTATTGTGGAGAGCAAGAGAGAATAGATGGTAGGAGGCTTTTGCAATCCTCTAGGGGAGATTAGGTTGAAGGTAACGAGGAGGAAGCAAGAAAATGAATTCCAAAGATAATGAAAAGGTATGAAGAAGAAACTGGAAGGGGAGGGAAAGAGGAATTCAAGAATAACTCCCAGGGTTGTGTGATAGGAAACACTGAAGTCAGGGAGAGAATCTATGTGTCCTGTACATTTGAAATCATGGCCCATTCCCTACTAGAGGTTAACCCCTCCCATCCTAACCGGGGTGTTCTAGGTTCTCTCATTTTCACCCCCTGCCTGCCAATGGGCAGATGCCACACCTCTCTCCAGTCCTCCAGGCTTGTTGAGTTCCAATGATACTGTTTTTTTCTCTTTTTTTTTGACACTATACTGTTTTATTTCAACCTTCTAATAATATAAAGAGGTAACAACCTCTGACAACGAATCATGCAACAATAAGGAATGAAAAAATATCAACAACAAAAAAGAAAATCATTTAAAAGTGTTTCACAGCAGTGCTTTGGCAGTACTGGCAAGTATTTCTGTCCAATGGTCTTCAACAAGAGGGGTTAGAATGAATCCCTTGACCTCAGCAGAAGAACCCCCACATTTTACCTTGATAGTTTACACATTCTGAGTCACCACACACAACACCCCTACACTTGCCAGACTTTTGTAGTTCACATCTTAGAAGAAGTAACTATGTATTGTGCATAATCACAACAAAACATAAAAATAAAAGTGCAGTACAAAAGTAAACAAATTCCCATGTTTCCAGTAAGGCATCAGGGAACTGCTGCTGGCTGGGCCTTTCATTTCACCAGTTTCAGGAGAAGTTTGACTTAAATTTCTCAGCAAACCCAATATTCAGAAGCTTAACCCTCAGGCTCAGGTTAAGAGTTTAAAAAACAGTTTTCTGTGTGTGTGTGTGTGTGTGTAAATGTTTCATAGAAAACATGAAATCAAATTCTACTTTATTTAAAAAACTGAGTATTTTTAATAGTATATATATATATATATATATATATATATATATATATATATATATAGGGCTTCCCAGGTGGTAAAGAACCTGCTTGCCGATGCAGCAGACATAAGAGACACCGGTTTGATCCCTGGGTCAGGAAGATTCCATGGAGAAGGAAATAGCAACCCACTCCAGAATTCTCACCTGGAGAATCCCATGGACAGAGGAGCCTGGAGGGCTATAGTCCATGGGGGTTGCAAAGAGTCCGACAGGACTGAAGAGACAGCACACATATGTTTATATCTCTCTTTTTAAAAGACATTTAATAACAGTACTTCAGAAGACCGGATTTAACCCTCAACCCCTCATCCTCTCAAGGTGTCCACCTGGCACAGACACATTAAGGCAAAGGTTCAGAGAGACAGGGCCGCCTCCAAGGTGGGCTGGGGACACGAGAGGAACACACCACGCTCCTGCAAGGCCGGTTCAGTACAGCTTCTCCCTCCTGTTCACCAAGCTGTTTTGCATCCCGAAGTAGGCTCTCTCCACCATGTTGATGAACAGGCCCATGTCCAGCATGCCTTGGATCACTTTGATAGCTCTGTTCACTTATTCCATTTGTGGACCCAGTCAAACTTCCAGTCCAGGATAAAGTTCCCATTATCCCTCACCACAGGACCTGCCTTGTTGACAGCCAGCCAGTGGAAGTTAAATCGTGCCCCCAAACTTCTGGGTCCCAGTTCAGCTCACTGCGACATAGGTCATCAGATGACCTGGATGGGGATTCCCTTGTGCCACTGATCCCCGAGGTTCTTTGAATCTTTCCTGAAATTGGTGATCACAATGAAACTGATGGCTTTGCCGGCCACAATCTTCTGGGTCAGGCGGCCTCTACCGCCCTTGTGAGGTTGAGGTCAGCATCTACTTCATCAGCACCATCGATGGTGTGGCCAATTTCTGGTTCACTGAGAGATACGTCATACTGCAGGATAAGCTGATGGGCCTGGAAGGAAGTGGGAATACAAACGTGGTCCGGATTCCCTCGTTTCACTCTTTTAGCTATTCGCTGCACTGCATGGACAATTGTAGAGTCACTACCAGTTCCCAGCACTTGGTTATTCCTCACCTCCTTCCCCACCACAGCACAGTCTGCCAGCTTCTTGGCCTCCTCCGTCTTTGACATCATGGAAGGGCCCAGGCGGAGATTGTTAACCTCCTTGACCCTGGTACTTGTGCTGCCAGGGCCGAGCTGCGTGCCTCCTCACTACTGCCCCAATGATCCTCATTTAAGTCTTCTTTCTTATCTGTGAAATAAAGACCATACTTCACTATTCTAAAGCTTGAGTGAGGGGGTCACGATGTCAGAGAAAAAACAGCCGGTCGACTTAGGTCTCCTGGAGGAGGACGACGAGTTCGAGGAGTTCCCTGCGGAAGACTGGGCTGGTTTAGATGAAGATGAAGATGCACATGTCTGGGAGGATAATTGGGATGATGACAATGTAGAGGATGACTTCTCCAATCAGTTAAGAGCTGAACTAGAGAAACATGGTTATAAGATGGAGACCTCATAGCATCCAGAAGAATGTTGAAGCAACCTAAACCTGAACTGTTTACTAAATTCTAGAACAGAAAACCCAGGATGGGATACCAAAAAATGTTTATTTCATTACCTGCTTTGATTTATTTTTGTTTTTGTAACACAAAAAAAATAAATGTTTTGATCTACAAAAAAAAAAATAAAGCTTGAGTGAAAAAAAGAGTTTTCTGATGTTGCCAAAAACCTTGGCTTTCTCTGTCCACTGAAGCCGGAAAGGAAAAATATGGGGAGAATTCAGAGTTAATAGAAAGGTGGCTTTAAACCTCAGCCAGCCTGGAGGGGAGAACATGCGTCAAGAACTGTGGCCCCCTTCCTTCCCCCCGCTGCCCCCTGAAGAATCTTGGGGATCATATAGATGAGGGCTCACAGTTGGGGTCAGTGATGTGGAACAAATGTGTAAGGATCTTGTAATTTTTTTCCTCTTGCGTTGTTTCAAAAACAGTAACAGACTGGAGTTAGGCTGTTGTTGGTTAGTCACTAAGTCACTACGTCACTAAGTCGCGACTCTTAGCGACCCAAAGGACTGTAGCCCACCAGCTCCACTGTCCATGGAATTATCCAGGCAGGATACTGGAGTGGGTTGCAATTTCCTTCTCCACGGTGTGAGGTAGCCCAGCAGTTGGGTCCATTGTCTTTCATGAATTGTACTTTCATGAACACTCCTTTCTGTAGTATAAGGGGAAAAAAGAGAGAGAAAGAGAGAGAGAGAACTACAAGGGGTGCTCTGCAAAGACTGCTGTAAAGCTGAGCACCAAACACAGGATGTGATTAGCATTGAGTTAGAATGTAACTAACAGGAGCTACAGGTGCACAATGTAGCTCATGCAGAATTTAAGGGAGATACATATAGAATGTAGTCTACACATCAAGTGAGCCTTGATTACCGACTACAGATCCGGAAGTTAAAGTAAAAAAATAATAATAAAAAAAAAAGAACTCAGAAAAGGGCAAGAGAAAAAGGAAAACTTTTTTCTCTTTTTTACTGTAACCTTTCATTTTTATTATTGTTAGTTCAATTTTCTCCAGACCTCTCCTCTCCGCCCGTTTGGAGGCAGTTCCTCAACCGAGGCAGCCTTTTCCCACAAAGTGTCTGGACAGGCGTCCCCAAAGACTGATGGCCTAACTCATCAGAGCTGAGTCAGGAGCTGGGGCCAACCTCCAACACGGTCAGTTCGCCTCACTCAGGACATAAGCCCTTCCCACACTGCAGAGACTGGACCTTCCCGCACCAGTCCCGAGACATCGCGAGAGTTCGCCGGCGCCCGTTGTTGCCCAGACTCAGAGCCGACGCCTTCCTGGACCTCGGAACGGTCTCCTCTTTCCTCTTCCACCCCGCGCTCCGCTCTCGGATTGGCTGGTTGAGTCGGGTCATTTTTTTTTTTCCTGGCCGGAAAGGAGCTCAGCAACTAGTCCTTCTTTTGGCCCCGCCTCTGAAGCCTTTCGATTGGATAGATGAATCCTGCGTCACGCGCCTCCGCGGGAGCGCAGACGAGCCAATCAGGAGCGTGGCGTATTTTACAAATTGGGGAAGTACCTGGAGCAGAGGCCGAGAGCGTCGAGAAAAAAGCGAAGAAAGTGGCGGAGACCCTGAGGGGTTCAGGGGGAGGTGCGGCACGGAGATCTTGGAGGGAATGAGGGCTGCCGGCGCTCGTAGGGAAGAGAGGCAGTTCGGGGTCCTAGAACGAAAGAGTAGACTCAGAGTGTCAGGAGATGACCGAAAAGCGCCCTTGCAGGCTCCGGGTCCTCTGGCGCATGGATTTGGGCGGAGGTAGGAGTATATGGAATGTCAGGACCGAAGCCTGGAACTGGGTGACCTTTGTTCCCCGACCCTTTTTTCTCCTTTTCAGTTGTACTCGTCATGACCACCCTCCAAGCCACGAAAGATCCTCTCCTCCGGGGTGTATCTCCCACTCCTAGCAAGATTCCCGTTCGCTCTCAGAGACGCCCACCTCTTCCCACAGTCAAACCCAGCGCCCTGGACCAGGAGAATCAAGATCCAAGGGTAAGAGGAGCCTGGGGGAGTGAAGACAGTAGCTACAGGGAAGCAGCAATGAACCTCAACGCTGAGCTCAGCTTTTTTTCTCCCCTACCCTAGAGATTGGTGCAGAAGCTCATTATTCAGCGCCCCCTCGCAGACTCAGCAGCCACATGTCAGACAGAGCAATCTGAGAAATTGCTGGGGAGCACTCAGCTCCGGAACCCCTTGGAGGAGCTCAGGCCTAGTCATGGGGGTCAAAATGTGGGCCCCAGGCCACCTCCCCAGACAGGTATCTGTTGGAGGCTGTAGAACTGGATGGGAGAATGGGTTGGTGCAGTGGGGTTTGAGGGCTTTGTAGTCCTACCTCTCCTGCTTACTGTAATTCCTAGTCCCTGCTCCTAGAAAGCTCTTTGCTCTTAGAGGCCCTTTCTTTTCTTCCACAATGTGTCATCTCTTCTAAAGCCTTTTCTGGCTCCCCTAGTCACTATCAATTGCTCTTTGTTTTAATGATTTGCTGAACTTTATTTACTTGTTTATTCATTCATTCATTTATTAGATACAACTTATGGGATATTGGCTTCTGGACCAACGATTGAACCTGGTCCTAACCAATGTACCACCCGGGAATTCCCTGCACTTCTTTTATAATATGTTCATACTTTGACTTGAATCTGTTACCTCTCTATAATTTGATGATAGTTTCCTGGGGATGGGGGCTTTGTGTATTCATCTCTGGGTGGCAGTGTCTAGTGTCTTATGCAGATTAAAGTCCTCTGAATGTTTTTTGAGCTGAGTTCAGTTATATGAGTCTCTTTGGCTCACTCTTGCACATCAAGGTGACAATGCTAGGCTCCTCAGCGCCTCAGCCTCCCCTCCTTCCTGTCCCTTCTCACTTTTCCTTCTCTTCTTCCCTTGCAGAGGCTCCAGGGACCATAGAGTTTGTGGCTGACCCTGCAGCCCTGGCCACCATCCTGTCAGGTGAGGGGGTGAAGAGCTGTCGCCTGGGGCGCCAACCCAGTCTGGCTCAGAGAGTACTGGTTCGAGGGAGCCAGGGAGGCGCCATCCGGAGGGGTCAGGTAATGAGCTGTGATAGGAGGAGATCAGGCTGGGGTAGGCTGAGGAAGGAATCCTGAGCCTGTACTGAGAGTCTCTTTTGGGGTCCTAGGATGCCCGGGCTTCTGCATATTTGGCCCCCAGAACCCCTACCCATCGACTGGACCCTGTCAGGGCTTCATGCTTCTCAAGGCTGGAAGGACCAGGGCCTAGAGGTCGGACCTTGTGTCCCCAGAGGCTGGAGACTCTGGTGAGTGTTCTTGAGGGGCTGATACTAGGTGCTCCTGGGAACTCCTTCCAAGGACACAGCTGGGCCTTGGGATGGAAGGTACCTCCTGGTGAGCAGAGAGGTTATATGGAGGCCAATGGGGTTGGTTGTGAAACCTGAAGGTTTGGAGCCTGCTTCTGCCTCTCCTTTTTCTCTTGCTCCTGTGTGGCTCAGATTCCACCTTCAGGACCTTCCTCTCATCTCTCTGCTCTTCCCTCTTTCCAGGAACTAAGAAGAGAGACCAGTGGCAGCAGCAAGTAAGGAGGGGGTCATTTGGAAAAGAATGATTCAGTGTCTGATACAGGGGTCCCTCAGGGCTGGGCCCTCTGGTAGCTTTAGGACTTCCTACCAGCCTGGGGGCAGGAGGAGGGGAGAATCTGTCAATGCCCAGGGTGAACCCTTGCAATAAAGTTCAGGCCTTCGCAGTCCGGCCTCAATATGGCATCAGTTTCTTCAGGTTGTGAGGGGCGGAAAGGGAAAGAAATGAGAGGTACCATCCCTTGTGTAGTGGCTAGAGCATAGACTGTGGCAACAAATGGGTTTGGGTTGGATTCCTGACTCTCAGGACTTATAAGTTGTTCAAGCTTGCCTTACCCGCCAAGGTTTCTTTAACCTGTCAAATGAGGACAATGTTTGTATCATCATTTGAAGTTGTTGTGAGAATTAGATGATGTTTGTAAAGCACTTAGCACAGTGCCCAGCTCATACCTGGTACTCAGTGACTGCTTGCCACTGTCCTTGTCCTCAGGACTTCAGTGAGCCAGGCCTCAGGATCCCTTCTGGAGACCTCTGTGCAGCCTGGTGAGTGTGTCTGGCCATGGGGAGAGAACATCAGCAGGGAGCCTGCTTGTAGGGAGTGAACCAAGAGAAAGCTCAGGAGGGCTGTGGCGGGAAGGCCAGATCAGGAGAAGACAGAGAGGAAAAGACCTTCAGAGGCAGAGGTTTGCCCGGCTGCACTTGTGTCAGAGGAGGTGGTCCCCATTTCTGTCCTCTCTCTGCCACTTCCTGCAAGATTTACCTTCCACTCACTGTTCTGTCGTCAGCCCCCACTCAGAGCCATCACCACACCCCTAGCCTACTCAGGGTATTCAGATTATTGAGTGACTACTGAGATAGTGCTGGGTTTGAAGGGGTACTGGATGGGTCCCCAGCCTTGATGGTGCAGTGGGGGCTGTCAAACTGGCGTACCCTGTCTGGAGGTTGCAAAGCCATGTGCCAGACTTTGATGTGTGTTTCAGACACTGCAGCAAATTTCCTGTCTCCTCCTAGCTTCTTCTCTCCCTGAAGGGGAACATGAAGTTGTCACTCAGTCAGATGAAGGAGGAGGCTGCCTCCTCGGCCTGGCCCAGCGGGTACCATTAAGAGAAACCAGAGATAAAACCCACACCAGGGTGAGATGGGACCCTCCTGGGATGGGGGAAGCGGCAGAGGATGTGCATGAGGGATCCCCTAGCAGCACTGAGGATTGTGGGTAGAGCCAAGCAGTCCCCACTTGGACCTCAGCATGTTCATTGGGTCCTGGTTTGTCCTAGATGAACCCAAGCCTTCTCCAGAGTGGCACTGGCCCCTGGAGGCCTCCAGAGGTCACAGTCTGATACATATTTATGTCACTATCAGGTCAGTGCTGAGAGTGAGACAGATCTGACAGCTCGTTCATTTCCTCCACACACAAGGGTTTATTGACCAGCTATTGTGTGCCAAGCACTGTTTTAGGAAATAAGTTATAATTAGAAATAGGAAATAAGTTCACATTCTAGAAGGGGAGACAGAAAATAAACACTCATGTAAAATATATAGTATGTCATATGGTTATAAGTTATCTGTTAAAAAAAAAAGTAAGGTACTAAATTGTTAGTTGCTCAGTCATGTGCAACTGTTTGCAATTCCATGGACTACAACCTGCCAGGCTCCTCTGTCCATTGAATTTTCCAGGCAAGAATACTGGAGTAGGTAGCCATGCCCTCCTCCAGGGGATCTTCCCAACCCAGGGATCGAACCTGGGTCTCCTGCATTGCAGGCAGATTTTTTACTGTCTCAGCCACCAGGGAAGCCCCCAAGGTACTATAAGGGAAGAAGAACTGGAGGGAGTGGGTGGTATTGCAGTTTCAGGGGTCAAGGGAGTATCACTGAGGTGTGGCTACGTGAAGAGCAGAAAGAGTTGAGGGAGTGAGCCCCACAGATATCTGGGGGAAGAATGTTCCAGGACATGAGAACTTCAGGTGTACACAGGGGGTCTACCTGGTATGCTTAAGAATCGGCAAAAAAGCAAGGCTAAAGCAGAAGGAGAGGAAGTAAGAGGTTGGAGCAGTGAAAAGATCGGGTTGGGAAAGGATTTATAAATCAGCATAAGACCTTGGCTATGACTTGGAATGAGTGGAAAGCCATGGGGAGGGGGATGATCAAGGGAGGGACATGATTTGATTAGCTCTTAAGAATCACAAGGGCTGCTGAAGTGAGAACAAGACAGAGCAGTGCAAGTGGGAGGGATCACCCTTCCACCTGGTTCTTCTCCACAGGACGGCTGTGACTCCTGCCTGATGCCCTCCCCTGGCCAAGCAGTGCCACCTGCCATCACCCGGCCATCACCCTTTGGACGGGCTCAGCGTGTACCATCCCCTGGCCCTTCAGCTCCAGTTTGTATCTGTAGCTACTGGGGGCTGGGCAAGGGCAGAACAGTCTGGCTGGGATCCCTGCTGGGTCTCGATCTGTCCCTGCTCAGCCAGCCCCTTCTCCCCCTAGATCTCATATTCAGTATTGCGGCGTCTCACCACCCGCCCCAAAACCCAGTTCACACCGCTCCCATCAGCCTCCAGAGTTCAGCAGGTGAGAGAGGGCGGGGGAGGTCACAGGCCTAGGCCAGGACTGGGGGAGGAAGAGCATGATGGATGAGTACAGGGAGAGTCATGGCATCTCACTTCTGACCCAGGCCCGAGGGTTGAGTGGCCTCTCCCCTCAACCTTGCCCTGAAGAGCCTACCCTGCCCTGGGTAAGTATCTGAACTTCCCCATCCTGAGATCCCTCGTTCTGTCCTTTTGATCTCAGGCCCAGCATTTTTGAGGCAGCTGGGCTCTTAAGAAAAAGCTGCCTAACCCTCCAACTCGCCCTGCTTCTCTGTTGCCCCTTCTAATCCAAGTCTGGGGACACTCAGTTAAAGACCTGATCCCTTCCTCATGAGGGTGGGACTTAAACTAGTCTTCTTACCCCAGCCTGGCTTCCTTATGTGGCCCCTCTCCTCCCATGTGGCAGGAGCAGATTGCAGTTCGGTTATTTGACCAGGAGAGTGGTATAAGGTTGCAGGAGGGGCCCGGAAAGCCACTCATGTCAACTCCTTATGGACCCCACCCCAGTAGAACCCCCAACCTCCAGGAGCTGAAGATGCAGGTGGGCTGGTGTGGGTAACAGCTTCAATGGCTGATGGGCATTGACAGGGCTGGGACTGAGAAACAGGAGTGGGGGCGGGGGGCATGGGAATAGGACAGTGTGGGTTCAAGACATGCTGTTGACATCATGCTCTCTCCTACCCACAGCGCATCAGTATCCTGCAGCAGCTTTTGCGGCAGGAAGTGGAGGGGCTGGCAGAGGGCAAGTGTGCCCCCGTTAATGGAAGCTCCTCTCTGGATATGGTGGAACTTCAGCCCCTGCTAGCTGAGATTTCTAGAACTTTGAATGCCCCTGAAAAAATACCAGAGGCTTTTCACCTTCCTGGACTGTTACAGCACCCTGAGCTGCCCAAACTCTACTTTCCAGAGGAGTGTGGAGAGCCAGAGCCCTGCCCTGGAGCAGAGCCTGAGATTGCCCCACCCTGCCCTCCAGCTGAGCCAGGCCCCCCAGAGTCCTGCCATGGGGCGGGGCCTGAGAAACCAGAGCCCTCCACCCAGGAGCAGCCTGAGGCATCAGAGCCCAGCCCTCCAACAGAACCTGGACCTCTTCAGGCCTGCCCCCAGGGGCAGATAGGACTCCCAGAGCCCTCCACTAGGGTAGATCTGGGGGTATCAGAAGCCTGCTCCCTGGAACTCAGAAATCCAGAGTCCAGTCCATTGCCCCGCACCATTCAGTGGGCTCCAGCGACCACCAGCCTGACCTTTTCCTCCCAGCGCCCACTTTGTGCCAGCCCCCGTATCCGCTCACTCCAGTCTCTAAAGCCCTCACCATGCCCGGCAGGTAAGGAGTTGCTTGGGTGGGGTTGTGAACAAAGGAGGTCCTCATCTCTTGCTGGGAGCAGGGCCTGTCCTGCACCAGATGATCCCACGCTTTCTTTCCCCTACCTGCCTTGCCCCAGCTTGGCTCTCCCATTGGGGTGGGCAGATGGGTGGTATGGCACCTTCGCCCTGTACTCCTAATTGGCTTGGCCCTAGTTGGGCGTGGGAAAGGGCAGTATGTGGTGGGAGTCTTGGACTTCAGAGTCCACCCTGAACTCTCTATGGCCCTTGGCCCTCAGGTCCCAGCCATCCGGCCCCTCGGACCATGGCCCTGAGGCAGCGCCTCAAAGCATGTCTGACCGCCATCCATGGCTTCCACGAGGCCTGCCTAGACGATGAGTGTGCCTTCTACACCAGCCGAGCCCCTCCCTCTGGCCTCACCAGGGTCTGCACCAACCCCGTGGCCATGTTGCTGGAATGGCAGGATGCCCTGGTGAGCCTTCCGTCCACAGCCAGCTGTACCTGCACAGAGGCCTGTGGGGAGTGGGAGCAGGGGGTGGACCTCGGCTTCTTTACAGTGGGAAGAGCTGTGAGAGCCATTCTTACAGTTAATGGCTGGGCTGTGACGAAGTCTTCTCTCTCCCTAGTGTTTTATTCCAGTTGGTTCTGCTGGCCCACAGGATTCTCCGTCATGAGGCATCCGCGTCCACTCACTCCTGTCCTGCCTTGCTCCTTCCTTTTAACCTTATTTATTTTTCACTCCGTGGATTGGAACTGACACCCTTTTGTCCTTCAATAAAGTTTTCTAAAGTGTCCAAGTGTCTTTTCCTGTGGTCCTGCCTAGGCCAGCTACCGCTGTGTTGCTCTTGTCCGCATGGTGGCAGTGTTCTCCAACTTAGAGGTCAGCCCTGGGTTCTCCCCCTCCCTCAGGCTCCCTCACCTAGGAACTGACCAGGTCACCTCACCCCTGCCCACCCCACCCTCCCAGCAGGCTCTACGAGTGAATCTGTTGGGGGGCTGGGGAGCGGGAGGTGAATGTAGGGCTTTAGGGACCTGCTTTTCTCCTTCCTCCTTGAAATCTTGGCCACTCCCAGGAACCATCAGCAGCTCACTCATGGCTTAGAGTTCCCTAGAACTCTTCCCCTGCATCATCAGCAAAAAGCAGAAGCACCAGACCCATATCTCTGAGATCATCCCTTGTTAGTGTCACTCTGGTTGGTGTCTCCCTCTAGTAGAAGGCCTCAAAGCTCTCCTGAAGCTGACAACCTTGCCGTATCAGAGTAGAAACCCTGGGCCACTCCCCTCCTCTGCTCCCCCAGAGGCAGACCTTGCCAGGGATAACTAAACTTTTGCCTCTGACAGAGTGTAATAGGGTAGGGGTCCTTGAGAGGAGTGAGGAAGGGTTCAGCCACTTTCCCCTACTCTGTACCAAATTAAGAGGTACCCACATTCTCCAACTTTACTTTATTGGAAGAGGCAGCAGCAGCTGTGGCCCCAGGGCCTAACCCAGATGGGGGTGATATGGAGACTGTACAGGATGAGTTTTAAGTGCTAGGAAAGAACCAACTGGTTCCCTCAGTTCACAGGAAGACTGCCAAAGCTAGAGCCTGAAGCCTGAAAATGGAGATGAGGGAGGAGGAGATGACAGGACCAGAGAAGTCATGACAGGACCAGCGCCTACCCCGTCTCCTCTCCCACCCAGATGTGTTCTCCCTTCCCCAAAGCCAGAGTTTCCCTTCTGTTTTCTGTTCTCCGTGCCTCTGTGCTACAGCTAGTGAAACTTCCCTAGCTTCTGGCAGAAGAGAGGGCCATGACGGGTCACCCGCGCCGCTCTGCTGCCCCGGCTTTCACAGGCATGCGCACGGATGCTGGTGGTCCCTTTCCGAGTCGCTCTGCTCCTCCCACCGGCTTGTTCAGCTCCCCAGCCACGTAGTTACACCCCGGAGCACTAAGAGTCCGCCCATTAAGGCCACCTCCGGGAGCAGAAGGGTCCATCCACCGCCAGGCTCTCAAAGGATGGGGTGGCGCCTTGGGTGGGGCAAGCTGAAGGTGGTAGGGAGGGGAGCAGAGGAGAAGGGCGAGCAAGGGCTCCCGGGAACGGGGCCGGCTCAGTCCGGGTAGATGATGAAGCCAGAGAAGGTGCTGTACTTGTTGGTGTTACCGCCGTGCACCTTCCCGCCGTCCAGCTTGATGAAGACTTCGTCGCCCACATCCAGGTGCAAGATCACGCTGTTGCTGGCGTAGTCGTAGTTCTGGTCGGCATCCTGGGCGATGGCGCTGGCCCGGACCTAGTAGGGAGAACAGGACAACCCACTCACGCTTTCTACGGAGCTGGGGTGAGGAGGGGTCGGTCAGGGAGGTGGAACTGGACCTGTGAAAGTGACACGACGGTAACAGACTGCAGGGGTCGGGAAAGACAAGGTGCTTCGCAGGCACCGCCATTCACTCACTTACTGCCGGGAAGTGCGCAAGTTTCAAGTCTTCTTCTGGTCCTCCATTTGAGCTGAAGGTGGGAGGTAATAATAGAACCTACCTCATCAGGTTGTTTGGATTAAATGAGTTACCACATGTAAAGTGTGTTAAAACAGTGCTTTGCACAAAGGAAACGCTATATAGATTTTCTATTAGTATTATCATTTAAAAAGTAAGAGTTCGACTGTAGGATAATTTCTAAGATTCTGAACCCGCTTTGACTTCCTAAACTCGTGTTCCCATCCCCCAGTGACAGGGCACAGGCATGCCTGTACGTGTGCAAGCAAGTGTGCGGGCTGTAGGAAGGTGGCAGTCTGTATATTCGCCCC
This sequence comes from Antilocapra americana, assembly GCA_007570785.1. NCBI lineage: Eukaryota > Metazoa > Chordata > Mammalia > Artiodactyla > Antilocapridae > Antilocapra > Antilocapra americana. Next base: position 9,090,360 of record ML663565.1, read on the forward strand.
TCCTAGCACCCGAGGGTGCCCCGACGTGGGGGTCGCTTTCTGCCCCAACAGGTAGCCCCTCCCCTTTCTGGTCTCGCTGCTGCAGGTCGTCTCGTGCCGCCAGCCCCCTCCCCAGCCCCCCTCTTCCTGTCCCGCGGGGGCTGGTTATTAACTCATTAATTATTCATCATTATTCTAATCACTATTTACCGTCCCCAGGGCCGCAGCGCCCGCACCACAGAATACAGAGTGGGAGCCGCGGGGCCCTCCCCCCTCGGGAACTGACACTCTAGATACACACACCCCTATGGGCCCTTACAGACACCCCGCATAGACTAGGCACACCTACTCAGTGCCGCAGGCTGGTAGACACCACGCCACTCTCACAGCTCCGAATCCCACACCCACAGACACACTTCATCATGCACATACACTCTACAGTCTGACACACATACACTCTCACTCCCTTTCCCTGGGTTCCTGGGGTGGCTCTGCTGGGAGGAGACCCCATTGTAGTGCCTGCGGGTCTTGGAGGCGAAAGGTGCTGCAGCTATAGCAAGACTTGGGCTTTGGACACCTGGGAGGAGCTGGCCGGATGCGCCATGCTCCGATGACCCCATTGGAGTCATAGCAGGGTGAGGAGGTCACAGTTCAGCCCTAACCTTACACCCTGGGCTTCCAGCAGCCCAGGCACAGTTTCCCACTCCCACCCCAAGGCCTGTCTCCCTCGCTGCCTGTCTCGGACCAGACCCTGAGCTGAGTCTTTGGGGTTTTTCTCCCAAGCTGAGGCAGCAGTGACTCCGACTCTGACAACAGGACCGGGCTGGAGTCTGAGGCTTCTGTCCGCTGCCTCCTTCCTTCTCCCAAATTCCTTCCTGCAGACGACCTGGCTGGCCCTTGAGCTGCCACATCTTCTACCTCCACCTACTGACTCTGTATTAGCTGAGGGTAAAGGCCACTCCAAAACCAGGGACCCCAGGCCTTGGGACTAGCTATAGAGTTGCCTGGAAAATGAGCAAGTGTTTTCTTTCTTTTTTACTTTATCCTCAAAAATCCAAGCTTAATTCCTCCACACAGGAGCAGCTACCAACTGTCCACCGCCTGAAACTCAGATTCCATGCTAATCTGAAAGAGCTGAACTCTGGTAACTGGCCCATGGAGCGATTGTGTAACCTGAAGGCTGTAACCAGGAGAGCTGCACAAGACAGGAGGAAAAAAGAGGCTAGTTGACAGGGTGAGATACCAGAGAGGTTTGGTGTCTAGTTGCCTACAGATGGACTGTGAGGTAGCAGCTGCTTACACAATAAGATTTGAGTTTTAATTCTGACACCACTCCTAACGTCCCTGTGAGACCCTGGACAGGTCATTTCCTTTCTCTGGCCCCCAATTCTTTTTGGCTAAGTGAAGCGATTTCTAAGTTCTTGGCAAGCTGGGCCTTCTTGGATTTGGTGACGCTGTTTGGGAAAGAGATTCGGGTTGTGTAATGAAAGCAGGGGGATTTAGAAAGCTTCCGCGTCTCTGCCGGGTGGGAGAGGGGCGTCTCACCTGTCCATTCTTCATCAGGTCGGCCCACATACTGGTGCCGTCACCGCCGCGCATAAGCACATGGTAAGCGAAGAAGTAGACGCCCGGCATGGGGCAGGTGAACTTGCCACTGGCCGCCTCATAGGCGTTGCCCACGTTGGTCACCACGTCGTCGAAGCGCAGCACCTCGTAACCCTCGTGTGGCCGCCGCAGGCCAGCATAGAAGGCAATTCGAGGCACGTAGCCGGCAGGGGGCGCCACTCCGCCGGGGCCTGGGCCGGGAGGGCCCGGAGGACCAGGCCTGCCCGGCTCTCCTGGAGGCCCTCTAGGACCTGGCGGTCCCGGGGGCCCTCGCAGACCTGCCTTCCCGCGCCGGCCCGCCTCTCCCTTGGCGCCAGGAGGGAAGGGGGGCACGGAGGCGGGCGTGCCGTCGGGTCCTGGGCCTCGTGGGCCGTGCGGGTCGCATACCATGCGGCAGCGACCCAGCATCTCATAGTGCGCCGGCCCCTGGGAGCTGTGCACTAGCAGCGGAATAGCCACCAGCAGCAGCAGCACCATGGCCACCCCGACGGCCGCGCCCGCCACCCGCTTGCGGCGGCTCAGCCGCGACGCGGCCAGGGCCAGCAGGTCCTCCTCACTCTTGGGCGCAATGGTGCCGGAGGCCTGGGGCTTCCCGCGGGCCCCGGAGGCGGTGGCCGGGCTCAGGCTTGGGTCGGGACCCCCCCGACGGCTGCGCCCGGCCCCCCCACCCCTTCGGGCTCCCGCCTCAGCGGTGCCGTTCCCCAAACCTTCCGTCAAGGCGGAGGTTCCCCCGTGGACCAGAAGCAGCTCCAGACGGTTCAGAGTCCGTGGTCCTCTATTACCCTCTCGTTCAATCTAAGGTTCCGGGCGCCTGAAATCGGCGGCTTCTCGGACGGCTGGTTCTTATGGATCTAGGATGCCTGCTTTCCGGACAGCTGCTTTCTCGAGGATGGCGGCGCCTAGGTCCCCGGCTACCCAGACGGATCGTTCCAGCCGGAGCTGGGACTGCTCTCCGCGCTCTGGACGTCCCGGGCTCTGCGCTGCGGCTGATGCCCACCGGACGCGACCTCCTCTGCAGGTTTGCACTCTGGCTCTCGGCGAGCCCTGACCCACCTTTCTGCCCTAGCCGCGGCCCCAGCCCCCTGCTGGAGCCCCTGCCCCAAGTCTCCCTGCTGCTAGCGCTCTCCCTCTCTGCGTCCCTAACCTTCCTCCCCTCCCTCCCTGGGCGGCAGTGCGGGTGGTGTGAGCCGGCGCGCGGCGGGAGCCGCTATAAGCGGCCGCGGCGGGGGTGTGGGGGTGGGGGTGGGGGCCGAGCGACCCCTGGCGCCCAGAGAGGGAAGCGTGGAGGCGGGGCGGGCCTCGGCCCCCGTCCCGCGTCCCCCCCCCCAGCCTCTCGGTTCCTGACCCGCTCTAAGCCAGTTCTGCAGGGATTCACTGCCCCAACCCTATCCTTACTTTCACCCTCTACCCTGAGTTTGGTATTCCCAGAGGCTGAAGGAGGCCACAAACAGCGATGAGATAAAAAGCGGTCGAGATACACATAAGAAGATAGAGATAGATTCCTGAGTGAAAAAGAGCCCTCCCCGGCTCCCCCCACCCCCACCAAAAAAAAAAAAAAAGCCCGCAAGCAAACAAAAAGGACTAGGAAAGAATAGAAATTTGCCACTCAGTGCCTATGACCAAATAATGGTCATATATGGTGAAGGGTTCAACGGTACGTGTTGGCCGGAACTGGAAAAGGCAAATCTCCAGGCACCTCTACTACCCTCGACCCTCAGTGTTGAGGGGCGCAGAGCAAACGAGAGAGCGAGGGATCAGAGTGAGAAAACAGACCAGCCTGGGAAAGCAAGCAGGAAACCTACAGGAAAGCAGAGAAGGAGCTACAAAGAAATCAAAGGGACGGAAAGCCAAATAGAGACGCAGAGACAGAGACAAAGCTTGGAAAAGAGACTAACTGACAGCCCCAGAGGGGGAGAGGGAGAGACAGAGACGGAGAGAGAGAGACGGGAGCCAAGACAGGTTGACAGATCGAGAGAGAAATGTAAATGGCGCGCTGCAGAGAGACACCCAGGTCCGTGTTCGGACTCCAATGTGACATATCAACTGTGGGGAAGACGCGGAGGCGGGGCGCTTCTTGGAGCAGTGTGGTAGGCTCTGGGCCTGTGCATTGTGACAGTGTGCTGGCAAGTGTGGACATGTCCATGGGACCCTGGCCTTGTGTGTCCCTGGGTGAGTGGGATTGTGGATCGTGTGTTGTCTTTGTGTGTATATGTGTGAGGGCTGTTGGAAAGGAGGTTTTATATTTGTCTTTCTCCTAGTCACTAAATGTGGTACCCCACAAATGTCATCTCTCCTATCCCAGGACTGAAGTGTTGAGTTTACTGAGGAGAAAGAGTCAGAAGACCCTGCAGGCCCAGCCCAGCCCCACCGCTGCCCTTGTCCTAGACCTTGGCCAGCATCAGGATCTCTGCCCCTCCCCCCTCTCTCAAAGAACTGTGGTCAGATGGAAACTCAGAGAAGTTGGACCTCACCTAACAAATGTTTGGGGGAGGGATTTGAAATTGGTTATGCAAAGTAATAGAACAAATAATGCAGATTCAGTGCTAGGCACCCTCCTGTGAGAGGTGAGCGGTCATTCCGGTGGCCAAGAGGAAACATCTTTCCTCAGGATCTGGCCCCTCAAGGAGAAATTTCCTGCTCACAGGGTCTCCGGGGGCCAGACGCTTTGAGAAGGGGTCCCAGGACTGGCAAACTGGGATATTTGGAAGTCCTGGAGGTGGACAGCTGCAAAGGATCTCTTAGAGACTAGGATAAGCCACTACTGTAATGTATAAAAGTACAATACATGCCCAGGGTACATCAGGGCATGATTATTGGGTAAAGGTGATTCCTTCATCTCTTGTTTCCTGTACCCCTTCTCTGCACCTCTCAGCCCATAATGGTGCAGGAAGAAAGAGGTTGCTGAGGCTTGGCCTGTTGGAGGGAGGCCCCCTACGTGTTTGAAAGGGTTGGGAGAAAAAGGATTGGCAGACAGTGGGGGAGGGGCCTCCTCCAACCATAAATACAAATTTTATTCAAGGTCTTTGTCGCCATTTGTCTTCCTCGGGGGGCTAAGGGCCATGTCGCCCTGTGCATGTCTAATTCCAAATCTGCTCCCCCAGGCTGGATGATGGATGGATCAGAGAGGAGAGAGCAGGCCAGGGCTCACACTGGCCTCCCTGGCCGATCCTCAAGTCCCATCGACCCCAGGTCCTTCCACCTCTCCCTCCTCCTCCCCCTTCTCCCACCACCGGCTCGCTAAAGGCCCTCTCTGCTCAGCCCTGCACCCCACCCCTCTCTCCGACTTACCAAGGCCCTCTTTTTGAGCTCCTCCACCTCAGCCCTTTTCAGGTCCTAGCCCTCTTTTCTCTGGAGCTTGCCTTCTCCTCCAGTCCCCTGCCCAGACTGTGAGCTTCGGTGACCAGCAGGGTTGCAAGGCGGCAGCGGGTGTGTGTGGTGGGGGAAGCAGGCTTGGCTCACAGGAGCTGAGGGGCCAGCTCCATGAATTTATTCATGTTCTGTTGCTCTTTCCCCACGCTCTGGAATGAAGCTGCCAGCTCACCAGGTCCTTATTGCTTCCCCTGCAGCTGTCACATCCGGCTGAGGAGGGACCTGGGTAGGGTCAAGGCCAGCTAGTGCTCCTGGGGCCAGAAGCCAAGTGTCTGGGCTCAAGAGGAACTGCTGGGGCCCAGGCTGGGTCTGAAACAATTTACTCAGAGCTCCTTGGACAAACTGAACTGGGAGACCCAGGGAGGTGATGTGGTTGGGAATGGGAAATAGGTAGAGAGATACGCTGCAGGGCACAGAATGGGCAGTGGAGGAGGGGAGAGGGGGAGGAAGGCTTTGAGTCCCCTAGGTGCCCCCTATTGAAAAGCACAGCCCAGTCTGAATTCTGCCTTACCCTCTGCCCTTGACTCTGCACTAACCCTGAGCCTAATCCCAAAGTATCCACTTGACACTTCTCCAATCGTAAAAAATAAACCCTAACTCCATAACCTGATGCAAAATGGAACTCATCCTCACTGCTCTGTCCTGGAACCCAGGGGTCTCCCAAGAATTTTCCCCAGGGCTTACAACCAGGTGTGTGTCAGAGTTCTGAGGACTAGACTTTAGATTAGCATGCGATTAGCATATGATTTGCATGTGATATATCCCTTCTACTCTGAGGAAGTTTTCTTGTTAAAATTTTATGAAGTCTAGCCGAGAGGTCCTAGCTCCTTGAAGTTTTTCTCTTTTTGTTCCTTCTCCCACACTCCTTGTCACAGACCCCTTCAAGGGAAGAAAGGAAGTGAGGAAATGAGCAATAGAAAACTCATGGGAGGATCCTGGCAGTGTGATTGACTCCTGTCACTTGAAGGATAACCTCCACAAACCTCAGTTTCCTCACTTGTAAGAGCAGAGGAACTGGTTGATGTTACATTAAGATCAAAGGAAACGCCCCTCTCCCCCCTGCACCCTCTCCTCCCCCACCATTCAGGGCCATTATGCTGTGGTTCCTCACCACTTTCCTCCATCCCAGCCCCCCTACACACACTCTGGCTTTCAATCCCCACATGTTAACACCACACAGTTCTGGAAGCAATCTGAGTTGCATGGTACCAGACTCCTGGTGTGAAGAGAAAGGAAAATTGCCCACCTGAGAGAAGAGGGAATAACATGGATAGGGATATAGTATGATCGAGTGCTTACAGGAGAGCTGTTACAAGTGAGTTCTCTCATTGCATCCTCGATACATCCCTGAGGTGTATATATTTTCTCCATTTTACAGATGAGGAAACTGAGGCCCAGAAAGGAGAAATGCTTGCCCTGTATCACCCTGTAAGTGGCAGCCTTAGAACTCAAGTTCTGATCTCCTGGCTTTCTTTTCACTGCCCTGGAGAGGAAAGATGACACCCAAATCGGTGGAAAGGTGAGAACAGTAAGACAGGATTGGGGAGAGAGATGTGAATGGGTTTCAGGGAAGACCTATGTGTTTCAGGCCAACGCGGCAGGGCCTTGGCTCAGCGTGTCCCCCATCCTCCACCCCCAGTGCTGACACCCAACTGGTGCTCAGTTGTTAGCTAACAGGTATTGGCCCAAGTCAGCTGCGGAGATGAGCTAAGTCCGAAGGGGAGAGGGAAGAGAAAAAGAAGGGAGAAGAAAACAAAGACAACCACAGAAAAATGTGCCCCAGAGGCGGAAGGCAGGAAAGCCAACCGGAGTTGCTGAGGACCGCTCTCCTCGCCGCACCGATGGGAACACAGTTGCGGCCCGAGAACCTTCGCATACTTTGCCCTCCCGCGCGGGGGGTCGGCAGGCCTCAGTGAAGGGCAAGGGGACAGGTACGCCGCCGCGCGCAGCTCGGTGCAGCCTTGGGTTTAAAGGGTCGCTGTCAGAGCTCTTGGGGCTGAGAACAGGCTCCTGGCTCCACAGGGAGCGGGTAGAGATGGCTCCCCAGGTATCTGTCAGGCCAGATCACGCTGACTTCCTTCCGCAGCCCTTGACCCCTGGCCAGGTGCGGCTCCTCTCCCTAGCCTCTCTCTCCGCCTCCTTCTACTCCTGTCTCCCCGCTGCTGTCCACCAGCTCCAGCCTCCAGTTAATGAATTCAGAGCGGCCGCACAGACGGCGGTCGGACCCTTCATTTCTCCGCCGGCATGGTGGATCCCTCAATGGGAGACCGACGGGTAAGCAAAGGATCGGTGGTGCGGTGATCCGAGGGCCGGTCTCCGGCTGATGAGAGCCCGAAGCGCCGGAGGCAGCGCCAAGCTGGAATCTTCGAAGGCTCGGTAAACGAGGTCGGCCCTTAGGATGCCTTCTGCCCGGGGTCGCTAGTTCTTTCCTTTTGTCCAACAAGCAGGAGACTTCGCAAACCCTATACCCATCGCGCCCTGACCCGGGTCGACCTGGGACTCCTGGTCCCGTACCCTAGGCGGATCTGGCTCCCTTGTGAGAAGCGGGTGGCAGCTCTGAGCCGGCGGCCGCGGCCCGATGCTTCCTCCTACCTCCTTCCATCTCTTCCTTCTTTCTCCCCCTCCTTCCCGCGCTCCCTCCCCGGCGGCCGCGGCCTTTATTAGGGATTCCGCGGCTGTCGGTCCCGCCATCCATCCTGTCCGCCGGCAATTAGGCGGCCAGACAAAGAGCAGCTTCGGATGGATGAGGGTCCCGGCGGATCGGAAATGTGAAGGGTCAGCGCTGCCGCCCGCGGCGCGCCCCGCTCCCCCTCCGCATAATCACCGGCCGCCCGTCACTCAGCTGGCCGCCCGGGGAGCTCCGGGGCCGGGGCTGGGGGAGGGCGGGGGATGGGACTGCAGCCTAGGCGCCTAGGGCAGGGCGAAGGCGGACCGACCTGCCACAGGGGGGCCTCCTGCGGGAGAATGGAGGACCGCAGGAGGCCCGAGGCACCTGGAGGAGAGAGAGGGCAGGGCATTGTGCCCCGCGATCCCTGAAGGCGGACGAGAGGACTGCTGCCTGGGGGCATCCTGTACGGAAGCTAGGACTTTGGCTGCGGAGGAGAGGAGAATGGGGGCTTACGCGCCCCCTGCTGGGAGGCTGGGGGATGAAGCCCTAGGGCCTTGGGTCTGCAGAAGTGGAACCGAGCCCAGGACGAATCCCCTTAGGGTCTGTAGCCTGGTGCGCCTCCTATTGGATTAAAGCGATACTGCGTTTCTGTTGCCGGATCTCTTAAGTGAAATCTAACCCAAGCACATCAAATTCAGAAAAGCTCTAAGGCTGGGCGAACCCGAATGGAGCCAGAGGAAGTTCAAGGAATCCGGGTTTTACTGCGGATTCTTTGGCGCTAGCTCCCAGCTGACAAATCAACATCTCAATCTGACAATTAGTAGTGGAGGTGGGGGGAGAGGGGTTCTCGCCGCCTGGGCCGCTTAGCCCTCCCGGCGGGCGGCAGAGAGGTGGGCGGCGCTGGCAGTGATGGACGACTCCGGGGGGGCCCGGGGCCCCGAGCGCGCATTCATTACTCGACTGACAGGCGGGCGGCAGGCCGGGCGGGCCGCGAGTGGACGTGCCAGGAAAGAGGCTGAAAAGAGCGAGAATAAGAGAGGTGTATGGTAGCCCACTGCCCGGTCTGCTCCCGGCTCTTCACCTCGACCCTGGTACTTGACTTCCTTGAGCTCAGCGTATTTGTTGGAGCTGGCCGTGGTCGCAGAATTTGGCGAGTGGGGACAGGGGTTTAAGCCTTCTGCTTAGGTTAGGCGAATGAAGGTCTAAAACGTCAAGGAAGTGTGTAGACAGGCTTTAAGACTAGACTCTCCCGCCTGACCTCGGAGGAACTGTGCGTGTCTGCGCACACAGGGGTGGTGTGTTGTGACAGGGATTGATGGGTGTGGGTCGCGTGTGGGATTGGCGATTGTGTGTGTCAGTGTTAGGGATGTGTCGGCCTGATTTTGTCAGTGGAGGTGTAAGTGCTGCGTGTGTCTGAGGATGAGCTGCCACCTCTCCCTGCGTGTCTGTGCCCCCCCCCCCTTGCTGTCAGCTCTCTGTCTCCACTTCTGTAGGAAACAGCAGTGTGCACGGTGACAGCAGAGGTGTGCTGCTGGGGGTGGAGGGGATCGTGTTAACTGTGAGGATGCTGGTTCAACAACTGCTTCCTTCCACCACCTCCACCCAAACATCATCCCTCTCTCAAGCTTCCTGAAAGCACTGGATGTTTTTTTCCAAATTCTGGGGACCTAGTTGCTAAGTCCTGGGGAAGGAAGTGGTGACTACCAGAGTTTTCTACCCTCCACATACATGTATACATATATGCAGTCTCCATCTCATATATGGTAGCTAATATAAGATGTGATCTACAACCCTTCTGGCTTCCCCAGGCTGCTGGTGGACAGAGAGGAGGAGGTAGATCTCAGGAAGGGAAAGGGCAGACCATCAGACTTCTAAGAGATCCCACATCTTTGGGCCTAGGCTAGTCTTCCAGGATCCTTACCTTTTGGGTTTCAGGTCCAATTGCTAGTTTATACCTTAGGAGAATGTGCTAATTATATTCTAATTCCTTTCCCTAATAACCCTCTTTCTTCACCTGACTTTGTCTCCACTCTCATTCCCTCTCTCAAACACACCAGAAGGTTGACCTTCCCATTCCTGAATCTTCCGGGTCTACCGGGCAGAGGGTTGACCTGTTTCTGGGTCTCTGGTCCTCTGTTTTGGTCAGTGTGTCTTTGAGCCACTTTCCCTTCTCTTCCTCTTCTTTAAACATAGGGTGTCTCTTGGAACCCTCTATATTTTTGTCTCTGCACCCCTCCTTGTGTCTGTATATCTCCAGGTTTAGGAATCTCTTCCAAAAATTTGCCCCTACATTTAGGGGTCTCTCTTTGTTTCTCTGGGGCTTCACCCTCAGGGCATACCCAACACAACAGTGAGGCCTAAGGAGATGGGAAATAGTAGAACTTCCTACCTGCCCCCATTCAGAGGCGACTGCAACCTAAGGATGGCTAGGTAATGCCCGGGCCAGACCACTGCCAGGGTTGCTTCTCATTCAGGGCACAGGCACCAGGTCGATGCCCGGCTGTCCGCCCCTCTCCCCACCCCAAGCCGCCCTCCTCCAAGCCCCCGCCCCCTCAGCCCGCCCGGAAAAGGCAAATTTGACATTTTTAAATCCCGAGCCTTGGAGGGATCGATGCGGCCCAGGGGCCCCGCCCGGGGTCGATATTCCTGATTGGGAAGCGGCCGCTGAGCTGAGCGCGCGTGTAAATCACCCGGACTGGGGGAGGGGGCGCGGGAGCCGACCGCTTCCCAGACGCTGGGAGCCACTTGAGGTCCCGGCCCGACCCCACCCCAGGGCAATGGAATGAGGAGACAGATAGGCCTCAGACCCGGAGACAAGCCCGCCCTTGGACTCCCGCCTCCCCCGCCCATCTCTAACTCTGTGGGCCGGCTCTGGTCTCGCTTCAGCGGCCGCCACCCTCCGTTGCCCCTGGAGCCGCCGGGGAGGCCGGTGTCGGAGCCAGCCATGCGGCGGCTTCTCTCCGGCCGCTCCCGCGGGGCCTGGGCTTCGGCGGCGGCTGTCACGAAGCCGACAGGCCGGGCCGGCCGGGAAGGGGAGGGTGGCGGGGGAGAGGTGGGGGGACGGCTGGCGCGGATATGGCTCACAGTGGGCGCGCAACAGATGTTTGCGGGATTGAGGGACAGCAAGGCGGCGTGGGCACCGCGCGGCGCTGAGCCGGGGCTGAAGGCGCGGGGCGGGGACGGGGGCAGCCCAGACCTGTCGGGGGTGAGCAGGCGCCCCTGACGCTCAGGGGAGGCTGAGTTGGATAGACAACCCCCCCCCCAACCTCGCCCCCGGTCCGTGGACCAGGGTAGCAGAGAACAAAAGAGAATGGGGGTGAGAAGGCATGCTCGGACCTCATCTACAGCCGCCTCAACCGCTCCTGCCCTCCAAGCCCCTCATCTCTCGGTTGGAGAAACCGAGGCAGCGGAGGCTGAGAAGGGTCAGGATGGTTAAAAGCGACGTCAGCCACGAGGCTGGGGGTAGCAAGCAGAATTCCCAAGTGGGTCTCTGGATTCACCTACCCGCCCCTGGGCCTCTTGCGGGTAAATACACCGCCACGTTCCCGGTGCCCCAACCCCCCGCCACCGCAGCCCAGACCCTTCCTGCTTCAGCTTGTCAGATCACATACAGCCCCCGCCCGCGCCAATCCCCACCCCGCGCCAGTTTATAGAACAACAATTTGGGGAAAACAATCCAGGCCGAGTGACGGCCCCGTAATTGTGACAAAGTGAGTGCGGGCCGCTGGAGAGCGCGCTCGGGCGGGAGCGCGGCGGGGCGAGGCGGCTCCCGTTCGCCCCCCACCCTCTTGTTCTCATTCCGGTCATCTCCCACCCCTCTCCTTGACTCTTCCCCAATTTTTCTTCTCTCGGCTTCTCGCGCCTCCCCTCGCAGGTTCCTCCATCCTCTCGGTAACTGCTCTTCTCCAGCCCCCGCCCCCCCCCGCCGCAGCCCCTCCCCCGGTGCGCTTTTTTCCTCTCTCTCGCTTCTCTCTCTCTCCTCCGCCCTCCACTTGTTTCTCCATCTTTTCCTCGTGCCAGTCGCCCTTGGGACCCTGGCCCCCAGTCCACAAATCCGTTTCTCTCCCTCCCCAGTCCCGGCTTCCTGAGGTCAAGCCCTGAGCTTCCTCCCAGGTCCCCACCTTCTGGGAGGCCTGCGCAGCCCTGAACACAGAATGTACCTCCCGGCCCACAGAGACGGCCCCCAGGCCCAAGCGGCCTGCCTCTCCCCTCCCTCTCCTGTCGCTGCCTCTCCCACCCCTCTCTCTGCGCCCGGAGCGAGTTTGTTTGTCCAGCGGCGGCCTCCGCCGCTCGAGCTGTTTGCGGAGCTTAGCGCGCCGCAGCGCAGTGCCGGCCCAATTAAGTCTCATTCATTATTCAGAGCCCCAGTGCTCCCGCGCCCAGCAGCTGGCGGCTCCAGCGTCGCTTTGATGCCCCTCCCAGCCCTGGCCCCTCCGTGAGTCCTAGGGAGCAGACGTGGGGAATTGCTTTCCCTCCCCGGACCGGGAAGACGACTGAAGGGTCTGGGAATGTAGGAGGGAACAGAATCTCTTTGCCGACTGCGGGGAGGTGACAGGGGCAAGCCCTCTAGGCCCACCCTCAAGTCAAAGATGGGGAAACTTGAAGATCCACGCTTTTTCTTTACAGAGGAGGAAACAGTCCCCACCCCCATCCCAAAGCCAAGGTCACGTAGCAGGGTTGGAGCCCGCGACACTGAAATGAGGGGATCTTGCATCCCACTTCCATCCCAGCATTGAGGCGGGAAGACGCTGCAGACTATTCTCCTGGTGGGGAGACCTTCACCCCCACCCCTTTTTCCTCCTGGTTCTCTCTCGCGCCAGAGTCAGCGAGATACAGCTGACTTGGGGTTCCTGAGGGATTCTCAGATTTCTGGCCTGGATCTAGATATATTGCTCCTGACTGGCGGGCTTGGAGGCGGGGCAGTGAGGTAAACTTGAGGGGAGAGCCTCTTTCTGCAGCCTGTACCCCGGTGTCTCTGCCTTAGGCAAATTGAAAATGAAGCCATCCAAGGCAGTCTTGAAAGGCAATGGAGTAGGGAGAGAGGACTGCAGCCTGAGGAGAGGGAGGAGTCACACTCCCATTTGTGAAGGTGCAAAGCGGTGATCAAGGACTTCTTTTTTGCTTTTATACCGCGCCCGCCCCCGCCGCACCCCACCCCCCGCCTCGCCTCGCCCTGGGCTGCTTTGCCCCAGCTTCTAGACAAGGTGAGTCTGGGGATACGCCCGACACCTCCCGTCCGCAAGCGGCAGCGCCACCTGGTGGTCGTCCTGTAGTAATGTAGGCGCTCTTGGCGTGGAGTGGGCGCTGCGCCAGCCGGGTTGAGCCTGGGGAGGCGGAATACGCCAGAAAAACCTAAAACAAAGTTTACTCGAGAGGGCAGGCGAGTGAGGCCCCAGCCTGAAAGGTGATGCCTAAGGGGCGAGGGAGGGCCTTGGGGAGGAGGGGCCTGGCCAGGACGGCCCAACTTCCGTGACACAGCAAACACTGAAAGACAAAGTCCACTTGGATGGAAGTGGGAGCGGAATGAGAGGGAACATTTTGACTGTGGTCAAAGAAAATGTCTGATCTGGGAGCCGAGGTACCCAGGTACAGCTGCTCACCCTCGGACTAGCGGGTCGTACTGGCTGATGGGTCTGAGCCCCACAATATGGAGGGAATTTACAAGTTTGTCCTGGAAGACGGTGGTTGAAATGTGAGGTACCTGGGTCCAGGTCAAAATGTAGCTTTCTAGAGCTGGAGGGAACTCAGGACCTCTTTCAAGTTTGACTTGTGTCAAGATTTCTTGGTCTGGAGAGTTGGGAGGCTGGAGAAGGGCTAAAATCTCTGCCAGGGAACTGCGGGCAGCCACAGTCGGAGTTGAGGGGGGTGGGGTTAGGTTGTATGGGAGGGGACTTTATAACTTTCTTCTTCTCTAAATTTGGAGTCACTGTGGTTATAAAGAACAGAGATGAGATTCTAGACCTAAGGATATGGGAGAGCTACAATTTCAGGGACACTCAGGAAGAGCCGGACTTGACTAATATTGGAAGGAGAAATGTTACTGTGTTGGGGCCTGGACATAATCTTATGACTGCTTTTTTCCATGTCTTAGGGTCTAAGGATAACTCTGGGGCCATGACTGCCATAGTTCTCACAGACGACTTCAGATTTCTGCCTTCTGAGCAACGGCAGGTGCCACTGGACTTACTATGAGACCCTTTTCCTAGAGGATGGCTAAGGAGCTCCTGATGACATAACGCCCTCTGGGCTGTAGGGGGCCCTGCTGGTCTCCACCACCTATACCTGGGACGGGACAGCCATGCACTGCTCTGGATGCTTGCCCTGGGGGGGGGGGGGTGGTCTAGGCTGGCTCTGGGAATTCTGGAAGCTCTCAAGCTTTGTTGCTCAGGCCAACAGAACCCAGGAGCAGAGGCAGAGCTCAGGACGGGGGACACCCCCTCTAAGTCTCATTTGCTTTGTTGCCCAGATGATAGTGGGCATCTTTTCTGGCCTTGTGGCTCTCATTAGCCTTTCCTTCATGGCCAGCTTCTATATTGTGGGCCTCCCACTGGCAGTTGGCTTAGGGGTCTTGCTGGTCTGATGTCTGCCATTGGCAACCAGACATCAGACCTAAAGAACACTGTAGGGACAGCATTTCTTATTTCACCTATCTTCTATGGCCGCCCCATAGCCATCCTGCCCATCAGCTTGGCTGCCAGCATCACAGCCCAGAAACATTGCTGCTACAAACCTTCAGCTGGGTCAGAGACGCTCAGCGCGCGGCTCTACCACCTGGGCTTGACTTACCTTGCTTTCACAGGCCCGTTAGTGTGCAGTGCCTTCTGCAACACAGCTGTCACCCTCAGCTATGTGGCAGATACTCTTGGCTCCTTCTTGAGTTGGTTCAGCTTCTTCCCCTTCCTTGGGCGCCTTTTGGAGTCTGTCCTCCTTCTGCTTTTCCGAGCCTGGAAGCTGCTGGTAGGAGATCAAAGCATCAGCAGCAGCTACTTCCAAGAGTGGGAGAAACTCTGTGAGTTTGTTCACAGTTTTCAGGATGAGAAGCGTCAGCTGGCTCACCAGGTGAGGTTTCTTCCTTCTCATTCCTGTCTAAGATGGCTCCAGGAGTTAGAGTGGTGTGCCTAATGTGGAGGTACTGTTTTCATGTCTGCTGAGTCAGGCCCCAGAAGGCTATCATGGCTTCTTTGGGCTTCTGTGTGCAATGGGTGAAGGTTCAGAGACTCTAGTAAGGAGTGAGAAAAGATATATGCATATTATTTTCTTTTTACTGAGGTATAATGTGTATGTAAAGTACACCAATTTTATGTAGATACCTATGTAACCACCACTCAGATGAAGGTATGGAATATTTCCATGATTAAGAAAGTTCCTTTGGGAATTCCCTGCCAGTCCAGTGGTTAAGACTCTGGATTCACATTGCGGGGGTCATGGGTTTGATCCCTGGTCAGGAAACTAAGATCCTGTATGCTGTGCAGTGCAGCCAAAAAACAAAAGAAAAAAGAAAATTCCCTCATGCCCATTCCCAATCTATACTCCTTTCCTGGGAAAGAATCTATATTCAGACATCTATTACCATAGATTAATTGTGCCCATTTTTGGGCTTCATATAAATGGGAATCATCCAGTGTGAAGTCTTTTGTGTCTGAGTCCTTTCATTCAACATTATGTTTGTGAAATTTACTCATACACGGGATTATAAATTATTTTCATAGTTGTTTCGTGTCCCATTGTGTGAATATACCACAATTTATCTATCCATTCTATTGTCAATGAACATTTGGATTGTTTTTAGTTTGGGGCTATTCTGAATAAAGCTGCTACAAACACTCTTGTATATGTCTTTGATGAACATACATGCTTATTTTGCATATATGTAAGGAGGAGACCTTGTCAAGGATGACAAGTTCCAGGTTGGAAAAGGGCATCTGTGATTAAAAAGCAAATCCTGGTTCTTGCCATGAGATCTAGAGCTTGTCCATGTTTCAGAAGGTTGAAATTCTAATCTGAGGCTCTCTGCCTTTCCTGCCAGGAAGTGGGAGCCAATTCCAGCCTGATTTAGGAAGGTAGGTGGGAGAGGCCCAGGAGCCCTGACAACTTATGAGGTTCTAATTTGTTAGCTTCTGTTTCCCTAAGGTTTTTGGTCTCTCAGAGGGGGCAACAAATGAATAAATACATGGCAGATACCGAGAGCTAGTGACGGCATGGCACCCTGACCACAATCAGCACCAGATGGAGGAAGCTCAGAGGCACTTCCTGGAGATCCAGGCTGCCTATGAAGTCCTGAGTCAGCCCAGGAAGCCCAGGGGATCTTGGAGGTGGGAAGAAACTTCCCTTTGAGGATGGACTGGCAGAGTTGGATCGTTTGTCCCAGCACAGCTTTGCCCAAGTGAGGCATCCCAACAGTGTAAAAGAAACTGTCATTTGCAGTGTGTGTTCGTTCAGTTGTTCAGTCGTGTCCGATGCTTTGTGACCCTATGGACTGTAGCTCATGGCTTCTCTGTCCATGGAATTTCCCAGGCAAGATTGCTGGAGTGGGTTGCCATTTCCTTCTCCAGTCACTTGCAGTGGAGATGAGAAAACCTTAAAGAGGTGAGAAAACTATTGTGATTTTGAATTTCTGAATTATTGGCTATTGTAGTCCTGACTTTTTTCTTAATCCACATAGTGAAATGAAAAACATAAAACCAATAAAATATCTTTTAGAGACTAGACCACATGATTTCGCCTCTGGTGTATTGATAGATCATGGAGGAGGTTTACTTAACTTTCTTTTTTTTTATGTGCAAACCACCAAGTGAGATGATTGAAGGAAAATATAACGGTTCTAATATTTCACAAGATGTCCTGTGGCAAAAGGGACTTGATCTGTTCTGTGGACTACCAAGGTGTAAGTCTGGGGTTAAGTTTGAAAAGGCTGGAATTCAAATGTTTTCAGGAAAATATTTTAAGTCTGCTTATAGGAGAACTTTTTAGAAGCTGTACTTTTCCAAAGAAGGAACAAGCTGCTGTGAGGTGGGGGATAATTCCCCCATCACAGACCCTTCTGCTTGGAATATTGTGGTGAACCTTCAAACTTTACACAAGTGGTTGGACTGGCTGAATTGTCAGGTCTTCCTGAAACTTAGGATTTGATTCTGAGTTATACACCCTGCTCCATAGAAAATTTACAGTCTGGTGGGGGATAATAACACAGTACACATATCAAAGCCCGCCTTGTTCTGTGTTTTGAACTGTGTCCTAAGAGGTGTAAATAGAATGTGTTAGAAAATTGCAGAAGGGATAGATGATACTGTTTTATGGGGACTCAAGGGAAAATTCATGATTTTATAGTTCATATGCCTTTGTGGGGACTTTGGGGAAACCCTAGGGAACCAACAGCTTGAACATTTCAAGGAGGCCTTATCTCATTCCCATTTGTAGAAGGAACAGCCCAGGATACCTGTTTGAAGAGGAAGACTGGAGATCAGGAACATGATAATAAAATTATGTACCCTTTTCTCCAGCTTTTATTTATTTGTGTGTACCACCCTCACACTTTCCTTTTTTCTGAAAGTTAACTCTGAGTAGTATATGTGTTTTTAAAAAGCAGAATTACTTTGGCTTGTATTCCCTACTGATTAAAAAAATGGCCCAATTGAAAGGAATGAAATTTATAGATATTTTTTCTTTGTATCCATATATATGAAATGCTAGCCAGTGAATTTATGTACTACAATTTTAAGACCAAATTTAACTTTCAAACCTTTTTCTTTTACTTTTTTGTATTTTGAGGTCGGAATTGTTTTTTTTGGGGTGAGCTCAGGCAGGCTCACTGTGGTCGGGTTAGTGTTCTTCCCATGAAGGCAGCCAAAGCTTTCTGACTCCTCCTGCCACCTACCTGAGTTAGTGGAACATGCAAAGCTCAGAGGAGCTGCCAGGGCCTGGGGGCGATGGAACAGGAGCAAGTGGCACCAGCTGGGCTGCCTCAGTCAGCACGGACGGCCCAGGCGTCGTTCTGAGCCCACATGGGGGCTGAGGCTCTCTGGGAGAGCCAGGCAGGCCAGCAGCACCCCAGGGTTCGGGGCTCACAGGCCTCAGGGGGGCGCCAGGCTCACAGTAAGCAGAGGTCTGCAGGATCCCAGTCATACCTGGGCAGCATGCCAGAGACCTGGGCAGTGAGGAGCCTTTTACCAGAAGGGTCTGTCTCCTACCCTAGGTCTGGGTCCTTGGGGCCTGGGGGACACAGAAGGCACTTACTAGGGAGCTGAGGCTGGAAGGCTGAAGCCAGAGGCCTGGGGTCTTGGGGGCCCGGCTGGGCCTGCTAGGGGACCTCATCGTCCCTGAGAAAGGGGCTTTCTAAGGAGCCTAGGACAGGCAGCACAGCCTGCAAATCAGCGGGTTGGTCCTGGAGACCTGAGAGTAGCTACTCCAGAAGGGCGGGGCGGGGAGAACCTTTCCCAGATGGATCCTTGGGGCGATAGGAGGGAGTAAATTGTTTCTTTTAATTTACTCAAATGTTTCATCATATCAAGTTTTTCTTTTTTGTCAGTATTTTTTTATTGAAGTATAGTTAATTTACAATGTCACACTTTTTAAAATTAATTAATTTTTTTGGCTACGCTGTGTCTTCATTGCTACGAGAGGGCTTTGTCTAGTTGCAGTGCCTGGGCTTCTCTCATTGCGGTGACTTCTCTTGTTGCAGGGCGCTGGCTGTAGGCACGTGGGCTCTAGAGTTCGGCTCAGTAGTTGTGACTCGCTGGGCGGGCTAAGTTACCCTGAGGCATGTGGAACCTTCACAGACCAGGTATTGAATCCCTGTCCTTTCACCACTGGACCCCTAGGGAAGTCCTGTCACAACTTTTTAAAGTGGCCAAAAAATTAATGCATATATTTTCTATGAAAAACACAATTTTTCAAATTATCACGTGGAATTTTAATAAGCCATTTTCTAAGCTATTAGTAATTTATTAACATATGTAGTACTATATCTGTAAAATTTAAATATCTTAAAAATAGTCTATAAGGAAAGAGACAAACGAGTGATTGGGGCTTTACTTGATTTGGAAAATTGTTTTCAGTTCAGTTCAGTTCAGTCACTCAGTCGAGTCTGACTCTTTGCAACCCCATGGCACGCCAGGTCTCCCTGTCCATCACCAACTCCCGAGTCCACCCAAACCCATGTCCATCGAGTCAATGATGCCATCCAGCCATCTCATCCTCTGTCATCCCCTTCTCCTCCTGCCCCCAATCCTTCCCAGCATCAGGGTCTTTTCCAACGAGTCAACTCTTTGCATGAGATGGCCAAAGTATTGGAGTTTCAGCTTCAACATCAGTCCTTCCAGTGAACACCCAGGACTGATCTCCTTTAGGATGGACTGATTGCAGTCCATGGGACTCTCCAACACCACAGTTCAAAAGCATCAATTCTTCAGGGCTCAGCTTTCTTCACCATCCAACTCTCACATCCATACATGACTACTGGAAAAACCATCGCCTTGACTAGACGGACCTTTGTTGGCAACGTAATGTCTCTGCTTTTTAATATGCTGTCTAGGTTGGTCATAACTTTCCTTCCAAGGAGTAAGCGTCTTTTAATTTCATGGCTGCAGTCACCATCTGCAGTGATTTTGGATCCCAGAAACATAAAGTCAGCCACTGTTTCCACTGTTTCCCCATCTATTTCCCATGAAGTGATGGGACCAGATGCCATGATCTTAGTTTTCTGAATGTTGGGCTTTAAGCCAACTTTTTCACTGTCCTCTTTCCCTTTCATCAAGAGGCTCTTTGGTTCCTCTTCACTTTCCTGCCATAAGGGTGGTGTCGTCTGCATATCTGAGGTTATTGATATTTCTCCCAGCAACCTTGATTCCAGCTTGTGCTTCATCCAGCCCAGTGTTTCTCATGATGTACTCTGCATATAAGTTAAATAAGCAGGGTGACAATCTACAGCCTTGATGTACTCCTTTTCCTATTTGGAACCAGTCTGTTGTTCCATGTCCAGTTCTCACTGTTGCTTCCTGACCTGCATACAGGTTTCTCAAGAGGCAAGTCAGGTGGTCTGGTATGTCCATCTCTTTCAGAACTTTCCACAGTTTATTGTGATCCACACAGTTCTCAAGTTTTTTTATGAGGTTTTAATACAAAAATATATTTGTTTTATTTAAATGAGAGCTGTTTATGAGCAGTTTCTATTTTTCCCACATGAGCAATGCTACAATAAATATCTTTAAACGTGTACTGGGACTTCCCTGGTGGTCCAGTTGTTAGAGAATTTGCCTGCCAGTGCAGGGCACATGGATTTGCTCCCTGGTCCAGGAAGATCCCATATGCCTCAGGGCACCTAAGCCTGTTTGCCACAACTACTGAGTCCATACTCCCTATAGAAGAGAGAAGCCTGTGCACCACAACTAGAGAACAGTTCCTGCTGGCCACAACTAGAGAAAGCTCAAGCACAGCAAGGAAGACCCAGCTCAGCCAAAATAAATAAACAAATAAACATGTGTGCTGAGACTTTTTGTTTTTCTGAGGCTAGATTCCAATAAGTGATAAAGTAGGATCAAGCAGAATATGTTTTAATACCTTGTTTGCCATTATATCAGGTTACTTTTGGAAAAGACTAACAATCTATACTTTTACCCGCAGTACAAATAGTCCTTTCTTTGTTACCAGTATGTACTTTTACTTCTTTTCAATTTTTTGCCAAGATGATGGGTGAGAGATAGTATCTGATGACTTCAATTTGCCTTTCTGTGACTTCTAGTGAAGTTCAATATCTTCGCACAACATTTTAAAATTTTTGTTTTGTTTTGTTTGTTTGTTTTAATTTTGGCTGTGCTGCCACTGCAATGAGAAGCCCTTGTACCACAACAGAGTAGCCTCTGCTGGCTGCACCTATTAGTTGTATAAAGCCCACTTGCAGCAGTGAAGACCAGCACAGCCAAAAACAAATAAAAATAATCTTTCCCTCTTAGTGGGAAATACTGTTTGGTTAAACCATCTTTGGATTTCATCTTTGCTTTTGTCCTAGCCTGTGAACAGGTACTGAAATTAAGTGTTTGCCAGAATTAGGCTACCTACCTACCCTCAGTGGACATCTAGATATTCATGTATCTAATGGTGTAGCCCAGCCATTTTTTGAAAATAAAGACATGGCACAAGTCACATGAATTTGGAACTTCTGGAAGAAAATTCTGCTTTGCCACCAACCTGAAATATTATAATCACTAAGATTTTTCTGAGAATGTACTTCCTAAAGAGCCTGACATAGTGAAAATCAGCTGAAAGTAGAAATTCACTATGAAATAATCATTTTTAAAAAAACAACTAAGATATTAGCAGGTGAGAGATCTTTTTCTCTATATGAGTTGATGTAAATGAAATCCAGTGATGTTCTCCCACTCCTACGAATAAAAGTGTATAGAACCTTTAAAAAGTTGAAAGCAAACTGAAAAAGCCTCTCTCCCAAGTACTCATCTGGTGCAGTTCAGGGTCCAGAGATGACCCAGAGATGACCATCTTCCCAGAGATGACCATTCTGGATTCTGAATTAATTGGAAATCCCATACCTGTCCCACCTTTTGGGCATCCTTAGTTGCTGTTCTTTTTTAAAAATTTTATTTATTTTTTAATTGAAAGATAATTGCTTTACAGTATTGTGTTGGTTTCTGCCAAACATCAACATGAATCAGCCATAGGTATTTTGTTCTTTTATTGCACTGAAATTTGCTTCCCTGAAATTTCTTTCTAGAGCTCCCATTTCTTGTTACAAAGAACAAAAGCTGTTAAGAAACCTTTTTAGAATATATATATATTTATTTTTATTTATTCACTTATTTGGCTGTACCAGGTCTTAGCTGCGGCATGCAAACTCTTAATTGCAGCATGTGGGATCTAGTTCCCTAACCAGGGATCAAACCTGGGGCCCCCTGCATTGGGAGTGAGGAGTCCTAACCACTAGACCACCAGGGAAGTCCCAGAAACCCTTTCTTGATAAGAACTTGCCCTTCCCTTCATATCCCTCTAAATCTTCCCTTTTCTAGACGAAACATTGTCTTGTTTAAGGATGCTCTGTAGTTTGATAGAAAGAGGAAGGGTGGAGAAGTGAGAGGACGGGGCTTTCCTTCTGCCTCTTGCGTGACCAGCCTGCTGACCTGGAATGAGCCACTTTACCATTCTGGGCCTCAGTTTTTTCTTTGTTAGGTGAGGAAATTGAATTTAGATAACCTTGAAGATTGCTTTCCACACTGGATTCTGGGTTTCTAACTGTTTGGATGAGGCTTGTATTAAATAGTTGGGTTTGACATCTCTCTGCCCTCTTGTGGACACTGTCTTGGCCACCTCCAGTCAAAAATTCACCTGTATTAAACTGTCTGTTTTCATTTATTCATGTTCTCTTTTAGTCCTCATCCATAAGTGTACATATCATATCAGGGATATAATCTTTTAGTCTTTTCCTTCCCTAAATCATAGGCATTGATATATATTACTAGGAAGATGTCATATGTATATATTTATTTTTTTACTGAGCTAAAATTTCACATACCATAAAATTTACCCTTTTAAAGTATACAATTTAGTGACTTTTAGTATATTTATAAGGTTGTAAAATCATCAATACTGACTCCAGACCATTTTAAACCACCCTAAAAAGAAATCCCATACCTATTACAATTCTCTCCTCTCACCAGACCCTGGAAACTACTAATCTACTTTCTGTCTCTATAGGTTTGCCTATTTTGGAACTTTTAAGTAAATAGAATCATACAATGTTTCCTTTTGTGCCTGGATTATTTCACTTGGTATAATATTTTCAGGATTCATCCATGTTGCAGCATGCATTATTATTATTCTATATTTTTAATTTTTTTCAAATAACATAATTATACTTTAATGCTACATAATATTCCCTTCTTGGGAGACATTTAAGATATATATATATATTTGCTGATACATATTTGTTGTTATAAAGAATGCTGCATCAATATTTTCATGTTTCTAATTTATCTATTCTCTTGAATTATTTCAGAATAAATTCCCATGGGTGTGATTACTGGGTCAAAGGGTATGAACATTTTTACGACTGTTGTCAATATTGCTCTTAAATTGTGGTGCCCAGAACTAAATGCAATTCTCAGATGTGTTCAGACAGAACAAGGTACTGTGGAGCTATTAAGTTCTCAAGGTCTGGACAATATATCATCCTTTATATCAAGCAGTCTAAGAATTTATTAGCTTTTTTGGAGGGGGGTGGTTTCTCATGGAGCTTATAGCCAACTAAGGCCCTTAGGTCTTTTCCTAGGCACTGTGTCTTCAAGCTGAGTTTTCATCTACTCTGGGACTTAGGAGGCTTTTGAGGACTCCCTGGCTAGAATTTAGTATATCTTTGTTTTCTTTTTCTCTCTAACAGTGAGGGTGCGGCCCTAGCAAGCCAGCAGGTCTGGGTTTATTGCAGTGTTAGATGAGAGCTGCAGATGGCGCCTTAAGGCTGTTGCAGGGTAAATTATGTCCCTTCACTTTTTTTTTTTTTTTTTTTTAGGATCTGGTGGTGGTACCTCCTTCAGTTCAGTTCAGTTCAGTTGCTCAGTTTTGTCCAACTTTTTGCCACCCCCATGGACTGCAGCACTCCAGGCTTCCCTGTCCATCACCAACTCCCGGAGCCTTCTCAAACTCATGTCCATCAGGTCAGTGATGCCATCCAACCATCTCATCCTCTGTTGTCCCCTTCTCCTCCTGCCTTCAATCTTTCCTAGCATCAGGGTCTTTTCCAATGAGTCAGTTCCTCACATCAGGTGGCTATGGTATTGGAGTTTCAGCTTCAGCATCAGTCCTTCCAATGAATATTCAGGACTGATTTCCTTCAGGACTGACTGGTTGGATCTCCGTGCAGTCCACAGTTCAAAAGCATCAGTTCTTCAGTGCTCAGCTTTCTTTATAGTCCAACTCTCACATCCATACTCGCCTACTGGAAAAACCATAGCTTTGACTAGACGGACCTTTGTTGGCAAAGTAATGTCTCTGCTTTTTAATATGCTGCCTAGGTTGGTTATAGCTTTTCTTCCAAGGAGCAAGCATCTTTTAATTTCATGGCCGCAGTCACCATCTGCAACTAAGTATCTCCTTAGTCAGTTCATTACCAGAGTTCAGTCCCCTCCTTTTGTTGGGAAGGTTAGAGAAATTGCGAACTTCAAATTAAGTATGTGTTTTAGATGTCATTTGATCTTTTGAGAAACTCTGGGGAAATCTCAGAGCTTTGCTTGAACACAAATTTCATGACCTTGCTTTGGTTTTTGAAGTTCATATCCTGAGAAGCTGATTTTTTGGCTTCTCTTCATGTTCCTTGCCATCCTTCCTCTTAGTGGCAAGGGATTGACTAACTTAGCATGAGAGTCTGGCTTTGCGAGCATCACTTAAAGGGACATTTTTCCAACCATCAATAGGTCAGGCACCTTTCAAATGAATTACTGTCAGGAAAGGAATGGGAAGCGTATAAAGGAAATCTAGGTGTCGTCTATTCATATATTTCCCGGTCACAGATCTGAGGGCCATTGAGGCTCATGTTACTCCCCTGTTTCTCCTTCCTACCTATAATAACTGGTTTGAACTTGGCTTCTCTTTAAAAAAAAAAAAGTTAAAAATTACTTATTCATTTATTTATTTTCATCAGTGCTCAGTCTCTGTTGCTACACACACTTTCTTAAGTTGCAGAGGGTGGGAATGAGGCTAGTTTCTAGTTGGCATGTGAGGGCTTCTCATTACAGTTGCTTATCTTGTTGTGGAGCACAGGCTCTAGAGTAGAGGCACAATAGCTGTGGTACATGGGCTTGGTTGCCTTGCAGCATGTGGAATCTGCCCGGACCAGGGACAAGCCTGTGTCCCCTGCATTGGCAGGTGGGTTCTTAACCAGTGGACTATCAGAGAAGTCCATTGGCTTTTCTTGCTACCTTACTTTTCATTCCTGGGGTCCACAGTAAAGAGTGTAAGTTTACTGCTTTTCTGTGTAATTTGAGTTGAAAAGCATTTGCTCATTTTATATTGTGTGACTGGGAACTCTGCCTCTTAGCAGTCGACTTTTTTGTACAGCCAAGAGACTGATCACTTCAGACCCATCTCCCTTCAAACTCTAATTCTTTGCCATTAGTGTATTTCTTGTTCTCATGTTCATGTCTTTGCTGATGTCAGTCTTCTGTAACTCTTTTTCTCCTCTGCTAATTGAAATCTTTATACTTCTTTTATGATCCAGCTTAAGGTTTATCTCTAAATGATGCCTTCACTGATTAGGTCCATCTCCAGCAATCTTTCCTCTTTGAATTCCTTCAGCATTCTTGTCTACTTTGTACTTTCAAATACTTTCAAGCATTTTCTTACATGCTGCCGTATAATCATTCTGTATCTCATGTTTTTGAGCCTTGTCTCTTTGGCTATACTGAAGGACTGTTGTTGTTCAGTTGCTAAGTTGTGCCCAACTCTTTCTGACCCCATAGACTGCAGCATGCCAGACTCCCCTGTCCTTTACTGCCTCCTGAAGTTTGCTCAGATTCATGTCCATTGAGTTGCTGATGGGATCTAACTATCTCATCCTCTGCCAACCCCTTCTTCTTTTACCTTCAATCTTTCCTCGCATCAGGGTCTTTTCCAATGAATCAGCTCTTTGCATTGGGTGGCCAAAGTATTGGAGCATTAGCTTTAGCATCAGTCCTTCCAGTGAATATTCAGGTTGATTTCCTTTAGGACTGGCTAGTTTGATCTCCTTGCAGTCCAAAGGACTCTCAAGCGTCTTCTCCAGCACTACAATTTGAAAGCATCAATTCTTTGGCACTCCTTCTTTATAGCCCAACTCACATCCGTACATGACTACTCGAAAAATCATAGCTTTGACTATATGGGACTTTGTTGGCAAAGTGATGTCTCTGCTTTTTAATGCACTGTCTAGGTTTGTCATAGCATTCCTTCCAAGGAGCAAGCATCTTGTAATTTCATGGCCGTGGTCACCATCTGCAGTGATTTTGGAACCCAAGAAATTAAAATCAGTCACTGCTTTCACTTTTTGCCCATCTATTTGCCATAAAGTGCTGGGACTGGATGCCATGATCTTAGTTTTTTGAATGTTGAGTTTTAAGCCAGCTTAAAACTGGCTTCACTCTTCTCATTCACATTCATCAAAAGGCTCTTTAGTTTCTCTTCATTTTCTGCCATTAGAGTGGTATCATATGCATATCTGAGGTTGTTGATATTTCTTCTGGAAATCTTGATTCCAGCTTGTGATTTATCCAGCCTAGCATTTTGCATGATGTATTCTGTAAAAGGTTAAATCAGCAGGGTGACAATATATAGTCATGTTGTACTCCTTTCCTCAAAATTTTCAACCAATTCATTGTTCCATGCCAGGTTCTGTTGCTTCTTGACCCTCATACAGGTTTCTCAGGAGACAGGTAACGTGGTCTGGTGTTCTCATCTTTTTAAGAATTTTCCACAGTTGGTTGTGATCCACATAGCCAAAGGCTTTAGTGTAACCAATGTAGATGTAGATGTTTTTCTGGAATTCCCTTGTGTTCTCTATGATCTAACAAATGTTCGCGATTTGATCTCTGATTCCTCTGTCTCTTCTGAACACAGCTTGTACATCTGGAAGTCCTTGGTTCACACACTGCAGGAGCCTAGCTTGAAGGACAGAAGGACTATCTTCTCTCAGTGCAAGTAACAGGACATTTACTAAATGTCTAAATATGTTAAATTTCTGTTTAAGGGAGTTTGGGTTTTTTGAGCATGAGCCACCCATTCTTTTTGCTTGGCTTTGCAATAGACCTTCTTCTCCTACAAACCCCTGCTATTTAACAATTGAGGCTTGATGTCCTTGTTTGTTAAATGAGAACAGTGATGCTTGCCTCACAGAGATGCTGAGACATTCAAATGAGATGTGTTTAGGGCACTTTATAAACCCTAAAACATTTTACAGAAGGTGGCATTATCACTATTTAAAAAATGGTGACAGACTGTATAGATGCAAGAACATGCTAAAATTCCATGAATGAACTTACAGTAAAGCAGTATTATATTTTTCACACATAGAAACAAATTCACTAGAGATCAATTTCAAGTTTTTAATGAACCTGCAACTGAGTGTTTCCAATCTGAGTTTTGGTTCTGACATTGTCACTAATTTTGTGATATAAGTATTCAACCTTTGATAATAGAAGGCTCTAAACATCTGATACACAATTGAATTTGGGTATGTTACCCATGTCTTTGAACCTCAGTTTTGTTATCTATAAAACAGGAAATTCCAAACTAATCAAATTCTTCTAGTAGAATCTTATAGAGTGGATGTTCAAATAAACATTAATCCTACACAGAAGACTCCTGGGTAAAAAAAGTTTTCTTAGGGGAAAGCTGCATACTATATACTGCATTCCTTTCAATATTTAAAAAATGCATTACGATATTAAATGTTCCTGGAAGGAAACCAATTTATTTTGAATTTTTCAAAATTAATTTTTATTGGAGTATAGTTGCTTTAAAATAAACCAATTTATTTTGATTTTACCAAGCCTTCGTCAAACTTATTTGGACCTGGAATAGTTTTTTTAGATAACATCTATTCGACATCCACAAAACTATGTTTCTAGGATACACAGTGTGTACTACCAACATGAATATTCTTAGGTATCAGAGGTAGTCCAAGCAAAGGGAAAGGTACACCCTGATGAGATATTCTCTGCTGGTCTTCATGCTTGTTGTGATTTGTGGCATCAGCTTTAGTCATCAGAGACTAACCTCTTGTTTTTTCCCCTAATAAAAACATGGAATCTGACAATCAGTCACTTCAGATATAGAATATTGACTCAAAGAAAAACATGCTAAAATTTCTGATCACAAGGGTCTATTGGAAAATGTATTAAATTAGGTCATGTTAATTTTTGCAGCATATATCTGCCAAGGTGACGATTGCATCATGATTTATCTTTAGTTCTAATTTGTCTCAGTCATTAGGTAACCTGGGATAAGTCATTTCCCTTAAGGCTGAACTAAGATATATGGATGTTTTTTCTAAATAGTTTTCTGTTGTAATCCTTAGCAGTTATTCTAATCATTTCAAAAATTTGGTTGTTTTTGTGTTTTCTTCAGAGTAGGTCACAGTATTCAGTTCAGTTCAGTCGCTCAGTCGTGTCCGACTCTATGTGACCCCATAGACAGCAGCCCACCAGGCTTCCCTGTCCCTGGGATTCTCCAGGCAAGAACACTGGAGTGGGTTGCCATTTCCTTCTCCAATGCATGAAAGTGAAAAGTGAAAGAGAAGTCGCTCAGTCGTGTCTGACTCTTAGCGACCCCACGGACTGCAGGCCACCAGGCTCCTCAGTCCGTGGGATTTTCCAGGCAAGAGTACTAGAGTGGGTTGCCAGTGCCTTCTCCAGGTCACAGTATTATATATTGAGTTTATTACAGCCTTTCTTTTCTTCCAATATAATTAGTAGATTTTCAACAACTTGCCACTGTTTTAAAGCAATGATCCCTTGTGTACCATATAAAGTGAAAACTGTATATGTAGTATAAAGGACAATGATAAAATTAATCTTTATAGCCCAGGTAAAAGGTATTTTTGAAGCCTTTGTTCAATATCCTTTTAGAGAGGTTGAGTGCTGCATGGAAAAAGATGGGCCATGAGTTGCAGTACCCCTCTTGCAAATTCCACTCAGTAAAACAATGCTCTGTGTGACCCACCCTTCTGGGAGAGCCATTAGTTTTTGAGTTAAATCCTTGTGGAAAGCCTACACCTACTGTCACCCCAGGGATTTGGCAAAGTATTCCTTTCAACCACACTCAGAATTCTCACTTAGAGGAGATACGATTCCATCTTATTCAGTTTCCAGTGATGTTTTGACAACTCTCATAGATCTGGCCTAGGCATGCTCCTCTATCCATCTCCCTTCTCTTTAAGTGGGATATCCACATATAAAAAACTCTCTCCTGTTAGACCACAGGCTCTTTTAGGAAAGGCATCATGTCTCTCCTAATAGACTAAGGTTTCCAAGAGTGAGGTTTTAATTTTTCTCCCAAGGAAGAAATTATATTAGTTTTGCAGCAGCATCAGGCCCTGTAACAAAGGTGTTACCCAAATGACTTTTGGTTGGTAAAATCAGTCATAGAATAAGATCTTGGATCCTATTAGTTTAGGTCTCATTCTTTAGCATGAAGTTTCCTATTAATCAGGGTCGTACCATCCCATTCCTACACCGTATGGGAAGGCAGAATTGTGGAAGAATTACTCACACATTCCTCTTTGCTCCTACTTTGCACTTTTCTGTTTTAGCATTTATCATCACATTATAGTTATTTAATAGCTTTCATTTCCCACTACAACTGGATACTCTACTTGAGGATAGTGATCTAGTTTTATTCTGTGTAAGTGGTCCACCCCGAGAACAATGTCTCCCACTCATTGGGTGGTCAGTGAAAAGAGAGCAGATATTTGGATGGTCTGCTACTATTTGAATCTTTGAAAGAAGATTCAATAGTAAGCAACACATTGTGTAGTGCCCTAACTAGTTGGATGACCTAGTCTGTTTCTTTAGATCTGTAAATGATGTGGTTGATATTAACCAAGGGTCAGCAGGCTCTAGAGAATTTTTGGCCCTTCCACTCCATCCAAAGTTAAAAACCAAACGACCAAATAGATGACTTTGTAGAGATCTACCTGTACTGCCACTCCAACAACAAACCTGTGGGGGCCAAAATTAATTATGCCTATGGTGTCTATACACTCCCATATACACTCTCTGGCTTGTGGTTGGTGCCTACCCAGAGCACCTTATATTTTGCCCTCAAAAGAGAACATGGGGACAGACGTCTGATTAACCTTTTCAATGCTGATTCAATGCCCACCCTTGAGCCACTCCCGACCAGTTGGCAGTGGGGTGAGTGCTTCATGCATGGAGGAAACTGGCTAGAAAGGTGCACAAATATTAGAGAGGGTTCTGGTCCTGGGGTGCTTGGGAATCTAACCACGAATAAGTGTTTAACATAAAGATTCGACGGGCAATGTGACTGACCACAGCCGTGTAGAGGGATGCAGACAACTGAGTAGACCAGAAAACCGACACAGAAGTGGACCTGCTGTATCTGGTGAACTTGGCAGCGAACCTTCAACTTGCTCCCGAAGCTATCTTGCACCGGACCAGGGAGACGCATCCTCCCGCCAGCACCCCGCAGCGGCCTCTACGGATTCCCAGGAGGCCGAGCGGCAAAGGAGGAGGACGTCCGGCCGTTCCCCACAGCTGGTGGCTCTGAAATAGCCTTCTGGAATAAAACTTGGGTCGGGAAGGAGGCGAAATGGAAAGTGGTGTTAAACCGTCGGGGAGAAGTCTTAGCGCCAAAAGGAGGGCCGTCTGGGAGGGTAGAGTTCCGGCCGGGACCCAGAGAAAAGCCCCTCGAGCCGGCCGCCTTCGGCAACCTCCGGGGGAGTTTCGGCTCTTTCCGGCAGTTCCCGCTCGGGCCCTCCACTCCCAGCGCGCGCGGTCCCCCCCCACCCCACGCCACCCGGCTCTTTCTGGGACTCGCCATTCAGCACGCGGCTGCGAGCGCGTGTCCCACACCCGTCCCGACTCCCATCTAGTTTGTTCCCCAACCCACTCTTCCGATCCCTCCCCTGCATCGTTCTTCCCGATTCTCGGCGACGCCCGAGTTTCCTCAACTCGGGCGCGCGACCCGCAGGGCGGTGTGAGGCGCGAGGGACCCTGTAGCGGGAGGAGCTGTGACCCGACGAACAGGAGGCCGCCTCTCGCCCCGCGCCTTTCCGCGCGCGGGTCTTCGGCTCGCGGGGCCGCCTCGCGCCCGGGCCTCACTCGCCGGCCGGTTGGCTGCAACGGCCTCGAGCTCGGCGCGCCGGGTTCGCGCTGGCGCGAGCACGCGCCCTGCGCGCTCGCTGGCCGGCGCGCACGCGCCCGAGCGGACTGCGGGGCGGGGCGAAGAGCTCGAGCCCCCGCGAGGTCGGCGTGGATCGGCTGGCTCTCCGGCCCCCAGCCGCGGCTGCGATTCCCAGCCCGCCGCCCGGCCGAGGAGGAAAGCGGAGAAAGGGGCGGTGGGGGCGGGGCGGCGTCCGGCTCCGGGAGAGCTGGGGGAGGAGCGCGACGGCTGCAGCTCTAGAAGAGGAGGCGGCGGCGGCGGAGGATCTCCTTTCCTCTTCTCAGACCCCAGAGCGGCCGGGACGCAGAGCCGGAACTGGGGAACGCGGCGCCTGCGGGGGCCCGGGGTAGGTGAGGCTCGGGGTGCCGGTGGAGCGGTGGAGGAGGGATGAAGCGGGGCGCAGAGGTGCAGAGAGCGGGCTTGAGGGAAGGCGCACGGGGAGGGAGCAGTTGTTGGGGGTTGGGGTACCGAGAGGAGGGGACAGGAGCCCTTTGAGACCTGGAGTGCCCAGATGGTGAAAGGTTTCTGGGGTCAGTGGGGCGGGCCGAAGCACACGGTTCCCAGTTGAGGGGTTTCCAGAGGCATAGGCCGGGGAAACAATGGAGTGAGGGGGGACTCTGATGTGAGCGTGTGTGGGGTACTGGGTTTTAAGAAACGACTAGAGGTCGAAAAGAATGAAAGAATCGATCATTTGGTATGAGAAGTATAATGAACTGGAAATTCATCTGAAATGCGTAAGGTCATCTGCGTGGGTGTCCGAGGTCCTTAAGATTTGAGGGGCAAAGTGGGATTTGAAAATAAGAGAGAGGAGGGCATTCTTGGAATTGGAGCGGGGGGGGGGGAGCGGGAAACGGGACGGAATATACAGCCAAGAGGGGCAGACACATAAAATAGATGTGGTTTGGATTTGAATTAAAGCAGAAGAATAAGTCCCCTCAGAGAGTATAGGTTAGGTGGACTGGAGTGGCATTTTTCTCCTAATAAATCCAGGATGACTGGGTTCTTTTGGAAGGTGGGTTTTTCTCTGGCATGTCCCTCTGCTAAGGAGTACAAGCCGCTCTTTTAATTGGTTATCATTTATAGTTCATTTCATTGATAAAGATGCCTGTGATATTTATTTCCCTTCTCTATGTAATTTACCTGCGGTTAATGAAGCAGGAGAGCACAGGTCAAAACATCTTGCTTTGAGTTTGGTTATTGATAATGCCAAGTTTAGGGTGTTTGGAGGAGAACCAAGAGTTAGTTTGTTC
Source organism: Antilocapra americana (assembly GCA_007570785.1). Taxonomy (NCBI): domain Eukaryota; kingdom Metazoa; phylum Chordata; class Mammalia; order Artiodactyla; family Antilocapridae; genus Antilocapra; species Antilocapra americana. Next base: position 9,122,043 of record ML663565.1, read on the forward strand.
ATCGAAAGGTGATGAACAGGCTTGATAAAATCTGAGTTATCTGTACTTTGTTAGAATTACAGTTTCCCACTGAGAAATGATCATGTACCATTTCCTACTGGTTTTATGATTGTGGGGGAGAGTTTGATTTTGTCACCAGAAATTCCTGATGCTGATTTCAAATTATCAGGCTATTTTGTACCTTCCAGTTTGAATTCAGGTGATTTGAAAATATTGTGGGGAAGTATTTCGGGGGTTATGTATGATCTTTGCATTTCCTTGATACTTAGATTTCCAGACCAAATTTTGGATGATACTAGATACAAGATTGCTAATTTTGAAATTGTAGTTACCATTATGTGTTCATAAATAGCCCATATTAAGCCTTTTATTTTGAGGCATTAAGTTTTGCTGATTCATCTAAGATTTCTGGGAATTTTTCCGTTTATATTTATCAGCTTGGCTTCAGATAGTAACATAGGCTATTTTATAAAGGTCCAAAAAAAATGATCTAAATTGTCACTTTTCTTCTGTTATGAAACCTGAACAAAGCAAGAAGTGAGAGCAGTTTCCTCATTAGTAATAATGAAGTGCTAAGATTGCTTTCCACATATCATCTATTTAATTTAATCCTCATAATCATTTCCTGTTTTATAAAGTCAGAGATTAAATAACTTAATAAGGTCACAAAACTAGTAGTAAATGAAACTGAATTCATACCCACTCTGTTTGGACACTCCTTTAAGTGTTCCATGTGGTTCTACCTGCTTTTTCCTCTTGATCTTGGTTGTAGTATAAACAGCATGAATTGGTTGAAACTTGGGTCTGATACAGTAATCTAGACAGAGATTGGGTTGATGAGCTACATCTGTAGAGTTTCTTGAAGGTTTATTGCCCCTGTGTTTTAACAAATCTTCTGGGGTCCAGATAATAGGCAAAAACGTCCTCTTGCTAAGGATTTGTCCTGTGAGCACACTTAATTTTATGTTTAGTCTAGTGTACTGCTGAAGTACTGTGCATACGTGGCACTCTTCCTTGTGGAAGTCAAGACAGCCAGTTGTGGAGCCAAAACCAATTAACTCTGGAAAACAATCGAGAAGTGCTGAATGCTCAAGTGCCCTCCAAGCACCTGTTGAGTCCACAGTTGGTACTGGCATTATCTCTAAATATAGACAGGATCCTCTTAGAAACCAGGAGCAAAACTACTAGAACCGAGAGACACAGCTGGGGCCTGAGGGAGGAGCCAGAGGTTAATGGCCGAAACATCAGCATAGCCTGTGGAGGCTGATCCAGGAGCAGGAAAGACTACAGATACTAGGGAATTGCAGGAGGTGAGGGAATTTTTATTTGTTGAGCAGTTAGGTATTCTAGGGACTGACTGAACTCAGTGTGTTTTATATATGTTACTTTATTAGATCTTCAAATAATCCTACAAGGTAAGCATTATCTTCATCTTTCAGGTGAGGTTTGGAAAAGGTTAACTTTGTAATGGTGGTGAAAAAAGTTTATATTCTTATTCTTATATTGCTACTTGCAGTTTCCATTGTAGAGACACCATATTAAAACTGAAAAATTAAAGTCACTCTTTAGGATCCTCTGTGATGTTTTGTTAGAAGTAAAACTGATTATCTTGCTGCTTACATTGGAGACTGGAAGGTAAAGCTTATATTTTTCTGATATAAATATTGGGAAGGGAAGCCCATTCATTATTTAGCAGATGTCCTCCTATAGGATATAGTTCACCTTCTAATATATCTTCCTATCATATGCCAGTGATATGATACTGATATATAAATCTGTAGTGTATGGAAATGCCATGTCCATCCCTCCTGTTCTGAGGTCTTGACTTTCCGGCAGGTCATCTAGGCTTGGAGGATGACAGTGAAGCATGCCTGTTGCAGACTTTTACCACTTTTCTTGATGTTTTTGCCTCACAGATTTGATCATCATTCTTGCTTTGTTACTTTAAAAAAATTGTGGTAAGATATACGTAACATCATTTAAACCACTTTTTCAAGTGTACAATTCAGTGGCATTAAATCCATTCATACTGCTGTGTAACCATCACCACCGTCCAACTCCAGAACATTCTTATCGTCCCAAATCAAAATTCCTGTTAAAGAATGACTCCTCATTCTTCTTTTTCCCCAGCTCCTGGCAATCACTATTGCACTTTCTGTCTCTAGGAATATGATTATTTTAGGTACCTCACATAAGTGGAATTCTATAGTATTTGTCCATTTGTGTCTGGCTTATTTCACTTAGCACATTGTCTTCAAGGTTCATCAGTGTTTTAACCTTGTCAGAAGTCCATTCCTTTTCAGGACTGAGTAATATTCCATCATGTGCATATATCACATTTCATTTATCCATTCATCTATGAATGGACACAGTTTGTTTCCACCTTTTGGCTTTTGTGAGTAATGCTGCCATGAACATTAGTGTGCAGATACCTGTTCAATATCTGTTCCTATGATAATCCTATGTTTAAGTTTCTGTGGCAGTTTGATTACTTTTTTAATATATAATTTTATTTATTTATTTTTTGGTGGTGCAGGGTCTTTGTTGCTGCATGGGCTTTTCTCTAGCTGCAAGGATCAGGGGCTCCTCTCTAGTTGCAGTGCTCGGGCTTCTCGTTGCAGTGGCTTCTTTTGCTGCGGAACACAGGCTCTAGGTGTGTGAGCTTCAGTAGATGTAGCACCTGGACTCAGTAGTTGTGGCTCCCGAGCTCAAGATCACAGGCTCAGTAGTTGTGGCCGACGGGCTTCGTTGCTCCGAGGCATGTGGGATCTTCCCTGACCAGGGATGGAACCGTATTTCCTGATTGGCAGGTGGATTCCCTGAGCAACCAGGGAAGCTCAAGTTTGGTTACTTTTAAATGATAATTTTATTGTGTGTTCACCTGAAGGTAGTACTTGACCTTATGTTTGAGGGCTGCTGTTTTCCTCTACCAACTTTTTCTCTCCAGTTTGCAGGACACTTGCTCAGGAAATGATTTGTTCAGTTTTTATGGCTCTCTCTTAGCTTCTGTCTAATTATGTATCAAGACATCTAGCAAGCACCTTAAAATAGAATTCAAGTTAGCAATAAAAGTACTTTTGAAAATCTTGTAGGAGCTTTCGTTGATGAAGAAAATAGAAGTTTCTTAAACTATGAAATGTATCCAGTGTGGAAGGGACTGTTTCTTATACACAGATTTTTTTCAGTCATACCTGTAACTGTGGATGATCATCTTAAGAATGTTATTTATATATATATTTGAAAAATCTGGTACTTCCCTGGTGGTCCAGTGGCTAAGACTTCACACTCCCAATGCTGGGGATCAGGTTCGACTCCTGGTCAGGGAACTGTGTCCTACATGCTGCAGCTGAGAGCTCACATGCCATAACTAAAGATCCCATGTGCTGTAACTGAGACCTGGTGCAGCCAAAATATAAATAAATATTAAAAAAGAAAAATGTGTCAGTAGTGTAGATCATCTTCAGTTCACTTTGCTGCCTTTGATGGAAAAATTTAGGGTGCTTTTTTCATTTCAGAATATTTTATATGTATGTTGTTGTTCAGTTGCTCAGTTGTGTCTAACTCTTTGTGACCCCATGGACTGCGGCACGCCAGGTTTCCCTGTCCTTCACCACCTCCCGGCGTTTGCTTAAACTCGTGTCCATTGAGTCAATGATGCCATCTCATCCTCTGTCATTCCCTTCTCCTCCTGCCCTCAGTTTTTCCCAGCATCAGAATCTTTTCCAATGAATTGGCTTTTCACATCAGGTGGCCAAAGTATTGGAGCTTCAGCATCAATCCTTCCAATGAATATTCAGGATTGATTTCCTTTAGGATTGATTGGTTTGATCTTGCTGTCCACTGGACATGTATGAGCTGCTGGTTATTGCTTACCTTCTATATCCTTTATTAATTGAAAAGAGTTTGAGTGCCTACTGTGTGCTTGAAATATTTCGAGAAGGTAGCTGTAACACAGGAAGTACTGTTTGAGTCGATTTTTTCTCCCTCCCTTTATATATTTGAGAGAGACAGAGTTGTCACATAGTACCAAATATAGTAGATTGAAATAGCTGCAGGCTGACAGTGAACTGTCTCTTAGGATGGGTCTAACCTCCAATTTCATTTTTTCTAATTGTCACAAGGAGGTTAATTATGCCTGCATCTTGCTTCTTGAGAAGGTTACAAAGGGACTTCAGGCTCACATGCCTTTTTCTGGGAGCTTCTTTCGGAATCTTAGTGAGTTTCTACTTACCTTGGATGTGGTGTGTTGGTTCTGAAATATCTCCAAAAGATTTAAAGTTTTGGATATTAATGTTAAATATCCAAACACTTTATCTTTAGGTTGCTAGATATTAAGGGTTGGCCAGAGGCCAGCATTTACTTTTCACGTTCAGATTTACCATGGTGGCTGATTGTAGTGGGTTCCTGAAATATACATGCATTTTCTGCACTGACTCTGCAGCAGCCCCAGGCCTTAAAATATTCTGTAGTATCTGAGAACATAGCCACCAGCTTAAGGCTTGTGCAGTCATTGTCCTATGACTAATTTGTGGTTAGGAGTTAGACAGCGATTCTTACTAGGGTAAACCCTAAATGACAACCTTGGATTGTTGGTTAGGATTTTTTTATATTACTTAATTAGCAAAATGACATGATTACTAGTTGTGGAGTGTGTGTTTGTGTCTGTGTGTTCTTTAGAGTTGGTTAAAGGGTATTGGGATTGAGGAGAAGGAGGTTTGTGATGAAGCCATTATATGATTATAGATGGGTCACGTTAGATAAGTGAAGATATCGTTTGTACTTGAAGATGCTGCCAGTGATGTTACTCCTTATTGACCTGTATAGAACTGGAAAGACCTGTTTGTAAAACCTACAGTCTTTCCTCTCTTGAATACATGTGATCTGTCCAGTAGCACATGATTTGCTTCTGTTTTAAGGTCACCATCAGTAGTAGAGCAGTGCACGTGTGCCCAGTCACTACGTTGTGTCCAGCTGTTTGCAACTCCATGGACTGTAGCCCACCAGCCCTCTTTCCATGGGATTTTCCAGGCAAGAATAGTGGAGTGTGTTGCCATTTCCTCCTCCAGGGGATCTTCCTGACCCAGGGATCGAACCCTCGTCTTCTGCATCGGCAGACGAATTCTTTCCCACTGAGCCACCTGGAAAGCCCAGTAGAGCAGTAGTTAAATTATCTAGTTAGTCTCTGATTACAACATGCCGTGTGTTCAGACCACTGCTGGCTCTTCTTGGTATTTTCTACTGTTACATTGATTAAAAATATGCACTAGTGTGTGGTGGAAGTGACTCTGCTGACTTTGGCTAATAACTTCTTATATCTTTATATAAAGTAAATTGCCATCATAGCTTACCTGCATGTCCTGCACAAGCCTTCAGGATAAGGATCTCATCATTAGAAGCTCCCTTAGATTTGATGGGAACAGTGAAGCTCATTTATAATTATTATGGAATGACAGGAAATTAAGGCGTTATAGGACCTGAATGGTCCTGTAAGGTGGTACTATGGTACAGAACCACCAAAGACTGAGTCAACCACTCAACTCAGATTCAAACTTGATGTTTTGTTACATCTTACCAGTCAGTACACACTCGGTTTCTTGAGAAGACTATCTAATTCTTTGTTGACAGTACTTTAAACAGAGCTTTGTTGGGTAATCATTTTCACCTCTTTCACTATTCAAAGCTTGTATTTTATGGAGGTTTTTTTTTGTTTTTAATATTTTGGCCATGCCACATGGCTTTCAGGATCATAGTTCCCTGACCAGGGCTGGAACTCTAGCCCCAGCAGTGAAAGCCCTGAGTCCTGTCTACTGAACTGCCAAGGAATTCCTTGAAGATCTTTTAAAAGTTGTTTGACATTTGTCATTTGTCTGCCAGCTCATAATGTTATGATGATGCGGTAAGGTAGACCACGCAGTGTTGTCATGTGATGTTATTCTCCCGTGGCGGTGAGTGGAGCTTACTGCAGTGCATGTGCTTCTTGTGGCGGTGGCTTCTGCTGCTGGGGAGCACAGGCTCAGGCGTGTGGACTGCAGTCATTGTGGCGCACGGGCTTAGTTGCCCCGTGGCATGTGGAAGCTTCCCAGATCAGGGATCCAACCCATATCCCCTGCATTGGCAGGCAGATTCTTAACCACTGGACCACAAGGAAAATCCCTGGCATAAAATTTTAATTGTTGGGGAGAAGGGCTATGAAGGTCCTACTTTCTATCAATATTAGGAAAAAAGAGCAAAAATTTGGCTCTGAATTTCTGTTGCTCTGTCTAGTATTCCCTTTGTGGATTTGGTCAAGTAATTTCTCTGAGCCTGTCTGTGTTTCTGAATCTGCATAGGATTGTCAGGACTATTGGATTTTTTTTTTTTTTTTTTACTTCTGAAATGAAATCTACAGTGCATAAAATTAACTCTTTTAAAGTATACAGTTCAGTGGTACTTAATAAATTCACTGTTGTACAATCATCAGTCTGTGTAGTTCCAGAACTGTTACATCAACCCCAGAGAAGGCTGTATATCCATTATGCAGTCTCTCCTCACTCTTCCCCACAACCCCCTGCCCCATCTCTGTTAACCACCAATCTCTGCAAATTTACCTGTTCTGGATATTTCAAGTAAAAGGAATCATGTAATATGTGATTTTTTGTGTCTGGTTTCTTTGATGTAACATACTGTTTTTGAGGTTCATCCGTGTTGTACCGTGTGTCAGTACTTCATTCATTTTTGTAGCTGAATAGTATCCCTCTGTATGGATATATCATATTTTGTTTATCCATTTTTTCTGTTGATGGGCAGTTGTTTCATTTTTTTCCTTTTGGTGGTTATGAGTAATGCTGCTTTGAACATTCATGTACCATTTTTTGTTTGAATACCTGTTTTCAGTTCTTTGGGGTTTATTCCTGAGGGTGGAATTGCTGAATCATGTAGATTTCTTTTTTGGGACCTGCCATACTGTTTTCCACAGTGGCTCTACTCTTTTACTTTCTCACCAACAGTGCGCGAGGGTTCCAGTTTCTCCACGTCTTTGATGATACTTTTTATTTTCCTTTTTTCTTTGATTATAGCCATCTTTGTAGGTATGAAATGGTATTGTGAATTTTATTTGCATTTCCTTACTAATGACTGGTGATGTTTAATATCTTTCAATGTGCTTATTGGTCTTTTGTGTATCTTCTTTGGAGACATGTCTGTTTAAATCTTTTGCCTGGTTTTAAATTAGACTGTCTTTTTGTTGAGTTATGAAACTATTGATTTTTAATAGTTATGTAACACTTAGATCAGTGAGTGCACATAGTAGGCACTTAATATTATAATTATTTTTGGTACATGTGACCTGAGTTGAAGGGAAATGTTACATAGCTTTTCCAAATAGGAGTGGGCAGGCAAAAAAAAACTATCATTTGCTGTCAATAAAAGTTAGACTGTGGTAGTATTGATAACTTACTTTGGATCGATGCCCCCAAATCAAGAAATTAGGAAGACATATGCATAAAATCAGTTTATCTTTGGCAGGAATCAATGCTTTGTTAATGTTTAGTTTATTCCTAAGAACTTCATAGTCAGCAAAAGAGTCCTAAATACAGTACTTGGGTGCAATCTCAGAAATGACAAAATGATCTCGGTTTGTTTCCAAGGCAAACCATTAAATATCACAGTAATCCAAATCTGTGCTGCAACCACTGATGCTGAAGAAGCTGAAGTTAAATGGTTCTATGATGACCTACAAGACCTTCTGGAACTAACACCAAAAAATTAAGTTGTTTTCATCATTAGGGATTGGAATGCAGAAGTAGGAAGTCAGGAGATACTTGGCAAACAGGCAAGTTTGGCCTTGGAATACAAAATGAAGCAAGGCAAAGGCTTACAGTTTTGTCAAGAGAATACGTTGGTCATAGCAAGCACACTCTTCCAACAACACAAGAGATGACTCTATACATGGACATCACCAGATGGTCAATACTGAAATCAGATTGATATATCCTTTGGAGCCAAAGATGGAGAAGCTCTATGTAGTCAGCAAAAACAAGACCTGAAGCTGATTGTGGCTCAGATCATCAGCTCCTTTTGCAAAATTCAGGCTTAAATTGAAGAAAGTAGAGAAAATCGCTAGAGCATTCAGGTGGTGGTGGAGTTCAGTCGCTTAGTTGTGTCCCACTCCGCTACTCCTGGACTGCAGACCATTCAGGTATGAACTAAATCAAGTCCCTTATGACTGTACAGTGGAGGTGACAAACTGATTCAAGGGATTAGATCTGGTAGACAGAGTGCCTGAAGAACTATGGATGGGAGTTTGTAACATTGTACAGGAGATGGTGACCAAAACCATCCCCAAGAGAAAGAAATGCAAGAAGGCAAAGTGGTTTTCTGAGAGGGGCTTACAAATAGCTGAAAAAAGAAGAGAAGCTAAGGCAAAGGAGAAAGGGAAAGATAACCTGACTGAATACAGAGTTCCAGAGAATAGCAAAGAGAGAGAAGAAAGCCCTCTTAAGGGAACCATGCAAATAAATAGAGGAGAACAATAGAATGGGAAAGACTAGAGATCTCTTCAAGAAAATTGGAGACACCAAGGGAACATTTCATGCAAAGATGAGCAAAATAAAAGAAACAGCAAGGACTTAGCAGAAGCAGAAAAGATTAAGAATACATGGCAAATATGACCCGGCAATCCCACTGCTGGGCATATACACCGAGGAAACCAGAATTGAAAGAGCCACGTGCACCCCAGTGTTCATCACTGCATTGTTTACAATAGCTAAGACATGGAAACAACCTAGATGCCCATCAACTGATGAATGGATAAGAAAGCTGTGGTACATATACACAATGGAATATTACTCAGCATTAAAAAAAAATTCATTTGAAGCAATTCTACTCAGATGGACGAAACTGGAGCCCATTATCCAGAGTGAAGTAAGCCAGAAGCAAAAACAACAATACAGTATATTAACACATATATATGGAATTTAGAAAGACAGTAATGAGAACCCAACATGGGAGACAACAAAAGGAACGCAGATGTATAGAATAGACTTGTGGACTTTGTGGATGAGGGTAAGGGTGGGATGATATGGGAGAAGGGCATTGAAGCATGTTAATTGTCATGTGTCTAATCAATCGCCAGCCCAGGATTGATCCTCGGGACTGGTGCAGCGAGATTTCCCGGGGGGGGAGGGAGGAGGGAGGGGGGACCCGGAGGGGAAGCATATGTAAACCCATGGTGATATCATGACAATGTATGGCAAAAACAATAATAAAAAAAAAAAGAAAAAAAAAAAAGAATACATGGCAAGAATACACAGAAGAATTATACAAAAAAGATCTTAATGGTCTGGATAACCATGAAGATGTGGCCACTCACCTAGAGCCAGACATCCTGGAGTGCGAAGTCAAGTGAGCCTTAGGAAGCATCACTGTGAACAAAGCTAGTGTAAGTGATGGAATTCCAGTTGAGCTATTTCAAATCCTAAAAGATGATGCTTTGAAAGTGCTGCACTCAATATGCCAGCAAATATGAAAACTCAGCAGTGGCCACAGTACTGGGAAAGGTCAGTTTTCATTCCAGTCCCAAAGAAAGGCAGTGTCAGAGAATGTTCAAACTACCATACAGTTGTTCTCATTGCACATGCTAGCAAGGTGGTTCTCAAAGTCCTTCAAGCTAGGCTTCAATAGGACATGAACCAAGAACTTCCAGATGTTCAAGCTGGATTTAGAAAAGGCAGAGGAACCAGAGATCAAATTGCCAACATCCACTGGATCATAGAAAAGGCAAGGGAATTAAAAAAAAAAATCTGCTTCTGATTACATTAAAGCTTTTGACTGTGTAGATCATAACAAATTGTGAAAAATTCTTAAAAGAGATGGGAATACCAGAGCACCTTACTTGTGTCCTCAGAAACCTGCGTGCAGAACAAGAAGCAGCAGTTAGAACCAAACATGAAACAGTGGACTGGTTCAACATTGAGAAAGGAGTACCTCAAGGCAGTATATTGTTGCCTTGCCTATTGAATCTATATGCAGAACGTATGCATGCTTACTAAGTCACTTCAGTTGTGTCCGACTTTTTGCAACCTATGAATTGTAGCTCACCAGGCTTCCCTGTCCATGGGATTCTGTCGGCAAGAGTACTGGAGTAGGTTGCCATGCCCTCCTCCAGGGGATTTTCCTGACCCAGGGATTGAACCTCTCTTTCTTATATCTCTTGCATTGTCAGGCGGGTTTTCTACCACTAATGCTGCCTGGGAAGCCCATATACAGAGTACATCATGCAAAATGCCAGGCTAAAAGACTCACAAGCTGGAATCAAGATTACCAGGAAAGTGAAAGTGAAGTCGCTCAGTCGTATCCAACTCTTTGCGACCCCATGGATGGTAGCCTACCAGGCTTCTCCATCCATGGGATTTTCCAGGCAAGGGTACTGGAGTGGGTTGCTATTTCCTTCTTCAGGGGATCTTCCCGACCTAGGAATCGAACCCTGGTTTCCTGCATTGCAAACAGATGCTTTACCCTCTGAGCCACCAGGGAAGCCAGGAGAAATGTCAATAATCTCAGATATGCAGATGACACCACTCTTATGGCAGAAAGCAAAGAGGAACTAAAGAGCCTCTTGATGAAGCTAAAAGAGAGTGAAAAGCTGGCTTAAAACTCAGCATTTAAAACACTTCGATCATGGCATCCAATCCCATCACTTCATGGTAAATAGCTGGAGGAAAAGTAGAAACCATGACAGATTTTATTTTTTGGGCTCCAAAACCACTGCGGACGATGACTGCAGCCACGAAATTAAAAGATGCTTGCTCCTTGGAAGAAAAGCTATGACAAACCTAGCCAGCATATTAAAAAGCAGAAACATCACTTTGCGGACAAAGGTCTGTGTAGTCAAAGCTACGTTTTCTCCAGTAGTCATGTAGGGATGTGAGAGTTAGACCATAAAGAAGAATTGGACCAGCGCTGAAGAATTGATGCTTTTGAATTGTGGTGCTGAGGAAGATTCTTGAGAGTCCCTGGGACTGCAAGGAGATAAAACCAGTCAATCCTAAAATAAATCAATCCTGAGTATTCTTTAGAGAAACTGATACTGAAGCTTGAGTACTTTGGCCACCTGATGCGAAGAGTCAGCTCATTGGAAAAGATGCTGATGCTGGAAAGATTAAGGGCAAGAGAAAAAAGAACGTGAGAGGATGAGACGGTTGGATGGCATCACTGACCCAATGGACATGAGTTTGAGCAAACTCTGGGAGATAGTGAAGGACCAGGAAGCCTGGTGTGCCACAGTCCATGGGGTCGCAGAGTCGGACAAGACTTGGTGACTAAACAACAACCATTAATATAAAGCATTGGGCTTCCCAGGTAGATCAGTGGTAAAGAACCTGCCTGCCAATGCAGGAGATTCAAGAGACATGGGTTTGATCTCTGAGTTGGGAAGATCCTCTGGAGTAGGAAAAGGCAACCTGCTCCAGTATTCTTGCCTGAAAAATTCCATGGACAGAGGAGTCTGGTGGGCTACAGTCCATGGGCCAGAAAGAGTTGGATACGACTGAGTGACTAAACGCACACACACAAACATAAAGCATACATGTCATCTAGTTACAGTGTGCTAGTTGTTCAGTCCTGTCCGATTCTTTGCGGCCCCATGGACTCTGTGTAGCCCACCAGCCTCTTCTGTCCCTCTGTCCATGGAATTCTCCAAGCAAGAATACTGAAGTCGGTAGCCATTCCTTTTTCCAGGGGATCTTACCAACCCCAGGATCCAACCCTTGTCTCTTAAGTCTCCTGCATTGGCAGAAGGATTCTTTATTGCTGAGCCACCAAGGAAGTTATAGCTGAGATTTAGATCATCTTTCTTCATTCTGCCCTTTATGAGACATTTGTTATAAATGCTGTAATCAAAATTTTTTGGGAACTGGGTCAGGGTATCCTACCTTTTATACTGAATGGTATGCAGTTGGTATATCATTGTTTTTATGCATATTGCAGCTTGGCTTTATTGGGTGGTCAAAAGGAAAAGATAAGTAAAATAGGAGATCAATATAATTATTAATTTAGAATCTTACCCTACGGTAGGGATTATCCATCTAGAACTGATGAATATATTTGCCAGGTTTGTGGATAGACGTACTCATTTCATTATATCATGCTGTGGAGTAGGGGTAGTTGCTTTAGGCAGAACATACTGTGTATAAGTAGAAACTTGATTATTTTCTTGAAAAAGGCAAAAGAGTGTACACTTTCAGGAAGTGGTTATTATTCAAATCCGTCCTATAGTCCCAAGCTTTATTCTTTAGGCCTCATCTCTGAACCCTCCTGTCTTTTGTGATGCCTCTGTGTCTTGGCCCATTACTCGAATTCTGCCCGGAATGCCTTGTAGTAAGTCTCTTGGGAGGAACGCTTGCCTTCTGAAGTTTCTCAGGCAAATCAAATACTTTTCTTTTGGGCTTTTAAATCTGTAACATACTTTCAGAATAGCACTTTTATCATGTGTGCTGTGCTTAGTCAGTGGTGTCTGTCTCTTTGTGACCGCATGAACTGGAGCATGCTGGGCTCCTCTGTCCATAGGGATTCTCCAGGCAGGAATACTTGAGTGGGTTGCCATGCTCTCCTTGAGAGGATCTTCTTGACCCAGGGATCGAACCCAGGTCTCCCACATTGCAGGCAGATTCTTTACTGCCTGGGCCATTAGGGAAGCCCTGTACTTACAAAATGCACATTGATTTTTTAAAAATCAGTGCATCCGCATGGTAAAATCAGTGCATGTACAAAATTAAAGAGTTCAGAAGTAAATGGCAAAAATAATTTTTCCAGTTCTCTTCCCTGAAGAAAGCTGCAGGTAGTGCTTTCTGGAAGTTTGTCCTTCCAGGGTTGTTCTTTGCTGATTTAAGAATTTTTATAGTGTATGAAAGGCTTACTTTTTCTTATTTTTTACTGCAAAGTAATTTATAAATATTGAAAAAATTCACACACTATAGAAATAAGTAGAGTGAAAGATTTCCTTTACCTTGATCCTTAATCCTTGTCCTTCCCAATAATAACTCTCCTCCCAGTAACATTCCTCTCTCCAGAGGTAATCCTGTTATAACCCTAGTGTGAACCCTTTCAGATTATTCCACTTATGTTTACATAGGTATATAAAATATTTTTTTGTATGGTTATTTTATGATATTTTATATGCTATTCTGTAGCTTCCTCTTAACATGTTTTGGAGATTTTTTTTTCACATCAGTATTTACAGATCCATTTTATTCTTTTAACCTCTGCATGATGTTCTTTCCATAATACACATATACTGTTTTTTTAACTATTTCCCAATTGATGGAAATATATGTATACCTATAGCTATCTCTGGAGGTATATAGATACCTGTATACATCTATCTGTTGTAGTTTCTAACAGTGCTTCAGTGAATACTTTTTTTTTTGACTGTTTTATTTTATTTATTGGACACACAGCATGTGGGATCTTAGTTCCCCAACCAGGGATGGAACCTATGCTCCCTCCACTGGGAGCTCAGAGTCTTAAACCACTGGACCACCAGGGAATCCCCAGTGAATACTTAAAAAAAATTTTTTTTTGTTTATTTGACTGCATAAGTCCTAGTTGCAGCACACAGGGATCTTTCGTTGTGGTGCTGGGGCTTCTCTCTAGTTGTGGCACAGACTCTTGAGCGAGTGGACTCAGTAGTGGCATGCGGGCTTAGTTGCCCAACGGCATGTGGGATCTTAGGTCCCTGACCAGGGATTGAACACATTTCCCTTGCATTGGAAGGCAGGTTCTTAATACTGGACCACCAGAGAAGTCACAGTGAGTGCTTTTTTTTATAGGCTTCTTGTGGGACATATATGAGTGTTTTTCTATGTTCTAGAAGTGAATTGCTGAGTAAAAGGGTATATTATTCTAAAAATTTTGATGGTGGTGTTGTTCAGTCGCTCAGTCACATTCGACTCTTTGTGACCCCATGGACTGCAGCACTCCAGGCTTCCCTGTCCATCACCATCTCCCAGAGCTTGCTCAAACTCGTGTCCATTGAGTCAGTGATGCCATCCAATCATCTTGTCCTCTTTTGTCCCCTTCTGCTCTTTCCTTCAGTCTTTCCCAGCATCAGGGTCTTTAGCAGTAAGTCGGCTCTTTGTATCAGGTGGCCAAAATATTGCAGCTTTAGCTTCAGCATCAGCCTTTCTAATGAATACTCAGGATTGATTTCCTTTCAGATTGACTGATTTGATCTTGCAGTCCAGTGGACTCTCAGGAGTCTTCGTCAACACCACAGTTCAAAAACATCTATTCTTCAGTGCTCAGCTTTCTTTATAGTCCAACTCTCAACATCCATACATGACTACTGGAAAAACCATATCTTTGACTAGACGGACCTTTGTTGGCAAAGTAATATCTCAGCTTTTTAATATGCTGTCTAGATTGGTCATAGCTTTTCTTCCAAGGAGCAAGTGTCTTTTAATTTTGTGGCCGCGGTCATCATCTGCAGTGATTTTGGAGCCCAAGAAAATAAAGTCTGTCACTGTTTCCATTGTTTCCCAGCTATTTGCCTTGAAGTGATAGGACCGGATGCCATGATCTTAGTTTTTTGAATGGTGAGTTTAAGCCACCTCTTTCACCTTCATCAAGAGGATGAAGCATAAGCTGAAATCAAGATTGCCAGGAGAAAGATCAGTAACCTCAGATACACAGATGACACCACCCTTATGGCAGAAAGCGAAGAGGAACTAAAGAGCCTCTTGATGAAAGGGAAAGAGGAGAGTGAAAAAGCTGTCTTAAGGCTCACCATTCAAAAAACCAAAAAGCCTGGTGTGCTGCAGTACTGGGGTTGCAAAGAGTCAGACACGACTGAGCTACTGAACTGAACTGAACTCTGCATATAAGGTAAATAAGCAGGGTGACAGTATACAGCCTTGACATACTCCTTTCCCAATTTGGAACCAGTCCGTTGTTCCATGTCTGGTTCTGACTGTTGCTTTTTGACTTGCATACAGGTTTCTCAGGAGGCAGGTAGAGTGGTCTGGTGTTCCTATCTGTTTAAGAATTTTCCACAGTTTGTTGTGATCCATACAGTCAAAGGCTTTAGCATAGTCAATGAATCAGAAGTAGATGTTTTTCTGGAATTCCCTTGCTTTTTCTATGATCCAGTGGAGGTTGGCAATTTGATCTCTGGTTCCTCTGCCTTTTCTAAAGCCAGCTTGAACATCTGGAAGTTCTCGTTTCAGGTACTGTTTGAAGCCTAGCTTGGAAAATTTTGAGCACTACTTTGCTAGCATGTGAAATGAGTGCAGTTGTGCAATAGTTTGAACATTCTTTGGCATTGTATTTCTTTGGGATTGGAATGAAAACTGACCTTTCCCAGTCCTGTGGCCACTGCTGAGTTTTCCAAATTTACTGGCATATTGAGTGCAGCACTTTCACAGCATCATCTTTTAGGATTTTAAATAGCTCAGCTGGAGTTCCATCACTTACACTAGTTTTGTTCATAGTGATATTTCCTAAGGCCCACTTGACTTCACATTTCAGGATGTCTGACTCTAGGTGAGTGATCACACCATCATGGTTATCTGGGTTATTAAGATCTTTTTTGTATAGTTCTTCTGTGTATTCTTGCCACCTCTTCTTAATATCTTCTGCTTCTGTTAGGTCCATACAATTTCTGTCCTTTATTGTGCCCATCTTTGCATGAAATGTTCCCTTCATATCTCTGATTTTCTTGATGATTTCTCTAGTCTTTCCCATTCTGTTGTTTTCCTCTATTTCTTTGCATTGTTCACTTAGGAAGGCTTTCTTTTCTTTCCTTGCTATTCTTGGAATTCCGCATTCAGATGGGTTTATTTTTCCTTTTCTGAGAACTTTGCCTTTAGCTTCTCTTCTTTTCTCAGCTATTTGTAAGGCTCCTCAGACAGCCATTTTGCCTTTTTCCATTTCTTTTTCTTGGAGATGGTCTTGATCATCTCTTCCTGTACAATGTCACCAACCTCCGTCCATAGTTCTTCAGGCACTCTATTAGATCTAATCCCTTGAATCTATTTATCGCTTTCACTGTATAATCATAAGGGATTTGATTTAGGTCATACCTTAGTGGCCTAGAGGTTTTCCCTACTTTCTTCAATTTAACTCTGAATTTTGGAATAAGGAGTTCATGATCTGAGCCACAGTTAGCTCTCAGTCTTGTTTTTGCTGACTGTATAGAGCTTCTCCATCTTCAGCTGCAAAGATTATAATTAATCTGATTTCGATATTGACCATCTGGTGATGTCCATGTGTAGAGTCATCTCTTGTGTTGTTGGATCAGGATGTTTGCTGTGACCAGTGTGCTCTCTTGGCAAACTCTGTTAGCCTTTGTCCTGCTTCATTTTGTATTCCAAGGCCAAATTTGCCTGTTACTCCAGGTGTTACCTGACTTCCTACTTTTGCATTCCAGTCCCCTATAATGAAAAGGACATCTTTTTTGGGTGTTAGTTCTAAAAGGTCTTGTAGGTTTTCATTGAACTGTTCAACATCAGCTTCTGCAGCGTTACTGGTTGGGGCATAGACTTGGATTACTGTGATATTGAATGGTTTGCCTTGGAAACGAACAGAGATCATTCTGTCGTCTCTGAGATTGCACCCAAGTACTGCATTTCGGACTCTTTTGTTGACTATGAGGGCTACTCCATTCTTCTAAGGAATTTTTGCCCACGTTGGTAGATGAAATGGTCATCTGAATTAAATTCGCCCATTCTGGTCCATTTTAGTTCACTGATTCCTAACATGTTGATGTTTACTGTTGCCATCTCCTGTTTGACCACTTCTAACTGACCTTGATTTATGGACCTAACATTCCAGGTTCCTATGCAGTATTGTTCTTTACAGCATCGGACTTTACTTTCACCACCAGACATATCCACAACTGGGTGTCGTTTCTGCTTTATAACTTCTGGAGCTGTTGCTCTGCTCTTCTCCAGTAGCATGTTGGGCACCTGCCAACCTGGGGTGAGGTTCATCTTTCAGTGTCATGTCTTTTTGCCTTTTCATACTGTTCTTAGGTTTCTCAAGACAAGAATACTGAAGTGGTTTTCAATTCTCTTCTCCAGTGGACCACTTTTTTTCAGAACTTTCCACCTTGACCCATCCATGTTGATGACCCTACATGGCATGGCTCATAGTTTCAGAGTTAGACAAGGTTGTGGTCCATGAGAAAAATTTTGGTGAATCTTGCCACCTTGGTTTTTTTTATAAAACATTTTTTTATTTTGAAATAATTTTATATTTACAGAAGAGTAAAGATAGTAGATAGAGTTCTCATATACCCTTTCTCTAGTTTCTCCCACTGTTACCATCTTCCATAACCATAGTGTATTTATGAAAACTGAGAAATTAACACTGGTATAATAGTATTAAACTGTAGACTTTATTTGGACTCAGTTTTTCTATTTATATTCTAAAAAGTCCTTGAGTCCAGTCCAGGATCCCACATTGCAGTTAGCCATCATTTTTATAGTGTCTTCCCATCTGTGACAATTTTTCTCCTTATCTTTTTCACTGTCTTGACACTTTTGAAGAGTACTGGGCAGTGGTAGGTTTGTTCGATGTTTTCTTGTGACGAGACAGAGGTTATAGATTTAGGGGGAGGAATACCACAGAACTGATGTGCCCTTCTCATTGCGTTCCGTGTGGGGGCTGATGATACCACGTGTCAGTACTGGCAGTGTTCACCTTCATGACTTCACTGAGGTGGTGTCTGCTGGGTTTCTCCACTGATTTCTGCTTATCTATTTCTGTATTCTGTTAAAGGTGAGTCACCAAGGCCCGTCCACACCCATGGAGAGGGGAGTTAACTTCTACTTCCTGGAGGGAGAAGTCTCAAAGAATTTGTGTTTAAACCTCCACAGTAAATTTTTTTTTTTAACTGCATTTATTTATTTCTGGCAGGGCTGGGTCGTTTTCGCTGCATGGGCTTTTCTCTAGTTGCTGAGAGTAGGGGCTACTCTCTAACTGCCATGGCAGGCTTCTCTCTACAGTGATTTCCCTCATTGCTGAGCATGGGCTCTAGGCCTTGTGGGCTTCAGTAGTTTTGGCACATGGGCTCAGCAGTTGCAGCTCCTGGGCTCTAGAGCACAAGCTCAGCAGTTGTGGTCCATGGGCTTAGATGAACTCCATGACAGGTGGCATCTTCCTGGATCAGGGATCGAGCCCATAGCTCTGCAGTGGCATGAGGATTCTTTACCATTGAGCCACCAGGGAAGCCCCACAGTAAATATTTTAGGGCAGTATTTTGAGGCTATGCAAATACACTGTTTCTCTTAAAAGTTCACCTGTTAATTTTAGCCTTCATCAGTAGAACTTGTCTATAGCAGTTATTACTGTGGTATATTAATGGTTATTTTCTACTTCTCTCATTATTTCTACATTTATTAATTAGAATTTGTCTGTAAAGAAATTTGTACTTGTCCCCCACTTATTTATTTAATAATTTATTATTTACACACTGTGGACTCATGGGTATTTATTATTCTTTGGATTATAACATTATTTACCCTGTTCCTCACTAAACTTTAAAAAATGGTAGCAGTTTGCAGTCTAACCACTAGTTGTAGATAACAAACCTACGCACTTAAAATATTTGCTATTATCTGTTGAAATAAAAGTGTTTTTGTTTTTCTTGGTTAAACATGATGTTGAGTGTGCTGTGTATGTTTATTGACTATATTTCTTTGTAAAATGACTTTTTGTATACGTTCCCATTTTAAATTTGTTTGTTGTATAGAAGTTTTTTATACTCTGGATGTTAATCTCCTGTTAAATAAATTTTTTTCCTTTTAGGAAGGAATTTTTTTTTCTTTTTTCACATTTAAATTGTAAGAGAAATATGAAATATGTGTGTGTTAGTCACTCAGTTGTGTCTGATTTTTTGTGACCCCATGGACTGTGGCCCACCAGGCTCCTCTGTCCCTGGAATTCTCCAGGCAAGCATATTGGAATGGGTTGCCATTTCCTACTCCAGGGGATCTTCCTGACCCCGGGATTGAACCCAGGTCTCTTGCATTGCTGGCAGATTCTTTACCATATGAACCACTAGGGAAGATGAAATATGCTTATTGCAAAATATATATAAAGTGAAAAGTAAAAGTCTCTTGACCCTCTCTTCAGTCTCATTCCCCATACATAGTACTTTTGTTGCCCCACAGGCTAACAGTTTGGTATTTTATCTTTCCAGAACTTTTTATGTATAGTTGCTGAAACATGTATGTATGGGTTGTGTGTGCAAGTACGCATACAAACATGCCTGTACAAGTGTGTATGTATATATAAAAGCATACATTTTTGATAAAAATAGGATCACAGAATAAAATTCAATTTTGCTGTTAATCATAGATTTAACAAATCATAGAATCCTAATTTGTTGTAAATGTATGTTTCAGTGTCTTTCTCTCATTAGAGTATAAGCTCCTTTGTATAGAGACTAGTTCTTCGCCCAATAATATATTCTTTTTCTATGTAAATGACACCACCATTCAACCATTTGCTCATGCCAGAAACAGTTCATTTATATAACAAAATATTATTGAGTTACTACTATTTTTCTGGTCTGCAGTAGCGAACTAACCTTAAAAATCCTTGCCTGCATGCAGTTTATACTCTAGTAAAAGAAGGCAGATATCAAGCAAAGGAATAAAATGTTTAGTATTTTCAGTTAGTGGTAACTGGTATTGAAAGAAAAAACAAAAACAGGAAAGGAGACAGGGACACTATGTGAACACGTGACTGTGTGCTTATGTGTTTGTGAGAGAGAGAGGGTGCAAGAGTGAGAGCAGCTGAGAGACTGAGGCAGAAAGGTGGTAAGGGAAAGCCTTGTTGAGAAAGTCATCTTTGATTCCTTTCTCTTCCCCATACCTCACTTCAGATCCATCTCCAGTTCTTACTGATTTCATCTTCAAAATACATATCTTAAGCACACCATCAAGTAGGTGGATTGCTTTGGCAATAGGAATTTGTGAAAGTTTTCTTCTGTTGTTTTAATGTTCTCAGTGAGTAAGGAATCAAAGTGCTCAGCCCAGAGAGTGAGGGTGGGGAGGACATGAATGGTGGTTTGTAGAGAGTGGAGAAGGTGTGAGCTTGACGGGGAGAGGGTGAGAGTGGCTGCAGCAGGGAAATACTGTAGTATAGCAGGCCTGTCGAGGTTTGTAGTCATGAATTTAGAGTGAGATTAGTCAGTGTGTTTTTTTCCTTCAGCAGCTTTCACCTGCAGTGTTGTACATTTGGAGTGGATTTAACTAGAGACAGATTTTTCCCCAGATTGTAGAACAAAACATGAGAGGGTCAAGGCAATAGAGAATATATATAAGAGAGTGATTGTGATAATACACTGTGGAATTTAAACCAAGTTAGGAAGGAAGGGGGGGCATGGAGTTGCCAAAGGGGGTGAAAAGATGGTAGAATCAATTAATTGAAGATTGTGATGGAATCAAAAGATGTTGGAATCTGAGTAGGTGAGAGATGGAGCTGTAAAGAAAGTAGGTGGTGGTCAGAAGTGGGATATAAAAATTGAGATTGTGAAGGCATTGTTGTAGGCTGTGTAGGTGAAGGACAGGATCATTAGAAGCATGAAATTAAGTGAGATAGGAATTCAGAGAGATGAATGTTAAAAAAATTATCAGTGTGAAATTGAAATCACTGGAACTTAGGAACAGTGTTGTAGAGAGTCACAGTGTAATAGTTTTCCAGAGAAAAAGAATCAGTAGGATATACATATATCTGTATTTATCTAGAATAAGGTTTATTATAAGAATTGGCTCCAGTTATGGGGGCTGAGAGTCTGGGGGCTGGATACTCAGGGAAGCCAGTAGTGTAAAACAAGTCTTTATCAGACTTAACACTGATTAAGTTAAGTCTGAGTCCAAAAGTAGAAGATTGATAGCTCAGCTCAAACAGTCAGGCAGAGAGAGGGAGAGAAAGAATGAATTCTCCCTTCCTCTGCCTTTTTCTTTTTATTTGGTACCTCAGTGGATTGGATGATCACCTGCTTTATTCAGTCTAGCTGATTGAATGCTAGTCAATTCAAACACCCTCTCAGACATACCCAGATAATGTTAACCATCACAACCTAGTAATGGGTTATGTTTTCACATGATATTCAAAGAGATTTTTTTAGGAAAGAGGGAGGGAGATCAGTGAGAAAGCATCAGTGAGGAGCAAGGATGGCACTCCTCACCCCAAAGTCCAGTTCTGTGAGGGGTGTGGGGAAGATAACTTTCACTACTGAGGGCTGTAAGGGAAGTACAGCCTCAGAGGAGAATGAGGTTTCAATTAGAATAAGAAGTCGAAGGGTTCAGAATAGAGGTTGGAAATGGAGGGCACAGTGGAAGGGTATCAAAATTTGGAGAGGGTCAGGTGGCACATGGGAGAGAGCAAGGAATGTGTAGAACTAACTGTGAGGATTAGAACATGGAAGATGAGAGGTCTGGAAATCAGGCTTCTTTTGTTGAATATAAACAGATAAAGAACATGAAAAGATTAGGCCTGGTAGATAGCAGACAGATAGATCCAGGAGGTGAGGGTGTGGCTGTTGGGAGGGAGGGTAGGGCAAGGAGTCCTGGATCCTGGGGGAGGGAATTCTTCTAAATTTTTAATTAGTTTTGTACAACAGGATATTTTGATATGCATATATATATATATTATGGTGAAGTGATTACTATAGTCAAGCTAATTAACATATTTTCTCACATAGCTACCATTTTTTTTGGTGATAGGAGTGCCTGAAGTCGTTAGCAAATGTCCAGTGTCCAATACAGTATTACTGACTGTACTCACTATGATGTCTGTTAGATCTCTAGACATATTCATCCTACATAACTTCAACTTTGTACCCTTTCACTGTCATCTCCCTGTTTCCCCCACCTTCCTGCTCCTCATAACCACCATTCTGCTCTCTGCTTCTCTCAGTGTTGTAGTGAGTAGAGTTTATGTGTCTCAGGATTGTTCATGTTCAGCTTAATGAGGTACCGTCAAATTTTGCTTTCCAAAAGGTTGTTCTAATGTATGTACCCTTTACTAGTGTATAAGAATTCCTTCCTCATGCCAATCCATAATTTTATTGGTTCTTTACAACTTTTGCTGATGTTGTGTGTGTTGTACTATTTTATATTTAAATTTGTAATCTCTCAGTTGTTAGTGAGTTTGAGAATATTTTTTAAATGTTTATTTATTTATTTGGCTGTCCTTGATCTTAGTTGCGACATGCAAGATCTTCCATTGTCATTGCAGCATGTGGGATCTTTAGTTGCAGCTTGCAGATTCTTAGTTGGGGCGTGTGGGATCTAGTCCCCCCACCAGGGATTGAACCCAGGCCACCTGTATTGTGAGCAGGGAGTCTTAACCACTAGACTACCAGGGAAGCCCAGAGTTTGTGCATATTTTAATTTGTTTGTTATCATTTAATTTTACCTCTATTGTGAATTGTTTGTTCATTACCATGTCTTATTTTTCTATTCAGTCGTTTGGTTTTATTTTAGGTTGAGTTATAGGTATTCTTAATTGGAATACAGATCCTTTGTCAATACCCATTGCAAATATTCTCCTAATCTGTGGCTTTCCTCACCTTCTTTTTTATTGTTTATTTATTTATTTTGCTTTCCAAAGAGCTTGTTCCAACGTGTGTACCCTTTAATAGTGTATAAGAATTCCTTCCGCATACCAATCCTTAATTTTATTGTGCTTCCCTGGTGGCTCAGTTGGTAAAGAATCCACCTGCAATGTGGGAGAACTGGGTTTGATCCCTGGGTTGGGAAGATCTGCTCGAGGAGGAAATGGCAACCCACTCCAGTATTCTTGCCTGGAGAATCCCAGGGACAGAGGAGCAAGAATTACAGTTCATAGGGTTGAAGAGTTGGGACACAACTGAGCAACTGAGTGTGCACTGGAGTAGGCACTCTAAGGGAGTAGATGAATTAAATTGAGACAAGTTAATTTTTTTTAACATGGGAAATCTGGATAATTTTATTAATTTTTGGTAGATTTAGCTGGATTATGTATATTCTTTTTTCCCCTCTCACACATTCTTAATACTTTAAATGTACAAAACCTACCCATCTCTTGTTTTTTAGAAAATGATTTGAGTTCTCTTATTAGGGACTTGTTCCATTTGAGTTTCCAGTGGAGATGTACATAGGTAATGTGGAACTTGGTTGAGAAGGTTGTTTCTGTACTATTCCTTTACAGTTACAGTTAATACAACCTGATGATTTTGATTTGTTCTGTCTTAGGCAGTTCAGCATGCTTTGTCTCTAGTCCTTGCAAAACTGTAGTAGATTTTTCTTCCTTTCATTTTTGTCCTTCTTTATTTGGCCCTTGCCAGATAGGTGTAATAGATTCCTGCCTTCTCACTCCTGCCTTTTTCCCATGTCCACATACAGTTTCCTCTCTCTTCTGTTTTTTCTCAAAGATCATTTTTTTTCTTTTATTTAGGTTTTCAGTCAGTTCAGTTCAGTCACTCAGTGTCTTGACTCTTTGTGGCCCCATGGACTGCAGCATACCAGGCTTCCCTGTCCATCACCAACTCCCGGAGCTTGGTCAAACTCATGTCCATTGAGTCAGTGATGCCATCCAAATATCTCATCCTCTGTCTTCCCCTTCTCTTTCTGCCTTCAGTCTTTCCCAGCATCAGGGTCTTTTCCAATGAGTCAGCTCTTCACATCAGGTGGCCAGAGTGTTGGAGTTTCAGCTTCACCATCAGTCCTTCCAATGAACACCCAGGACTGATCTCCTTTAGGATGGACTGAATCTCCTTGCAGTCCAAGGGACTCTTAAGAGTCTTCTCTAACTCCACAGTTCAAAAGCATTAATTCTTTGGCACTCAGGTTTCTTTTCACATCCATACATATCCATTGGAAAAACCATAGCTTTGACTAGAGAGACCTTTGTTGGCAAAGTAATGTCTTTGCTTTTTAATATGCTGTCTAGGTTTGTTATGGCTTTTCTTCAAAGGAACAGGCATCTTTTAATTTCATGACTGCAGTCACCATCTGCAGTCATTCTGGAACCCAAGAAATTTTAGGGTTCATTTTTATCGAGGTTACATGTACACGTAGTTTGTAGAATCAAATAGTTCTGTAGTTTGTTTAAAAAAGATAAAGCACCTTTCCCTTTTCCTTCCTTGTCTTTAGAGTTACTTTTAGTTTTTTTTTTTTAACATTAAAATTCTTTTAATTTCTATTTTGGCCATGCCACGAGACATGGCGGGAGTATTAGTTCCCTGACCACAGCTTGAATCTGTGCCCCCTGTAATGGAAGTGTGACGTCTTAATCACTGAACCACCAGGGAAGTCCTTTTTTCTGATACCTTTTTTATTAATAGTTAATACTTTTTGGTATTTGCCTCCACTTCTCTAAATAATATACTTGTATTTCAATTTTGGTACCATCAGTTGTAAAATTCATCATTATTTTATAGACTGCTAAAAAAGAGAACTAGACCCAAGTTGGGTAATTTGTAAGAGGCCCTGCATAAAGCTGGGGAGCTACATGAGAGTGTAAATGAGAAGCCCGCCAGACAGAAAAGGACAGTAAGGCAGCTTGCATGTCTCAACCTTGGTGTTGTGTAGAATGGGTAAAAAGTTTCTTCGGAATTTGAACTGGTTTTCAGATTGTATTCACACTACCTATATGGTACCAAAAACTCAAGCAGAGATTTTTAATTAGAAATTGTTTCAGGTTGGTAGTGTCATAGGTGCTTAGAAGAAACAAGTAACAGTTCTGTCATGAATTGTGTCTGAATCTCAGAGATGTTAAAATAGGAAGAAGAAAAAGGCATCTTAGAATCAGTGAAATACGGGGTCCATGTGCCAGACACTGTTCTTTCTTCTTCTAGGAGTTTTGCTGTTATGGAAAACAAAGAAAACGATACGTAGCTGGAGGGGAAACTGCAGATAAGAGTTGTCTTTTAAAATGGAAAAAGTAATTGTACACCTGAAGCTAAGATATATTACCTGTCAGTTATTCCTCAATAAAAAACTAAAAGTGGGAAAAGTAAGAATATATTAATACAGTGATCCAGTAGAGAGGGAAACAGTGGTAATACAGAGGTGAGAATGAGGAATGACAGGGCAGAAGGGTTTGGGATCTGGTATCCAAGTGGAGGCATTGACTTTAGACAGGAGCAGTCAGTTCATCCTCAGAAAATCACAGGAGGGAAGATAAGGCAGATGGGAAGGAATGATGGTAGTGATGGAGATTGCTTCCTGTTTCACTGAGAAAATGGAAGGAAGGGCAGCAGCTGGGAGTGAGGATGGAGACGTGTTAAAGTCTTGAGGAGGAAGGAGCATGAAATGGACCTGTAGGGAGGTGTGGGAGAATGAATATCCAAGACAAAAGTTGTAGGATTGTCATGCTGAGCTCCCAGGCCATTTGAAGTTAGTGATTGTGAATTTTAAGTGAGACTATTTTATATAGATGTGTGTGTGTATGTTCATTTATTTATTTTCAAAGCCATGATTAGTTGCATGGTATAGGCATAGAGTTGAGAAATGGTTGTATTTTTTATCATGTTATTAGGGAAATTTTTAAATATGCAAAAGAAAGAGAACCTTCATGCACTCATTACACAGCTCAACAAATACTAACTTACGGCCAGTCTTGCTTTATCTGTAGTCTTACCCACTTCCACCCTTATTTTGAAGCTGTCCCAGATATCATATTTTATGCATAAATATTTCATATTGTATCTCTAGAAAATATGTACATTTACCAAAGAATAACCATTACCACAAAAAAATTTAACAATTCCTTAATATCATATATCCTGTCAGTTTTCAAATTTCCAATTGTTTCTCTCTTTTTGCTTTTGACTTTTTTTATTACTCAAAAAAGCCTCATTTAAAAAATTTAGTTTTCTGACTCTGTGTTTGTGCCTGTAATATTTCTAAGTGATTTTATGCTCTTTAGTAAGAAAAATATACTTGATCTTGCAACAGATACCTTTAGCTCACATGGAACCATGATAAGCCCTGCTGACCTGATTTTTTCTTTTAGACAACCTCATAAGAACTTTAGGTCTCACAGTACAGACTCCTTAAAGTTGGCCTGGGCACACTCCACATTTGGATTTTGCTGCTTTCCCAACCTTCTTGATTTGAAGGTAAGCAATTCTATTACCTGGAGTTTGGTCAGCCTAGTTTTGTTAGAGGCCATATTGCAGGGCAATCTAAGACAGAACATCAAATGTTGGACCATCCTGAATGCTTCTAGATATTGTCCCTTGAAGACAAAAAAGAAAGCTCTTGTAAGTTCAAAAGTCAGGTTTGACTCCAGTTGTCTCTTGAATGTCCTGTTTGACAGGGAGTTGTATTTAACCAGGGTAGGTGTTTCCGAGGCAAGTATGATGAAGTGTAGGAGGGTGCAGGAGTCTCAAGGTGTACAAAAGGGCCTGATTGTATTGCTAGACCTTGAGCTCTAAGCTAAGGTCGGAAAGGAGGACAGGAGCAGGGTAGGATCAATTGCTTGTAAGTTCTGTTGAGGTCAAAATATTGTTGTAGTTGGGGTGCTAGAAGGAGCAATTGCGAAGATAGGAAGTGGTGATTGGAGAGAGGGATGCAGATGAAGTGAAGAGCATGGAAGGACTAGAGTTAATCATATTGACAAGTTTTAGTATGTTGACAGAGGAGGTGAATGGCTAAAGTAGCATAAAGGACAAGATCATTGCATGCAAGAGGTCAAGAAACTGAGGTCAGAGTATCATAGCAGTCATCTAGGTGAACATTTGAAATCACCTGGAATTATGACAGGCCAGTGAGGTAGGAACTAAAAGCTTTGAGGCTTGAGAAGTGACCCACCTTATCTAGATGAATATAACAGAGGGGTGGGGAGGTGAAGGTATGGTCTGAGAGAGGGCTTTTTTAGGAAGGAATAGAGGGGAATAATCTGGAAACAGAATCAAGGTACATGGTGAGTACCTCCTTCTACTCCTCCCCACTGCCCAGGTACATAGTTTCAGAGGTGTGGAAGAGAAAACAGCCACAGATCAGACTGTAGGGAAAGCAGTGGCCTCAGCTATTAGATTTCCTCTTGAGCAAAAAGGTGAAGGGATCATTCAGACAAGAGGTCAAAATATAGGAGATTTTGTTGATAAGTTCCAGAGGATATGGTGAAAAGATTTCAGGAATTGAGGGATGAGTAGGAGAGGGGGGAGTTCATGAAAGGGGATGTACTTAGCCATAAGAGGATGTGAGTGGAGGATTTAGGATGGCTCCAGAGTTCTGGAATTCTTGCAGTGAGTGGTATAAAGGAGGGTTAGAGATCATAATGAGATTAGTCTTGATGTTTCAAAGCAAGTTGTAGTATAAGCAGATGTAGAGTAGAGGTATGGGAAGAAGCTGCAGAGCAAAAGTGTCCTTTACAGCTGGTGCAGGCATAGAGGCTGGGGGAGTGCAGAGTTGGAGCTCTGTTACTCGCTTTCTTCTCTCAGGGCCTAAGTGGTTTACTGTAAGTTCAGTTCAGTCGCTCAGTCATGTCCGACTCTCTGCGACCCCATGAATTACAGCATGCCAGGCTTCCCTGTCCATCACCAACTCCTGGAGTCTACCCAAACCCATGTTCATCGAGTCAGTGATTCCATTCAGCCATCTCATCCTCTGTCGTCCCCTTCTCCTCCTGCCCCCAATCCTTCCCAGCATCAGGGTCTTTTCCAACGAGTCAACTCTTTGCATGAGGTGGCCAAAGTATTGGAGTTTCAGCTTCAACATCAGTCCTTCCAGTGAACACCCAGGACTGATCTCCTTTAGGATGGACCTGTTGGATCTCCTTGCAGTCCAAGGGACTCTCAAGAGTCTTCTCCAACACCACAGTTCTAAAGCATCAATTCTTCGGCGCTCAGCTTTCTTCACCGTCCAACTCTCACATCCATACATGACCACTGGAAAAACCCTAGCCTTGACTAGACAAACCTTTGTTGGCAAAGTAATGTCTCTGCTTTTCAATATGCTATCTAGGTTGGTCATAACTTTACCTCCAAGGAGTTAAGCGTCTTTTAATTTCATGGCTGCAGTCACCATCTGCTGTGATTTTGGAGCCCCCCAAAATAAAGTCAGCCACTGTTTCCACTGTTTCTCCATCTATTTCCCATGAAGTGATGGGACCAGATGCCATGATCTTAAGTTTTCTGAGTGTTGAATTTTAAGCCAACTTTTTCACTCTCCTCTTTCACTTTCATCAAGAGGCTTTTTAGTTACTCTTCACTTTCTGCCATAAGGGTGGTGTCATCTGCATATCTGAGGTTATTGATATTTCTCCCAGCAACCTTGATTCCAGCTTGTGCTTCTTCCAGCCCAGCGTTTCTCATGATGTACATACAAGTTTAATAAGCAGGGTGACAATATACAGCCTTGACGTACTCCTTTGTTAATTCAGCTCTTAAATAACTAGATTTCCTGTTCTGTTTCCTGTTGTTTACCTTTCCTGCTTCTATTTTCTCTCCTTTCTTACTGAAAAGTAGAATATTTGGATGTTTTCAGTACCCTACCCTTAAAAATCCTGGAAACTGGTGAATCATGCTGTTGATTGCTTGATGGGGACATGGCAGCACAGTTAGAGTAAGGAAGTAGGGACTCTCCACTTTAGAGTTGGAAAGGGAAGGGAGCAAGGTTTCAGGCAGAATTAGCTTTTAATTCCTTCAGTCTGACTAAGGAAACAGGAGTTAGAAGAGGGAGAGAGTTTGACCTGGGTGCTGAGAGGGGAGACGAAGGTGCTATTTGGAAGGAGAAAACCTGCCCAACAATCTGTCTCCTGACAGGTTCCTGGAAAAGCTGTTTCTGGATAGGAGATTCGACTATTGCTAGATTCGTTCATTTCAGCTGGTATTTC
Source organism: Antilocapra americana (assembly GCA_007570785.1). Classification (NCBI taxonomy): domain Eukaryota; kingdom Metazoa; phylum Chordata; class Mammalia; order Artiodactyla; family Antilocapridae; genus Antilocapra; species Antilocapra americana. The sequence goes on from ML663565.1 coordinate 9,150,855, forward strand.
CTAGCATCTGCCATGTGCCAGGCACTGAACTAGATGCTTGGGAGATCGTGTGGAGCAGATAGACAGGTTCATCCTTACCTGGGTTTACAGTCTAGCAGGAAAGACAGTTACTACAAACAGAGGTTACAGTTTAATGGGGAAGCTCTGATAGAAGTAGTGAAGGCTTTTTGGAAGCCTGTAGAAAAAGCATGGATCAGCCTCAGATTGGGGTAGGGAGGGGAAGAATGTAGGTGCTGGAATTAGTGACATCTGATCCGAGACCTGAAAGGAGAGTGAGAATTAGCCAGGCAAATAGAATAGGGAGGAAAGTTAATGTCCAGTGACGTGTTTGCCTCTTCAACTTCCAAACCTTATCTTAGCCAGGGGAACAGGGCACAGAGTCATCCATTCTGATCACTGTCTTTGTTCCCAGTATTCCTGTGTACCAGATGTTGGCAAACTGCTGCTCATAGGTCTGGCCTGCTGCATGGTTTTGAATGGTCAGCAAGCTAAGTAAGCATAGTTAGCAGCTCACACTGTAAGCCAGGGATGGTGGTAAAATTCAAATCTAGTTGTCTTTATCCCAAGTCTATTTTCACTCCACTATCACATTGTGTTATAATAGTTTATATTTTTCTCTCTCAGGAAGAGACTTGAGCTTGAATGATGGCTTGCTTTTTCTTATCTCTAGCATTTATTTCCAGCACAGGGTGAGTCCCAAGTCATTGTTTATTAAATGACTTTTATTTATGTAATTTCATTTGCTGCCTAACAAATCCTGGGAGAATAACATACAAAATTTTCTAATAATTTATGTTTACTTTTTTATATATCATTTCTTCCATTTTTAGTAGCAATCCTTTTTACATATGTCATTTAAAAATAATGTTAAGTGTAGCTAAAGATAATTAGAAATATTTTGTGGTATAACATACATTCAGGAATTACTGACTTACATATTTGTACAGCTGTTTGTTCATAGAGTAAATGTAGTTGGCTTTCCTTATCTTCAGGTTCTGTGTGGACAGTTTCAACCAACTATAGATTGAAAAAAAAAGATTCCAGAAGGTTCTGAAAAGTGTAACTTGCATTTGCCACCAGCTGACAACTGATTACATAACATTTACATCTATCTAAGGTGTATTTTAATTATATTAGATATTATTAATATAAGTAGTAATCTAGAGATGATTTAAAGTATCCAGGAGGATATGTAGGTTGTATGCAAATATTGTACATTTTATATAAGGGACTTGAACATCCAAGGATTTTTGTATCTGCAGGGGTCTGGAACCAATTCTCTGAGTGGATACTGAGGGATGAGTGTAATCTTGAAATGCTTGATATTTTTAGTTTTTGTCAGCTTTGTTTGAATTCTATATATTCCTTTGTCAGCTATTAGTTATAGCTGCTGTCTTTCACCCCCTAGCCTCCCTGTTTACCTGTGAGTAAAGTGAAAGTGAGGTGGTTTTGTTCTTAAGGATTTTATCACCCAGTTGGAGAGATCAAATGTACTGGGGACAATCATAATGTAAAAAAGTGTATTAACTCCAAACTTGTCTATTTCATTTCCCACTTAACATCTCTGTGTGTGAGTGTCTGATATGCATCTTAAGCTTCCCCCAAGATTTTTCCCACAGTCGTCCCCATATCAAGAAGTAGAGACTCCTTCTGGTTACTTGATCCTTAGACCTAGTTGATGCTTTTCTCTCTGTAACATTTCACATCTAATCTGTTAGTTTTGTCTTCAAAACACATACTGAATCTGATCAATACCATTTCAATACCATTGCTGCTGCTACCACCAAGATTCAGATTGCCATTCTCTTTTTCCTGGATTGCATTAGTCTTCTGACTGATTTCGCTGCCTTTTTCTTTATCTCTGTAGTCTGTTCTCAACAGACATCGAGAATGATCCTCTGAAAAGAAAATTAAGTCAAGCTGGGTTGTCACTCCTTGCTCAAAATTCTCCAGGGGCTTTCCATTTCAGAGTCAAAAACAAAGTTATAGGATTTCCTGGTGGCCCAGTGATTAAGAATCTGCCCCAGGGAGGGGGGTTCTGGAGGGGGAGCATATGTAAACCCATGACCCATGGCGATTTCATGTCAATGTATGGCAAAACCAACACAATAATGTAAAGAAAATTAAAAAAAAAAAAAAAAAAAAGAATCTGCCCCTCAATGCAGAAGACACAGGTTCAAGCCTTGGTCAGGGAACTAAGGGTCCACGTGCCACAGAGTAACTGAGTCTGCGCAGCACAACTAGAGAGTGTGTGCCACAGCTGAGACCCAACACAGCCAAATAAATAAACCAATTCATTAACATCAAGCAAACCAAACAAAACCCTAAGTTCTCACAGTGACCTTAACAGATGATACAGAACCTTACCTCAGTTTATCTCTGGCCTAATTTCCTGTGACTTCCCTCTGCTCATGTCCCTCTAGCCACAATGATATCCTTGCTGTTTTCCTAAGATGCCAAGTTGTTCCTTCTTCAGAGCCTTTATACTCACATTACCTCTCCCTGAAATGCTTTTTCTGTGGAGGTAGCATGGCTTTTCTTCTTTCTTTCAATGTCAGGTGCAAATGTCATCTTATCAGTGAAGTCCTAGGTGTCTTTACCCCCATGACCCCACTTTATTTTTCTTCAGAGACTTATTAGCATCTATTAGGCTGCTTGTATACGTGTAGATTTTAATTAATTAAACAATTTTAACTTCTAAAAATTCACTTCACTGCTGTCTCCCCGTAGGCATAGAACAGGGGTTCACAAGCCAAAACCACCCTGCTGCCTGTTTTTGCAAGTGAAGTTTAATTAGAACATAGCCATACTCACTCATTAGTGTGTTGTCTGTAGCTGCTTTCACACTACAACAGTGGAACTGAATATTGCAGCACAGACTGTAAGGCCTGTAAAGCCTAAAATATTTGCTGTTTGGCCCTTTACAGAAAAAGTTTGCTGACCTCTGGGCTAGAATAATATCTGGTACCTAGTAGGCAATTGAATGAACATAACGGAAGTGTTCGTTGTCAGGGTACAGGCTGTAAGTTGCTAGTGAGGATATAGGTTAGTATTTCAGAAGTTATTATTAGACTTTAATAATTAGGATAATTTGGAGTATGTCAATCATAATAATTTGTTCTAGCTGAAGTTCTTGAGTTTATTATACTCATTACTACCTGATTGCAGAGATGCACCAACTTTGTGAAGGCTACACCTAATTTGAAGAGTAGTGTTCCAGAGGCACAAAGTCCTTTTATTTATTTATTTTAATTTTAAATTTCTTTGCCCCTGCTGTGTGTCTTGCAGGATCTTAGTTGCCTGACTAGGATTAAACCTTAATGGTGAAAACATGGAGTCCTAACCACTGGGCAACCAGGGAATTCCCCAAGGTCCTTTTAAATGTTACCTTTTATAGTAGTACTACAGAAAGGACTCTATAAACAATGAGTAGATGGTAGTTGGTTGCATACTGTGAAAAATATGAACTGAAATGAAGGGATATATCTCTCAGTCATTTATGGGCATATGGAATAGATAATAATAATAGTAATATTTGGCTTCTTGGATTAACCTGATTATTTCAGGTACTTCTAATAGTATTTTATTTATTTATTTTTTATTTTTATTTTTTTTTGATATATTCAGAAACCGTCACTTTATTTCAATCCAAACAGCTCAGCATAGTATAAGTGATGGCAGAAAGATCCATTTGTTCAAATTCAGCTTGCTTTTTTGTTTTAATACTGAGGGATAAACAAAAAAAAAAAAGGTAGCTTTTGTCATTTGTATCCTTCATTCATTCATTTCACTGGAGGGGAATTCCCAGGGCCTTTCAATAATCTGGGAAGACCTGACTATTCCTGTGAGGGAGGCAGCCCTGCTGGGCTTTATTCAGAATAATGCATGATAGACTCCACGTAATTCCCAGGAAAAAGCCCAGTCACTCCATTCATAACTCCCTCATACCAACCATCGTCATTCTTCTTGATGACATAAATAATGGCTCCTTCCTGAAAGGACAGCTCATCTTCCTTGTCTTTTGTATAATCATAAATTGCCACAACCTTTTCCAAGTAAGACCTTGGGGCCCATGGTGGGTCCTCTTCAGCATAAGGATCACTATACTCAACCACGGCTGCCTCTTCCTCTTCGTAATCTTCTGGAGGAGGCAGCGGTGGCGGGGATTCATCAAAGACTGGTTCTTCCACAGGTGGTGGTGGAGGTGGTGCATCTGAAACTGGGTTCTGGCTATAAAAAGGTCCTCCGTTCATCTGATTCTGAAGGCTTGTTTGTGAAGTGATGGAAGGAGGGCGTCTATAGGGCAAGGAGCCCCCTATTGTTGGGGGAGTATGGCGAGCGGCAGGTCTATTCATGCTGTAGAATTGAACAGGATGACCTGGAAAGACACTGGGAGGAGAGGGAGTAGGAACAGCGATGGGAACCCCCACACTCCCACTTCCACTGTTCTCCCGACTGCTGCTCCGACTACTCGGGTGGCTTCCTCCACTACTCCCGCTGCTGCTGTAAGTTCGATTTCTTTGATTCACAGAAGCTGTCCTCACAGGGCTCTGCTGCGAGGGAGCCATATTACGGGTTGGGCTAGGTACGTAATCATTTGGTACCACTGGAGGACGCACTGGCTCCAGTGTGCGATAGGGGGAGTGCCGCCCAAGTGTCCCTTTGCCTGACATAGGGGGCCTGGGGGGCTTCTGTGTTGGAGGTGTTGTACGCGGCAGCCCACCCATCTTCATATTCTGGGTACTCACCTTTACTCCATGTCCAATATCATCTAGAATTGTATAATCGATAGGTTTTCTAATATATCGAACTGGTCGTTCAAGGTTGGCCGGAGCAATAATCTTATGTGTCCTTGAAGTGTTTTTATTGGTAGTCAAAATACCAATTTCCCTTCTTGCAACTTTCTCTTTATGAATATCAACGGTTTGTGAAATATGATTGATTGAAGACTCCATCCTTTGTAGTTGGGATGCCTGGATATCCAGCATCTGCAGGACATTGTTGGCCAAGGTATTGATCAGATAGGCAACACTTGCTAAGGACTGGGTGGTATAGGCTTTGGTTTCTTCTAGGGCTCGCTGCTTATCTGCTGACTGGATGTAGTTGTTCTCGCAGTAATCGGCCACCCGTTCCAGATTCGTGTAACTGTCGAAGAGGGCCCGGCGGCCCCCCGGGATCTCCTCCTCCAGCAGCATCTGCAGCTCCGCCATCCTCACATCCTACTCCTCATATAGACCGCAGAGGCAGTGGCGGCGGCAGCGCCGGGGAAACCCAAGGCTGGGAGAGGAGGAGCCGAGGCGACGGCAGCGGCACCCGAGAGGGGCGCGAAGCCTAATAGTATTTTAATAAAGTCAAACTGGAAAAAAAAACAACTCAGAAGAATCTGGAAACTTGTATTACTGCTGGCATCTTGTCTTTGTCCAAATCTTACATTTTTAAAAGCTACATCCAGGGAATAAATAGTATCAGTCCACAAAACACCTGTGTGGAGAGGTGGAGAAGATGTTAGAAGTGTTTTAGTTTTAAAAATCCTTTTCTGGTAACTGAGCTTAGGGTAGAGGAGGAGTCTTAAATTACTGCTTATTGGACTAAATTACTGCTTATTGGATTAGAATACTGTATCTTTAGAAAACTAATTCAAAAATGATAAAGAATGGTGGAGTAAGAGCTGAAAAAAACTTGGTCCAATAAATATTTGAATGTGCCCAGGCCACTTTGTTAGACATGGGGATACAGAGGTGAATAAGACACAGTGTCATTGACCTCACGAGACTTACAATTTAATCCTCATCCCAGTCTCCCCCTCACATCATTTTATGTTGTGTAATGGAAACTAAAGCTTGAGAGATTGGTTCCTTACTAAAGATTATGTGCTGCTGCTGCTAAGTCGCTTCAATTGTGTCTGACTCTGTGCAACCCCATAGATGGCAGCCCACCAGGCTCCTCTGTCCACAAGATTCTCTAGGCAAGAATACTGGAGAGGGTTGCCGTTTCCTTCTCCAAAAGATTATGTAGCTTATTACTGATGGAACGGAACTAGAACATATGTTTCTTATAGAACATATTTCTTATGTAGGAAATAAAAACAAAATATTCGTGTATGCAGAATTTGGAGTGCTTGCTAATGTGCTTATCCTTGTACAAGGTGCCGGGGGTGCAGTGATAAGTATAATAGCCCCATCCCTTTGATGTAGTACTTAAAGAAAATTTTAGGGGTAAACCAGAATTTTTCCTACTATATTGCATTATACTTTTTACAGTCTTGTTAATATCTTATGAAAAGTTAGGGGCTCTCAAATAGTCATTCTTTAATGTGATTTAGTTCATTGAGTTTAGTGTTTTTCTGACATCTGAAGTCAGTTTTATTGAGGGACTTTTGAATGAGAAAGGAAGAATTAGGTAGTTGTGGACTCTGTGTAGGAAGAGTGATCTTCATTTACTAATATTTCAAAATTTGTACAGGGCCTAAACTTCTGTTGTATGAGCAAGAGGATATTTTAAATCAGCCATTTTATTGTTGTTTAGTCGCTAAGTCGTGTCTGACTCTGTGATCCTGTGGACTACAGCACTCCGGGCTCCTCTCTCCAGTATCTCCCAGAGTTTGCTCAGATTCATGTCCATTGAGTCAGTGATGCTGTCTAACTATTTCATCCTCTGCTGCCCTCTTATCCTTTTGCCTTTAGTCTTTTCCAGCATCAGAGTCTTTTCCAATGACTTGGCTCTTTGCTTCAGATAGCCAAAGTATTGGAGCTTCAGCTTCAGCATCAGTTCTTCCAATGAATATTCAGGATTGATTTCCTTTAGGATTTAAAAGCAACCATATTATGAGTTAAAGAAATTTTTGCACACTGACCTTCTCTTTCCTTTTAGTTACCCAAACTTGGGTATATGTAATTTGTATACGGGTATGTATATGCTTGGGGGTATACGTATTATTACTCACTGTTCAAAGAATCATATCTAAAGTAGAACACATATTTTATTCTTTAAAATTTCTTCCCAAAGTGGTTATGATTATGTTTGATTTTTTCTTCTCAGAATGCTTGCCTGCTAAATATATATATATATGACAATCTAGGAAAGAGTGAAAAAAGGTTAATTAAACTGCTGCTAAATAATTTAGGATGTTTTAGTTATTCGGTTTCATAGAAGATTAAAGCTTTTTTCCTTACAATGTCTAGTTGGAAGTGTTTATACAATGGAGAAAGTAATTACATTTTCAGAGTAAGTTATCTTGACCTCAGGCCTCCTTACTTTTCCTATTCCAGAATACCTTCTGCCATTCTGCTGGGGCCAATTAGTACTTGGCTCAGCTGTTTTAATTTCTGTACAGAAACTGAGCTTAACCATGTTTATAATTTGTGAATATCATATTCCATTTTTTCTTCTAAGAGCTAGAACATTAGATTCTCTGCCAGTGATCTAAAAACATTGAATTTTATATCTTCAAATGCAAAAGATTTATTTTCTCTGAACTTAGACCATGGTATTTAACAATAAAGAGACATTAGAAAGAGTGGTTCATTATATATTAGTGATGATTATTCTAGTTCTGCTGCAGGTATGTACATGCCAAGTGTGTGTGTGCATGCTCAGTTGCTCAGTTGCGTCTGACTCTTTGTAACCCCATGGAGTGTAGTCTACCAGGCTCCTCTGTATGGGATTTCCCAGGCAAGGATACTGGATTAGATTACATTTCTTCCTCCAAGGGATCTTTCCAACCCAAGGCTCAAACCTGCTGCAGGTATAACCACTTTTAAAGCACTACAAGTCAGTGTTATATTGCAGAGATTATATGACTACTAGTCTCAAATTACTTATTCAGTAAAAAAAAAAATTGTAAAATAAGTGAAATAATATGCAAGTAAGCAGCAAACCATTAATTCTGTGTATGTAAATCTAGGTGCTTTAAAATGACATTTAAAGTTAGACTGACATAGTTTGAAACATAATACTTGTTACATTATAATTGTATATATTTAAATCACCCATAAAAATATTTTTTACCATGGTCAAATCAAATATTTCAACTGTGGAAGGAAGGAGTTGGGGGAGCATAAAGATATTGTTTTATGTCATTTTGTTGGTAATTTTAAAAAGGGGCTTTCCTTGGTGGATCAGTGGTAAGAATCCACCTGCCAGTGTAGGAGACTCAGGTTTGATCCTCTGGAGAAGGAAATAACAAACCACTCCAGTATTCTTGCCTGGGAAATCCTATAGACAGAGGAGCCTGGTGGGCTACAATACATGGGGCTGTGAAGAGCCAGACACGACAAGTTTGTCCTCCTAACATTTCAGACTAGAGTCTCCAGGCATGTTTTTGCAGTTATGAACAAAACCACTCCAAACTTGGCATAAAACTCTCGTGGTTCTGGGTGTTGACTAGGCTCATGATTCTTTTTTTTTTTAAATTTATTTATTTTTGGCTGTGCTGGGTCTTTGTTGTCTCATGGGCTTTTCTCTAGTTGCAGGTAGCAGGGGCTGCTCTTCATTGCGTTGCTCAAGCTTCTTGCTGCAGTGGCTTCTTTTATTGCAGAGTACAGGCTCCAGGGCACCGAGCTTCAGTAGTGTGTGCTTGCATGCTAAGTTGCTTCTGTTGTGTCCAACTCTTTGATACTCCATGGACTATAGACCATCAGGCTCCTCTGTCTGTGGAATTTTCCAGACAAGAATAGTGGAGTGGGTTGCCATTTCCTTCTGCAGGGGATTTTCCCAACCCAGGCATTGAGCCTAGGTGTCCCACATTGAAGCCGCCAGGGAAGCCCACAGTAGTTGTGGCACATGGGCTCAATAGTTGCGGTTCCCCGGCTCCAGAGCACAGGCTCAGTAGTTATGGCCAGTGTGCTGAGTTGCTTCATGGCCTGTGGGATTGAACTCCTGTCTCCTGCATTGGTGAGTGGATTCCTTACCACTGAGCCACCAGGGAAGCCCGCTAAGTGGTTCTTGTGCAAAAAAGTATTTGTAGTTAGCCTGGCCTGGAGTTATCTTGGGGGCTCACTAGACTCACATATCTGACACTTGAGCAGGGAAGTCCAAATAGGTAGAGGCTGGAATAGTTGGGGCTCTTTGTTACCTTCCTCGAATTATGTGTAGTCTTTCCAGCATAGAGGAAAGACTTCATGGTAGCCAGACTTCTTACATGGAGGCTTAGGGCTGCTAAAGTACTTGTTCCAAGTAAGAGAGCCAGATTGTCTTTTATGACCTAAATTGTTTTTTATGACCTAAATTCAGAATCAGTGTCATTTCCACTGCATTTTATTCATTAGAAGCAACTTACTAAGGCCAATCCATATTTAAAGGGAAGGGAAGGGAATTGGAATCTACCTCTTGCTGGGAGAAGTGTCAAAAATGAAGTGAAGTGAAGTGTTAAGTGTTAGTCTCTCAGTCGTGTCCTGACAGTTTTCGAGCCCATGGACTGTAACCTGCCAGGCTCCTCTGTCCATGGGATTTCCCAGGCAAGAATACTGGAGTGGGTTGCCATTCCCTTCTCTAGGGGATCTTCCCAACCAGGGAATGAACCCCGGTCTCCTGCGTTGCAGACAGATTCTTTACTGTCTGAGCCACCAGGGTAGCCCCTAGTGTCAAGAATATGCAAAACTTATTTCAAAGCTGGTTTAGTCTTCCCTCTGGCTGCAAATTATTTATCTTCCTCTAAATGCAAAACACAAGCACTCAGAGGCAAAACTGAAGCCCTCAAAGTCTTACCTAGTACAGCATCAGACTCAGACTAGAGAGCCAGGATCAGTTCAGTCGCTCAGTCATGTCGGACTCTTTGCGACCCCATGGACTGTAGCAGGTCAGGCTTCCCTGTCCATCACCAACTCGAGGAGTTACTCAGACTCATGTCCTTGGGTCGGTGATGCTATCCAACCATCTCATCCTCTGTCATCCCCTTCTTCTCCCACCTTCAGTCTTTTCCAGCATCAGGGTCTTTTCCAATGAACCAATTCTTTGCATCAGGTGGCCAAAGTATTGGAGTTTCAGCTTCAGCATCAGTCCTTCCAATTAATATTCAGGACTGATTTCCTTTAGGATGGACTGGTTGGATCTCCTTACAGTCCAAGGGACTCTCAAGAGTCTTCTCCAACACCATAGTTGAAAAGTTCAAATTCTTCAGCGCTCAGCTTTCTTTACAGTCCAACTCTCATATCTGTACATGACTACTGAAAAAAACCATGGCTTTGACTAGACGGACCTTTGTTGACAAAGGAATGTCTCTGCTTTTTAATGTGCTATCTAGGTTGGTCATAACTTTTCCTCCAAGGAGCAAGCGTCTTTTAATTTCATGGCTGCAATCACCATCTACAGTGATTTTGGAGCCCAAAAAGATAAAGTTTGTCACTGTTTCCATTGTTTCCCCATCTATTTGCCATGAAGTGATGGGACCAGATGCCATGATCTTAGTTTTCTGAATGTTGAGTTTTAACAATTCTAACAATTTAACATTTAGAGATTTAGGATCTTGTCATCTAAATCAGATCCAGGTGGAGATAAGGCTGTTTGGATATAGTTCCTTGTATATAGCTCCTTGAGTACCCTTGCTTTCACTTTGAAGACCTGTGAACTAAAAAGTCACATTATCTTCTCCCATACCCAGCCCACCCGGTATGCAATAATGGGCATAAGGTAACAACTGTAGACATTCCTATTCAAAAATAAAGAAGGATGTAAAGAATAGAACAGTCACTGGTCCACATCAATTCTGAAATTCAACCAGGCACATATTGCTAGTTTTGAGGCTAGGTTTAGCCCCTGTTGCCCAGGAACCATCCTCAAAGCCTCTGTTCATTGTGTACTGCCTCTGTCCTTTTTAGTCCAAGATGATAATGTTTCTGAATGTAAAATTCTTCTCTGTGAATCTTATTAAAGGGTTCACTCTGTTAGACCAAAGCCACACTTACACACTGATATAAGCCCTCCTCTACCTTAGGCTTTGTAGAGGAGGGAAAATGTTTTCCTTGACCCTCCTAGGGTTCCTGGCTGGGTTTGAAAATTAAACTGACAAAGTACACAGATTTATCTAATGTACATTTTATGTGAAACAGGAAATATAAATGAGGGCTCAAAGAAATGTTTGAGGCTGAGTATTTTTATGCTAGGTTTAATGAAGAGTAGACAGTGTGGAGAAATGATAGATCAAAGTATATGAAGTCACAGTGCATAAATTGGTGGAAGTTTATCATGGACTGCTGTTAGGACTGGAGAAGGAAATGGCACCCCACTCCAGTATTCTTGCCTGGAGAATCCCAGGGACGGAGGAGCCTGGTGACCTGCCTTCTATGGGGTTGCACAGAGTCGGACACAAACGACTTGGCAGCAGCAGCTGCTAGGACTCCTCTTCTTGTCCCTTTGTCTTTGGATATACAGATGTTCTTTTCTTACAGGTATAGGGAGGGCCCTTCTTACAGGAGGGTTTTATGATTTGCCTTAGGGGAGAAGGGTGGGGAGAAGACTAAAGTGACTTTCCTCTTTCTAATCTTTTCTCAGATATTTCAGCTTAAAATATTCAATATGCCAAGGTGCTATATTTTGGTTTTAGCATGTCCTAAACCCTGTCAGCTTTCTTAAAACCTTTTGTGGGACAACACCTTTAATATTCTTAGAAAGCCTTTTGTTTGAAAGAATTTATGAGACTCCACCTTAAATCTCTTTCAAGTCTTAACTAGGGGTGGGAAAACTGGCCAAAGATCTGAGATTTGTTTTTACTTTTTTGGCCTTGCCATGCGAGTTGCTGGATCCCACTACAGATCAGACCTGTGCCCCTTGCAGTGGAACTGTGGAGCCTTAACCACTGGACATCCAGGGAATGCCCTGCTTTTTTGTTTTTAAAGGGCTGTTAAATAAAAGAAGAATGTTCAACAGAGACTGTGTAAGGCCCTCAAAGCCTAAAGTACTTACCAGGCCCTTTATAGGAAAAGTTTGCCAACCCTTGGACTGAATAATCTTTAGGCCATGTTTCCCTTGAATTTGATCATTGCTCAGAGGGCATTTCTTCTTTTTAAAAAATAATTTAATTTATTTATTTTTATTTTTGGCTCTGGTGGGTCTTTGTTGCCACGAGGGCTCTTCAGTAGTTGTGGTAAGCAGGGGCTACCCTCTAGTTGTGGTACACTGGCTTCTCATTACTTCTCTATATTCTGCTCGAAAATTATATAATTCCTTCTTTTCCCATCTCTGCCTGTGCTTTATGGAACACAGCTAAAAACAACCGCACACAACTAAAAACACAACCACAAACAGTTGACACTTTTGACATTCTGCCTAGAAATCTCTGTACCAGATTCATCATTTTATTAGTTCAGTATATGTATATTTGTCAGTACATTAGTTGTATCTATTTTTCCCATTACTGCAGGTGACAGCTTTGCTAAACTTTCCACCATTATCTAGTAAGATTCTCTTCTCCTGTTGCTTCCAATAACACTCTCCTCACTTTATTTATTTTTATTCTTGATGTAAGCTTCAAATAATCAATTTACTTTCTTTTGTTATGATCTTTTTTTTTTTTAAAAAATAATTTTTATTTATTTGTTGTTTCATTAGTTATTTTTGACTAGGCTGGGTCCTTGTTGCTGTGTGGGTTTTCTCTACTTGTGGAGAGTGAGGACTACTCTCTAGTTACAGTGCACAGATTTCTCATTTCAGTGGCTTCTCTTGTTGCAGAGCACAGGCTCTAGGGTGCGTGGGCTTCAGAAATTGTGACTCCTGGGCTCTAGAGCATGGCTCAGTAGTTGTGGTGCAGATGCTTAGTTGATCCATGGCATATGGGATCTTCCTGGACTAGGAATTGAACCTGTGTCTCCTGCATTGGCAGACGGATTCTTGACTGCTGAGCCACCACGGAGGTCCTCCTCACTTTCTTTTAAGCCAAGGATTAGTGACCTTTTTCTGTCAAGGGCCAGATAACGAATATTTTATTTTGAACTTTATAGTCTCGGCACACCTATCCAACTCTGCTCTTGTAGTGAGAAAGCAGCCACAGACATAGACGGTATGTAAACATGAATGTTGACTGTGTTCCAGTAAAACTTAATTTATGAAAACAGGCAGGCAGGTTGAATTTTGCCAGATTAGGTTGTAGTTTGGTGATCCCTGTTTTAAATCTTTATATTGACAACTTCCTACCAGGGTCCTTAAGGCCCCTGTCCTAGAACCACACACCACAACTACTGAGCCCGCATGATGCAACTATGAAGCCTGTGCACCTAGTCTGTACTCTGCAACAAGAGAAGCCACTGCAGTGAAATGCCCATGCACCACAACAGAGTAGCATCCACTCACTGCAACTAGAGGAAACTCGCAGCAACGAAGCCCTCGTGCAACCAAAAATAAAATGTAAATAAATAAAAAAAGTAAGATCCTTCAGGCTTTCACTAACACTTTCAAGGCCCTTCTTGCTTTTTCCTGCCACCCAGTCCCAAAGCTAACCCACTTCCTATATCAAAATCTGTTTGGCTGTCTGTTGCTCTGTAACACACTATGCCAAAATTGAGTGAGGTAAAATACCACTCACTTTCTCTTTCACGGTTTTTTGATGTTTGGACTCAGGTAGGCAGTTCTTTCTCATGGTTTCTCATGCAGATACTATCAAATGATAGCTGGGTCTGGAATCAGATCTTAAAAGCATTCTCTTACACAGTTAAAGACAGATAGTAGCTGAGCCTGGGGTCATCTCCAAGGATTCCTCATTCACAAGTTTGGTGGCTGGACTTGGGAAGACTCAAACAGCTGGCACCCCTGTCTCTAACCCTCTGAGGCTTCAGTCCATAGACTCTCTAGCATCAGGGATTTAGTGTGGCTGGATATCTTACATGGTAATTCAGGACCCCAAGCTTGTCTGAACTGGGAGGGTGCCAGACAGAGGGTTTATCACCTTTTATGACCTAACTTCCAAGGTTGTTCAGTGTCACTTCTGCTTTGTTCTCTTCATGGGGAGGAGAATTAAAGTACGCTTTTTTTTTTTTTTTTTTTTTTTAGCCATGCCTTGTGGCTTGTGGGATCTCAGTTCCCTGACCCAGGATTAAACCTAGGCCCCTAGGAGTAGAAGTGTGGAGTCCTAACCTCTGGACTGCCAGGGAAGTCCTAGACTCTTATCTTTTTTTGATAGGAGTAAGATTAGAGAATATGCAGAGCTGTTTTAAAATGCAAAATGTCCCACCTATCAAAAAATTTTGGAAGCTAGCAGATATTGGGGTCGATGCTTCCTTAGAGCAGGCTTTCTCTTCCCTGTTCGTGGGGATGGTGGAGGTAGGAGAATACCTCACATGGTTTAATGTTCAAGAATGGATTTGTCAAGAGCTATAGAAGGAGACTTCAGCATTACAAACCCTCTCTGCTTCAGTAGAGATAGGGCCTGGGCTCTGTTTTGTATGAGAGTAGGTATAATGGTACCTCCATCTCAAGGAGAAAACAAAAGAAACAAAGAAAGAAATTGAAAAAAAGCTCCCAAACTGTTAAAAAGTTCTACCACTGAGATTTGTTTGAATTGATGAGTAAATTTTTCCAAGGGTTAAAGAGTATGTGTACCTGTGTGTCATTTACACTTTCAGTTGAGTTTAGCTAGTTTTCTTAATGCCCGCAGGGATACCTTTAAGGGAGATTTTGAAAAGGGGGCAGATGATAGAATTTTAAATTTGAGGACTTTGGAGCAGGTGGTAAAGCCGGTTGTAAGAAACTTGGAATAGCATCATGGAATAGTCTCTCGAACCACTCTACTGTCCGAACCCACCTGAGGAGACTTTACTCGTAAACCTTATTATAGTGATCTGGCTCTGGAGATAAAATATTTGGAAAATTTGGGATATTTTATGATACATATTTGTAGAGGTTATTGTGTTATTTTTTTTTTAATTTAGATTAAAAGAGGGTGGTAGTAAAATATATTTTGCTTTATTGTTTATGGTCCAGTAGGCAATGTGAATATTGCACCTTTGTGTTCTATTGGCTTTCTTTTTTTCCCCCCAGTGTTGCTTCTTTGTTTACTTTTCTCTCTGGATTTGTACGTAATGAGGGAATTTACCCAAATTCTCTGATGATGTGAAAAAAGGAAGATGGCTTAGTAAATAGAAAGTTGTTAAATAAATGCTGCCTACCATATTGCTCCTCCCACTTGGGGAAGAAGAAATGACTGTATTTAATGACTTACCTGGTTCGTTTGTTTTTTTCCCCCTTGGTTTCCTGATCTATACATTGTTGAATTGAGGTAAGAGAGGAAAAGCCTATTAACTTTTATTTTAAATAATTCAGTTTTTTTTTTTTACTTGGTTTTTAAAAAATACCTTTACAAAGCTTTAATAGAATCCTACAAGCACGTGCTCTACATTTTGGAATGAGTTACATTCCCAAGGAGAAGGACAGTACATACCTTATTTTGGACTACTGAAAATGGTGGAGACTTCTCACTGTAGTTTAACTTCAGTTGCAGCTTGGAAGAGTAACATCTCTTTTGGGTCATAGCATTCTGTACCTTTTCCAGTTGTTTTGTTTATCCCCATTCTCTTTTCTTCTAATTGACACACATTAGCACCTGAAAGATTCCTGCTGGTTTGGAGGGAGTCAAGATGGAGGGGGAGAAGGAAGAGTTAACTTTTCTTTTAAATTGGCTAGTATTTACTTAACTAATTTCAGCTAGAGAACTTATCTTTTAGAATATTTAATGCATGATATGCTGCATGTATTATGCTTTCATATTAAGAATTATAGTAGCATGGATTTATGAATGACATGGGTAGCAAATTATTTCCAATTTAAATTATTCATTTTTGTACAAAATAATTACTTGCTAGAGTAATATTTTTCTGGTGTGTTACAAGCCATGAAAGTGGTTTTGAAGGTCTGAATGAATGCTGAGTATAAAGATTTTTGGTACAACTTGATTTTATTCTTTCTTTCCTGAGAGTATCAGGGGATTAGTTTGATTCTGACTGAGTGAGGATAAAAGCTGCTTTGTGAAACCAGTAATTCCATAGAGACTACACTGGCTTTAGAGCTATTTTAAATTTGGGACTTAGAAAGCCAGAAGATCTGAGAATTAGATATGCCTTTTCTGCCTGTATTATGAATTTAAGATATGTTGTTGATTTAATGTTTGGTTTGTGTATTGATTTCTGGCTTTGGCTTCTTTGAATCAAGTTAAAAAATATTTAATTTTTCTTGTGACATACACCAATAGAAGACAACTATTATTTTGAAACAGCAAATATATTTAATATTTTTATGATTGTACAGTTGTTGACTGGCCAAAGAAAATCTTTTGGATGAGGAAAGCAATTGTCACATGTAGATTTTTGCCTTAATATGATGTGCCACTTTTAAAAAATTGAATATAAATTTATTTATTATATTTTTAAGTTTAGTTTTTATTTTATATTAGAGTATAATTGATTTACAATGTTGTGTTAGTTTTAGGTGTACAGCAAAATGATTCAGTCATACATATACATATGTCTATTCTTTTTCAGATTCTTTTCCCATAAAAGTTATTACAGATTGAGTAACTTTTTTTAGTGACTGTAATTAACAAAAGTAGTTCATACAAAATATTCTGAGCGTGTCTGAAATGATGAAACTCTGTTCTTGAGACAGTCCTTTGTTTACACTATGCATTAGGAGAAAAAAGCAGCTGGAAATATAATTTTCAAAGAATTCTTTTGTAAATTATGGACTCTTTTAAGAACGATCAATTTCAACAATGACTATGCTTCTTAGAACAATAACTGTGCTTCTTAAAGTCTTAAAATTTCAAAACTGGGTAGAGACAGGGCCTAAGTTTTGTCTGGCCTTCTTTTAGTGTAAAATGATGTTTCTTTCCCTTGAACTTTTGCCTTAAAATTTTTGTCTTCCATGGTATACAATATGTGTTATATAAAATTCATTGTTAAAGGATGGTTAGACAAAATCTTGATTTTTATATGGATGTAAAATGAACACATGTAAAATATGTTATTTAATTCATTAATTAGTGGGAAAACCAGAAAGATAAAGGAGAATTCAAAGTACTCCATGTGTATAGGATCAGATATGCTAAAATGAATTTACACATCTATACAAAACTGGCCTATCCATAGGGATGGGGGGAATCATTCCTCCCTCACTGGACAGAATTTGTTTGTAAGTGTATGGACATGAATCCTTTGTATTGCTGTCATTTAAGTACAGTTTAACAGTTGTAAAATATCTCAGAGGTCATGAAGAATGCAAACCTTCTAGAATCAGGTAGCTAGGAAAGGTGCATGTTATACAGTGCCCAGTTTTCCATTGAAGATACCAAGTGACCTTCTTGGTCCATCTCAAAGTCTCTTACAATTTGTCATAAAAGGACAAAATAAATATTGACTTCCCTGATGGCTCAGTAGATAAGAGTCTGCCTGCAGTGCAGGAGGCATAGGAGACACAGGTTCAATCCCTGGGTCTGGAAGATCCCAGGAGGAGAAAATGGCAACCTACTCCAGTATTTTTGCCTGAAAAAATCCCATGGTAGGGGAGCCTGATGGGCTATAGTCCAAAGGGTCTTAAAGAATCGGACACGACTGAGCAACTAAGCACACACACAGTTTCCCATTGAAGATACCAAGTGATCTTAAGAGGTCTCTCACTTTGTCATAAAAGGACATAGTAAATGGATCTGTATTCTCACTTTTTTATGACAGTCCTACGTCTGTTGATCTTTGGGACTTAACTCTCATTACTTGTAAATAAAGTCAGTCTCCAATGTGAAAGAAAAGTAAGCTGTTCTTAGATGGATATTTTCTGGTATTTTGATTGACACTGAAACACTTCTTCAGGTTAGTGTTGAGTTTTGGACCATTGGCAAGTACTTAAACTGTAGCTTTGAATGGTTAGGTAGCAAATTTATTGAGACTACCAATGCCTAATATTTTGTAGATATTCAGTTAGTAAAGAGCAATAGTAGTAATTTGAAGGAAAGTGGAAGTCTCTTGCCCAATTTTAATTCTTAAAAGTATATATTATTACAACTTTAGTAACTTCCCATTGTTAAATACTTTTTAGTTGGGCAGTCGAACCTTGGCGAGAGAGCATAGCGATGGCATTATCTACTCCATATTCATGCTGTTTGTAACTGAATCTTTGCTGCTTTTGACCTTTTTATTCCTCTCGTATTTATTCTCTTTCACTTTCCTGATGTTGATGCAGCAGTGTGCTATAGTAGAAAGATAGATTTGGGTCTCATAGACCTGGGTTTGAATCATCACTCTACCACTTACCAGTTGTTAGTTCTTGGGGCATTCTCACAGTTTTAAGTTCTTCAGTTAAATGACTAGTAAATGCTAAAGAGGATTACATGAAATTTGTATATAAATGATGTAATAGTGCATGGTAGGCAGTAACTATTAGTTTTCTTATCTCTTGCTCTTAGACCTTCAAGCCTCCCTGCCTTCTCTCTAGTTTCCATTATGGAAACAACTGGAGTCATTTGGTATGACCTCCTTCATTTTCCCTCTTCCATCTCGTACAGAGGTGTATATTTTCTTATCTTTTTTGTTTCAGAAGTATGTTTCTTTTATTTCACAAGGTTGTTTTGAGGATTAAATAAAATAATGTGTATGAAATTGCTTAGTACTTATCCTCACATATATTATGCATCAAAGGAAGATTAATTGTATCTGAAAGTAAGGTTAGTATTATCTTTGATATTACCTTTCCTTTAAGTATTGCTCTCTTTGTTGTATGTTTGAGTTTTCCTTCTTTTTTTAAACATATACATATTATCAACTCTTTTAAAAAATTCTTTTCCCATTTATCTCATTATAGAGCATTGAGAAGAGTTCTGTGTGTGGTAGTAAATCCTTATTAGTTATCTGTTTTATACATGGTAGTGTGTATATGTTGAGTCCAGTCTCCCAGTTTATCCCTCTCCATTCTTTCCCCCCTGGTAATCATAAGTTTGTTTTCTATATTTGTGACTCTGCTTCTGTTTTGTAAATAGCTTCATTTGTACCATCTTTTTTAGATTCCACATAATAGCAGTATCATATGATATTTGTTTTTCTCTGACTTCATTCTGTATGACAATCTCCATATTCATCTGTGTTGCTGCAGGTGACATCATTTCATTCTTTTTTATGGCTAAGTAATATTCTATTGTGTATGTGTACCACATCTCCTTTATCCATTCCTCTGTCAATGGACATTTAAATTGTTTCTCTGTCCTAGCTATTGCAAATGGTGCTGCAGTGAACATTGGGGTGCATGCATCTTTGATTTATGGTTTTCTCCAGGTATATGTCCATGAGTGGGATTGCAGGATCATGTAGTAGCTCAGTTTTTAGTTTTTTAAGGAACCACCATACTGTTCTCCATAACAGTTATACCAGTTTACATTCCTATCAACAATGTATGAGGGTTCTCTCCTCTTCTTTCAAAAAACCTTCCTTTTTAAGGGATAAACTCTTGAGGGGAAAACCCCTTTTGCTTAGCCTTGCTAAAACTCTGGCTAATACTCTGTTTCTTTCATCCTTTATTGTCAGACTTCTTGGTTTAATAGGTAAGGGGTTTGCCTGCCACTTTTCCATCACCTACTCTCTCATTAAACCCTTGCATTCTGATATACCATAATTTCCCCCTGAATCTGAAACAGCACCTTCCCCCAGTTAGACTCCCACAAGGCTTAGAATGTAGCAGGCATTCAGTGGTATTAGCTGAATAATGAATGAAATGAGAAGCTTTAAAGTACTATCACTGAGGGCTCTCTAATGCTTTTGATCAATGCTTTTAAAGAATTCTAATAAGAAGCCATTATGCCTAAATTCAGTCTAACTAGATGCTGATGTATAACACGAATATTGTTATTTCAGAAATCCCTTGTTTGTATAAGATTCCAGAAAGAAATTTTGAATACTTTGTTTTAGAGAAAGTTTAACTCTCAAGGCAAATTTATTAGCAAAAGCATGTTTCCTCTTTTTCAGATCAACAGCACCTCAGACCATGGTTTTTCCAGTTCAGTGATATTCAGACCTTGGTTCTTGAGCCCCAAGTAGTCCTCTCAACATCTGTCTTCTTTGAAACCTTCATTATACTAACCAGACCATGCTGGGATAGGCTAACTGTGCTGCCCTTTTGTTAACAATAATAGCCAGTATGGCACCAGAGGCATATTCTTTTTTGGGGGCATATTCTTTTAACTATAGCATCTCAACTTTGGTGAATTTAATTTCTCTTTTGTCATTTTAACAAGTAAATTTGTTTACATTTTAAGTTTTAGCTTTATCTAGTAGATAATATTAGTTTGCAGAAAGTAATTAGAGCAAGCTTTCTTTGATTAGAGATAAAAGTATTATCCAATATCATCCAATATAAAAACAATTTATATGAATCACAAGCATTTTATTTTAGCTTAAAACAAATAAGTGTACATTTATTCATCAACCTTGTGATATATTATGTATGAGTCTGCTGCTGAGAGTTTTTCATCTATTTGGCATTAATTGCACCCCGTAATGCCTTGCTTACAACTTCCTGTTACAGTTTTTTTTAAGTGGAGTGAGAACTCTTGAAGACTTGAAGAAGTGAGTGTAGATTCCTCCTAGATTTCTGATTTTTCCTCAATTTTATTTATGTGTCTCACCCGCACTTAAGTTCAGGACAGATTTTCAAATAATGTAATAATATATGGGCCTTCAGCTTAGTTTTCAAAGAAAGAGCAACTTTTCTTACATTGATAGTTCATTAATATATTAGTATTTCTTTACAATCATGTGATTGTAATTACAGACACAACTGGCGTTAAGTAGGTTTGAGAACAGATACATCAGACTCAGTGTAGGTTAGTGGGAGCAGAAATGCCCCAGTGTCAGTGTTGCCTGTTAGCTGTCAGTGTTCAACCAAGGGTATTGGTTTGTGCCTGGTAGAGGGATAGGAGAGTATCAGTTAAATAGCCCTGTTAAGAGGCAAAAAGATGTCTTTATTTTCTTTTTTAAAAAATCAGTTTGAGGTGTAATATACATGAAGTAAAATGCAGGTACAACTGCATAAATTTTTGCATAGTGAACACACCTATGTCACACTCAGATCACAATAATATATAGAGAATAGTACCAGGATCCTAGGAGTCCCCCAGTACCCCGACCCAGTTTCTTTTCCACCACTATTCTGACCTCCATCACTATCTATTGGTTTGACTTATTTATGAGCTTCATATGGTTGGAATTATATAACATACACTCCTTTGCCTCTGACATTGTTCACTTAGCACTGGTTTTGAAATTAATCTGTGTTGTGTCAGTAGCTTTTTCTTTTTCACTATGGTGTATAGTATTCTACTCTGTGAATACACCACAGTTTATCCATTCTGTCACTGGTGGATGTTTAGGTTTATTCCCAGTTTAATCTTATAAATAGTATTGCTGTAAACATCCTCATACCTGTCTCTAGTATACATACACATGCATTTTGTTGAGTATACACTTAGGATTGGGATATCTGGTTATAGGGTATGCATATAGGCAGCCTTAGTAGATTTTACTAAATAGATTTTTATAGTCCCACTAGCAATATGTGAGAATCAGTTATTCCATACTCCCTGATGACCCTTTAAAGGAAAACTTTCCTATGTATTTATTTTTATCATTGTGTTTTTGGTTTTTAAAAGTATTTTATGGAATATTCATGAGCCCACCGTCTAACCTGAGTTCAGTGCTGAATATTGACAGTCTTTTTTTTTTTTTTTAAATTTTCTTTACTTTATTGTGTTGGTTTTGCCATACAATGACATGAAACCGCCATGGGTTTACATATGCTCCCCCTTCAGAACCCCCCTCCTTCCTCCCTCCCGATTCCCTCCCCCTGGGACATCTTGGTGCACCAGCCCCGAGCATCAACCCTGGGCTGGCGATTGATTTCACATATGATAATTAACATGTTTCAATGCCATTCTCCCATATCATCCCACCCTTGCCCTCTTCCACAGAGTCCACGAGTCTGTTCTATACATCTGTGTTCCTTTTGCTGTCTTGCATGCAGGGTTCTCGTTACCATCTTTCTAAATTCCATATATGAACTATAGAAATGATCCCTGAAAGTACAGCCTTTACTGACAGTCTTACATGTTCTGCTCTCTAGTGTCCTCTTGCCTTTCAAAGTAAATACTGTTCTAAATTTTTTTAATCTTTCCATAGCCTTTTCAAAAAATAGTTTTATTAGTTGTATATGTGTGTCTAAATAATATGTTGTCTAGTGTTTTTTTTTTAAATAATATCATGCAATCTGAGAATCGGTTTCCTTTTTTTTTTTTTAATGTTTAACATTATTGCCAAGACTCATCTGTATTGTTGCATACAGTTGTAGTTGACTCATTTTCTCTACTATATAGTACTTCATTTAGTGGATATATCACAACTTATTTATTTCCTGTTGATGACATTTGGGTTGTTTCCATTTCTTACTGTTACGAATTCTCCATGTTTTCTGGTGTACCATGAGCAAGAATTTCTCTTGATACTTAGAAAAATAATTTCTGGGTAATAGCATTGATAAATACTCTACTTTATGAAATATTGCCTATATTCCAGAGAAGTTATACCAGTTGTGTATTCCTATCAGCAGTAGATCAGAGATGAGATGCTTTTCATTATGAGGGAATTTAAAATTAAAAACCTTAGTTACTTTTAGCAATGTAGGACTATTTGTATTTTCTATTTTTTATGTGTATTTGGTGATTTGTGTTTTTAAGAAATTTGTTACCTAAGTTTTCAAATGTATTGACATAAGATTGTTTGTATTTTTGTCTAATATTTTAATGTCTCTAAGATCTGTAGTTTTCTTTTTTAAATTGCTGATACTGATATTTGTGCTTTTTTCCCTTCTTTTTCTTCTTCTCTTGGGGATGTCTTGCTGGGTCAAGAAATAATTTTTCTTTCATATTTTTTTCTTATTACATTAATATTTTTAAAAATTACGATAAAATGCACATAAAATTTACTGCTTTAACTAATTTAAAGTGTGTAATTCAGTGATGGTAAGTACATTCACATTATTGTGCAACTATCACCACCACTCAAAATTTTTCATCTCCCCAAATTGAAGCTCTGTACCCATTAAACATTAATTCCTAAGTCTTCACCCCTTCAGCCCCTGGCAACTTTGTCTCTATGAATTTGACCACTCTATAAGTAGAATCATATAAGTAGATTCTCATGTAAATAGAATATATTCTCATATAATACCTCATATAATTAGAATCACACAGTATTTGTCTTTCTGTGACTGGTTTATTTCACTAAGCATTACATCCTCAAGGTTTATCCATTGAGGATGGATAAAGGCTTTTTAGTGTGTATCAAGTATTGGCACATAGTTGTTCAATCACCCAGCTGTCTCCAACTCTTTGTGACCCCATGAGCTGCAGCACGCCAGGTCTCCCTATCCCTCACCATCTCCCAAAATTTGCCCAAGTTCATGTGCATTGTATCGGTGATGCCATCCAGCCGTCTCATCCTCTGATGCCCTCTTCTCTTTCTGCCCTCAGTCTTTCCCAGCATCAGGGACTTTTCCGATGAGTCAGCTGTTCACATCAGATGAGCAAAATACTGGAGTTTCAGCCTCAGCATCAGTCCTTCCAAAGAGAATTCAGGATTGATTTCCCTAAGATTTACTGGTTTGATCTCCTTCCTGATTAAGAGACTCTCAGGAGTCTTCTCCAGCACCACAGTTCAAAGGCATCAATTCTTTGGCCATCTGCCTTTATTATGGTCCAGCTCTCCCAACTGTACGTGACCACTGGGAAGACCATAGCCTTGATTATATGGACCTTTGACGGCAGAGTAATGTCTTTGCTTTTCAACACAGTGTCTAGGTTTGTCATAGCTTTCCTGCCAAGAAGCAAATGCCATTTGATTTCATGGCTGCAGTCACCATCCCAATGATTTTAGAGCCCAAGAAGAGGAAATCTGTCACTACTTCCATCTTTTCCCCTTCTGTTTGCCATGAAGTAATGCCAGTAAGTAAATTAGGTTTTTTTAATATTTAGTTTTAAGCCGGCTCTTTCCTTCACCCTCCTTCACTCTCCTCCTTCACTCTCATCAAGAGGCTCTTTAGTTCCTCTTCACTTTCTGCCTTTAGAGTGGTATCATTGACATGTCTGAGGTTGTTGATGTTTCTCCCACCTATGTTGATACCAGCTTGTAACTCAAAGAAGCCCAGCATTTCTCATGATACGCTCAGCATATAAGTTAAACAGACGAATCTTCAGCCAATCAGTTATTCCCATACAGGGTTCAAACTGATGCTTCTTGACCCATACACAAGTTTCTCAGGAGACAGGCATGATGTTCTGGTATTCCCATCTCTTTAAGAGCCTCTCACAGTTTATTATGATCCACACAGTCAAAGGCTTTGGCCTAGTCGATGAAACAGGCAGATGTTTTTCTGGAATTCGCTGCTTTCTGTATGATCCAGTGAATGTTGGCAATTTGACCTTTGGTTCCTCTTTCTTTTCTAAATGCAGCTTGGACATCTGAAAATTCTTGGTTCGCATAATGCTGAAGCCTCGCATGCAAGATTTTAAGCATGACCTTACTAGCATGGGAGATGAGTGCAGTTGTTCAATGGTTAGCACATGCTTTAGTACTACCCTTCTTGGCACATAGTAAGATATTTTAAGTACTTATTAATTAATCAGTTTTTTAAGTTAGCTGGTGTATTTAGAAATCACTTTTTCTGTGTTAATGAGATTTCCCTTTATAGAGTAGAATCAGTGAATAAAGCTTTTAATTGCCATATTTTGTTTTTGCCTCACAGCTGCCTCCATTCCCTTGTGCTGCTTGTGCATCTGTGCCTTGGGGAGATGGAAGGAATGGAGTTTATATGTGTGTGGAGAGGATGAGGATTAAATGATCAGTATTGTTTAAAACTACTATTGAAGAATTTATACAGCTGAGGATGATTTGGCTTGATTAGGCTTGGGTTATAGCCACCTGTGTGAGGAGGAGGAGGCTACAGACAACTCTAGCCACCCAGTTAGCAGTGAAATAGGAAGAGACAGACATGTGTGTATTGCCCCTCTGCTCCTTTGAGCCCCCTCTACTCCCACACTACAGCTGCCACTGATGACTAATGTTCAGCAGTTTGGAGGATCTTGTGCCTTTTAATAGTAGTAAGAGGAGTTGTGATATCACGTGGTTTCTGATTTTCCACTTAGAATGTATTTTAAATTTCCAGAAATATTATTTTGTACCAGTTCAATGTTTACATTTAAAAAGAGGAATTTACTGGTTTTTCTAAATGAAAATTCTATTTTCCAGAATAAATTTTGTGGTGATCAGCTTTATAATTATGGGAGTTTGGGGGTTAGAATGATACATGGCTTGGAAAGTTAGTGCCAATGAATAAAGACATTTGTTGAGAAAACAGACTTATGGAAATGTCAGCTTTTGACCTATGGAAATCATCTCCATTGTTGCTAATTATTTTTTAGAGTTTATCAGTGCATTACTTTGGGTCTCTCTGCTTTTTTATATTCCTTTATAAGGTTAATGAGAATATTTATTGGCAAACTGATGCTATATTGTAGAATAAGAACTCTTGATTGTTTTCTGATAACCAAAACTCTTTAAGTCAGGAAAAATGTTCTTATTTGGAACTCCCCATTTTCTTATTTTGGGTTATTATTCTGCAGGTCTAGAGAGTTAGTGCCTGTAGGTTCTTAGTGACACATTACTTTGAACCTGTTGGTTGGATTTCTAAGTTGAAATAAACTTTGGTTAGGTTAAACTGAGAGTTTTCAGCTTTGATTTAATTTGCTGGGAATGAGTCTTTTAAAAAAAAGTAGGGGAACACAGGTATACCCATGGCAGATTCATGTTAGTGTATGGCAAAACCAACACAATAGTGTAAAGGAAAATATAAATTAATTAAAAAAAGAAAAAAAAAGTATTACAATTGTTTTGGACCTAAGATACTTACATGTTTTAGTGCAAGAAATATATAAAAGGTTGATTCAAACATATAAAAAGAGTGATTGAAAAGTCTTTCTTAACCTAGTTTACTATTTTTTCGATTTCCATTCTTCACCGGATCATCACTGTTGGCTAGTTTCTTGTTTATCCTTTCAGATACACAATATTTATGTATATATGATAGTATAAATTATTCTTCTCCCTGTCATATTTGAGGATTCAATTACACTCATTTCACATGCTAGTAAAGTAATGCTCAAAATTCTCCAAGCCAGGCTTCAGCAATACATGAACTGTGAACTTCCAAATGTTCAAGCTGGTTTTAGAAAAGGCAGAGGAACCAGAGATCAAATTGCCAAAATCCGCTGGGTTATCGAAAAAGCAAGGGAGTCATCTACTTCTCCTTTATTGACTATGCCAAAGCCTTTGACTGTGTGGATCACAATAAACTGTGGACAATTCTGAAAGAGATGGGAATACCAGACCATCTGACCTGCCTCTTGAGAAACCTGTATGCAGGTCAGGAAGCGACAGTTAGAACTGGACATGGAACAACAGACTGGTTCCAAATAGGAAAAGGAGTACGTCAAGGCTGTATATTGTCACCCTGCTTATTTAACTTGTATGCAGAGTACATCATGAGAAACGCTGGTTTGGAAGAAGCACAAGCTGGAATCAAGATTGCCGGGAGAAATACCAATAGCCTCAGATAGGCAGACGACACTACCCTCATGGCAGAAAGTGAAGAGGAACTAAAGAGCCTCCTGATGAAAGGGAAAGAGGAGAGTGAAAAAGTTGGCTTAAAATTCAGCACTCAGAAAACTAAGATCATGGCATTTGGTCCCATCACTTCATGGGAACTAGATGGGGAAACAGTGAGAAAAGTGTCAGACTTTATTTTTTGGGGCTCCAAAATCACTGCAGATTGTGACTGCAGCCATGAAATCAAAAGACGCCTACTTCTTGGAAGGAAAGTTATGGCCAACCTAGATAGCATATTGAAAAGCAGAGACATTACTTTGCCAACAAAGGTTTGTCTAGTCAAGGCTATGGTTTTTCTAGTAGTCATGTATGGATGTGAGAGTTGGACAGTGAAAAAGGCTGAGTGCTGAAGAATTGATTCTTTTGAACTGTGGTGTTGGAGAAGACTCTTGAGAGTCCCTTGGACTACAAGGAGATCCAACAAGTCCATCCTAAAGGAGATCAGTCCTGGGTGTTCATTGGAAGGTCTGATGTTGCAGCTAAAACTCCAATACTTTGGCCACCTCATGTGAAGAGTTGACTCATTGGAAAAGACCCTGATGCTGGGAAGGATTGGGGGCAGGAGGAGAAGGGGATGACAGAGGATGAGATGGCTGGGTGGCATCACCAACTCGAAGGTCATGGGTTTGGGTGGACTCCGGGAGTTGGTGATGGACAGGGAGGCCTGGCATGCTGCGGTTCATGGGGTCACAAAGAGTTGGACACGACTGAGTGACTGAACTGAACTGAACTGTCGTATTTACTCAACAATGTATCTTATATCAATACATAAAAGGATGTTCTCTTTCCTCAAAAATATTTGCATAGTATCTCATTGTGTGAGTAAACCATAATTTATCAAACTAGTGTCCCACTGATGGACATTAAGCAAATCTATCAGTGAGTGCCATTTTTCCACCAGCATTGCTCACTTTGTGCATCTGTGTCACATTTTGGTAATTCTCCCAATATTTCAAATGTTTTTATTATTGCTACATTTGTTATGGTGATCTGTGATGAGTGATTTTTGATATTACTACTATAATTATTATAGAGTGCCACACACCATGCCCAAATGAGAGGCAAATTTAATTGATTCCCCAACCTCTCTCCCTCTCCTCAGGCTTCCCTACTCCCTGAGACACAAGCATTGAAATTATAGGCAGACTTTGCGTTATTGTGTTTCACTTTATTGTATTTCACAGATACTGCTTTTTTTTTTTAAAAAAAACATATTGAAGATTTGTCGCAACCCTGAATTGTCAGATGATGGTTAGCATTCTTTTAGCAATAATGTATTTTTAAACTAAAGTACATACATTTTTTTTAGACATAATGCTATTGCACACTAAATAGACTACAGTATAGTGTAAACATAACTCTATATGAACTGAGAAACCAAAAAATTTCTGTGTGTTGCTTTATTGTGATGTTCACTTTGTTGCAGTGATCTGGAACTGAACCTGCAATCTCTCCAAGGTGAGCCTGTACCTATAAAATCACAATAGTCCTTTTCCCTCTCCCTCTAGTCTCTGGCTTACCACCATTCTCCTTTCTGTTTGTGTGAATTTCAGTACTTTAGATACCCTGTGTACATGGAATCATACAATATTTTTCTTTTTTATGACTGACACTTCGTTTGGCATAATATCCTCAGGGTTCATTTATTTTGTGGAATGTATTAAGATTTCCTTCTTTTTAAAAGCCAAATAATATTCCATCGTATATATATGCCACATCTTGTTTACCCAGTCATCTTTCAATAGACATTTGGGTTGTTTCCATCTCTTGTCTATTATAAATAATGCGACAGTGAACATGGATGTGCAAATACTTCTATATCCTGCTTTAATTTCTTTTGGATATATACCCAGAGATGGGATTTCTGAATCATATAGTAGTTCTATTTTAAAATTTTGAGAAACCTTCATATTATTTTCCACAGTGGCCACACCATTTTGTATTTCAACCAACAATACACAAGTGTTCCAATTTTTCCACATCTTCACCAACACTTATTTTCTGGTTTTGTGTCTGTGTGTGTTTTGCTTTGTTGCTGTTGTTGTTTTTGTTCACAGCCATCCTAATCGATATGAGGTGATATCTCACTGTGATTCTAATTTGTGTTTCTTTAGCTATGAGTGATGTCAAGCATCTTTTCGTGTGTTTGTTGACTGTTTGCTTATCTTCTTTGGAGAAATGTCTATTCAAGTTGTTTGTCCATTTTTAAGTTGGGTCATTTATTATCTGTTGTTAAGTTGTAGGGGTTCTTTATACATTTTGATTATTAACCCCTTATCAGATATATGATTTGCTAATATTTTCACTCCATATATTATTTTTGATGTACAGAAGTTTTTAATTTTCACTTGGTCCAGTTTGTCAATTTTTGCTTTTTTTGGCTGCTTTTGGTGTCATATTCAAGAAATCACTGCCAACTTCAGTGTCATGAAGCTTTTCCTCTCTCTTTTCTTCCAGGAGTTTTAGATCTTATGTTTAGGTCTTTAATTCATTTTGATTTGGTTTTTGTATGTGGTGTAAGTTAGGAGCCTCGTCCTTCACCATCTCCCAGAGTTTGTGGAAACTCATATCCATTGAGTTGGTGATGCCACTCAACCATCTCATCCTCTGTCATCCCCTTCTCCGGCTTTCAATATTTCCCAGGATCAGGGTCTTTTCCAGTGAGTTGGCTCTTAGCATCAGGTGGCCAAAGTATTGGAACTTCAGCATCAGTCCTTCCAATGAACATTCAGGACTGATTTCTTTTAGGATGGACTGGTTTGATCTCCTTGCAGTCCAAGGGACTCTCAAGAGTCTTCTCCAACTCCACAATTCAAAAGCATCAATTCTTTGGCGCTCAGCCTTCTTTATAGTCCAACTCTCACATCCATACGTGACTACTGGGAAAACCATAGTTTTGACTAGATGGACATTTGTCATTAAAGTAATGTCTCTGCTTTTTAATATGCTGTCTAGGTTAGTCATAGCTTTTCTTCCAGGGAGCAAGCAATCTTATAATTTCATGGCTGCAGTCACCATCCACAGGGATTTTGGAGTTGAAGGAAATAAAGTCTCTCACTGTTTCCATTGTCGCCCTGTCTATTTGCTATGACATGATGGGACCGGGTGCTATGATCTTATTTTTTTGAAAGTTGAGTTTTAAGCCAACTTTTTCACTCTCCTCTTTCACTTTCATTAAGAGGCTCTTTAGTTCGTCTTTGCTTTCTGCCGTAGAGTGGTGTCATCTGCATATCAGAGGTTATTGCTATTTTTTCCATCAGTCTTGATTCCAGCTTGTGCTTCATCCAGCTCGGCATTTCACATGATATACTCTGTGTAGAAGTTAAATAAACAGAGTGACAATATACAAGGTTGGTGTACTCTTTCCCAATTTTGAACCATTCTGTTGTTCCATGTCCAGCTGTAACTGTTGTTTTTGACCTGCATACAGATTTCTCAGGAGGCAGGTAATGTGGTCTGGTAGTCCCATCTCTTGAAGAATTTTCCATAGTTTGTTGTTATCCACAGATTGAAGGCTTTAACATAGTCAGTGAAGCAGAAGTAGATGTTTTTCTGGAGTTCTCTTGCTTTATCTGTGAACCAGTGGATGTTGGCGATTTGATCTCTGGTTCTTCTGCCTTCCTAATCCATTCATATTTAATATAATTTTTATATAACTAGGTTTCTCTCTGCCATTTTTGTGTTTGTTTTTTGTATTATATCATTTGGTTTAATTGTTCCTCCTTTATTACCTTATTTTGTGTTCAGTTCAGTTCAGTCGCTCAGTCGTGTCCAACTCTTTGCAACCCCATGGACTGCAGCACACGAGACCTCACTGTCCATCACCAACTCCCGGAGTTTACTCAAACTCATGTCCATTGAATCAGTGATGCCATCCAACTATCTCATTCTCTGTTGTCCCCTTCTCCTCCTGCCTTCAATCTTTCCCAGCATCAGGATCTTTTCAAATGAATCAATTCTTTGCATCTGATGGCCAAAGTATTGGAGTTTCAGCTTCAGCATCAGTCCTTCCAATGAATATTCAGAACTGATTTCCTTTAGGATGGACTGGTTGGATCTCCTTGCAGTCCAGGGGACTCTCAGGAGTCTTCTCCAACACCACAGTTCAAAAGCATCAGTTCAATTCTTTGGTGCTCACCTTTCTTTATAGTCCAACTCTCACATCCATACGTGACTACTGGGAAAACCATAGCATTGACTAGATGGACCTTTGTTGACAAAATAATGTCTCTGCTTTTTAATATGCTGTCTAGGTTGGTCATAACTTTTCATCCAAGGAGCAAGCGTCTTTTAGTTTCGTGGCTGCAGTCACCATCTGCAGTGATTTTGGAGCCCCCCAAAATAAAGCCTGTCACTGTTTCCACTGTTTCCTCATCTATTTGCCATGAAATGATGGGACCAAATGCCATGATCTTAGTTTTCTGAATGTTGAGTTTAAAGCCAACTTTTTCACTCTCGTCTTTCACTTTTCATCAAGAGGCTCTTTAGTTCTTCAATTTCTGTCATAAGGGTGGTGTCATCTGCATATCTGAGATTATTGATATTTCTCCCGGCAATCTTGATTTCAGCTTGTGCTTCATCCAGCCCAGCATTTCTTATGATGTACTCTACGTATAAATTAAATAAGCAGGGTGACAATATACAGCCTTGATGTACTCCTTTCCTGATTTGGAACCGTTCTGTTATTACATGTCCAGTTCTAACCATTGCTTCCTGACCTGCATACAGATTTCTCAAGAGGCAGGTCAGGTGCTCTGGTAGTCCCATCTCTTTCAGAATTTTCCACAGTTTATTGTGATCCAGTCAAAGGCTTTGGCATAGTCAATAAAGGAGAAGTAGATGTTTTTCTGGAACTCTCTTGCTTTTTTGATGATCCAACAGATGTTGGTAATTTGATCTTGGGTTCCTCTGCCTTTTCTAAAACCAGCTTGAACATCTGGAAGTTCATGGTTCACGTACTGTTGAAGCCTGGCTTGGAGAATTTTAACGTTACTTTGCTAGTGTGTGAGATGAGTGCGATTGTGTGGTAGTTTGAACCTTCTTTGGCATTGCCTTTCTTTAGGATTGGAATGAAAACTGACCTTTTCCAGTCCAGTCTTGTGGCCACTCCACGTTTTCCAAGGTTTCCAAATTTCCAAAGTTTTCCAAAATTTGGTGGCATATTGAGTGCAACACTTTCACAGCATCATCTTTGTTTTAAAAAATAATTTGTTTAATTGAAAGCTAATTACTTTATGAAACACCAATACTTTGGCCACCTGATGCGAGGAGTTGACTCATTTGAAAAGACCCTGATGCTGGGAAAGATTGAGGGCAGGAGGAGAAGAGGACAACAGAGGATAAGATTCTTGGATGGCATCACCAACTCAATGGACATGGGTTTGGGTGGACTCTGGGAGTTGGTGATGGACAGGGAGGCCTGGTGTGCTGTGGTTCATGGTGTTGCAAAAAGTCTAACACAACTGAGGGACTAAATTGATTGATTGAGTTATTTTATAATATTGTTGTGGTTTTTGCCATACCTTGACATGAGTCAGCCATTGGTGTACATGTGTCCCCTATCCTGAACCCCTCTTCCCACGTCCCTCCCCATCCTAGCCCTCAGGGTCGTCCCATTGCACCGGCCCTGAATGCCCTGTCTCATGCATTGAACCTGGACTGGCAAACTGTTTCACATATGGTAATATACATGTTTCAATGCTATTTTCTCAGGTCATCCCATTGTTGCCTACTCCCACAGTGTCCAAAAGTCTGTTCTTTACATCTGTGTCTCTTTTACTGTCTTGCAGTACGGTCATCTTTACGATCTTTCTAAATTCCATATATATATATATATATACGTTAATATACTGTGTTGGTCTGTTTCTTTCTGATTTCCTTCACTCTGTATAATAGGCTCTAGTTTCATCCATCTCATTAGAACGGATTCAAATGCATTCTTTTCAATGTTGTAGGATTTTAAATAGCTCATAGATTTCTTTAAAGTGTATGATTTTAATTATTTTGTTTTGCTATTGTCTTTTGTTTTTGCTGTCTTTGAGTTATTTTCTTGACCTTTTTAAAATTTAAATCAGCTGCCCTTTATGTCTCCAAACTTTTGAAACACCACTCTCGATATTATAACCCTTATGAGTTTGTACTTCTTTTCCAGAAAATAAAAAGAATAGTTACCCCTATCACAACAACTGGAGAAAACCTCAGTAGAAACTTAGCAGTGTTTTTCAGTGTGAAATACCTGATGTTGTATATGTTGTATAGTGAAGGCTGAGTTTGCTGTATACTAAGCAAGGTGGAAATAGCTAATGTGGTCAATTTAAAAGAAGCAAATAATTTAAAATACAAAGGCTTCCAGGTGGTGAGTTATTTTCTTAGTGCTTGCTCTAGACATTCCAAAATGCATTTTAATTTATCACAGTCTGCTTTAGATTAATGCTAGTTTAATTCTGTAAGATGGCATTTCTTCCTCCCTCCTTTGTACAGTAATTGTCATATATATTATATTTGTTTTAAACATAACAATACTGTTCTTACTGCTTTATACAATCTTTTAAATAATTTTAGAGAATATATATGGCATGTGGAATCTTAGTTTCCCAAACAGGGATCAAATTCACATCCCCTGCATTGCAATTGCAGAGTCCTAGCTACTGGACCACCAGGGAAGTCCCAAGAGAATAAAATTTTTAGAATGCATTCTTTTATATTTACCCATATATTTCCTTTTCCCAGTACTTTTCATTTCTTTGTGTAGATTCAGGTTACCATCTGATGTCAATGGATTCTCTTATTTTATTGGGGAATGTGTCTGTTTCATATTCATTTTATAAAATAATTTTATTTTTCTTTTTGGCTGTGCTGGGTTTTCAGTGCTGCACAGGCTTTGCTCTAGTTAGGCAAGCAGGGCTACTCTCTAGTTGTGCACAGGCTTCTCACTGGGGGACTTCTCTTGTTGCGGAGCACGAGCTCTAGGACATGCAGGCTGCTGTAGCTGAAGCCAGTGTGCTCAGGGGTTGCAGTTCCTGGGTTCTAGAGCACAGGCTCAGTAGTTGTGGCACGTGGGTTTAGTTGCTTTGCAGCGTGTAAAATCTTCCCGAATCAGGTATCGAACCTGTGTCTCCTGCACTGGCAGGCGGATTCTTTACTACTAAGCCACCAGGGAACCCCCATCTTCATTTTTGTAAGACAGTTTAGCTATCTGGATACAATATTCTTTTTTTTTTAAATTTATTTTTAATTGGAGGATGATTACTTTCCAATATTGTTTTGGCTTCTGCAATATATGAACATGAATCAACCATAGGTATAGTATGTCCCCTCCCTCCTGAGCCCCCCTCCCACCTTCCTCCCCATCTTGCCCCTCTAGATTATCACAGGGCACTGATTTGTGCTCCCTGCATCATACGGTAAATTTCACTAGCTATCTAAATTACATATGGCAGTGTATATGTTTCAATGCTGTTCTCTCAATTTGTCCCACCTTGCCCTTCCCCCTCTGGGTCGACAAGTCTTTTGTCTCCACTGCTGCCCTGCATCCCTCTAGATTCCATATATATGCATTAGAATACAGTATCTATCTTTCTCTTTCTGACTCACATCACTGTGTATAATAGGTCCATCCATCTTATTAGAACAGAGTCAAATTTGTTTCTTTTTATGGCTGAGTAGTATTCCATTGTATATGTGTACCACAACTTCTTTATCCATTCATCTGTCAGTGGACGTCTAGGTTCCTTTCATGTCCTAACTATTGTAAATAGTGCTGCCGTGAACAGTGGGGTGCTTGCTTGTGTCTTTTTCAGTTATGGTTTCCTCAGCGTATATGTCCAGTAGTGGGATTGTTGGGTCATATGGTGGTTTTATTGCTAGTTTTTTAAGGGATCTCCATACTGTTCTCCATAGTGGCTGTTATCAATTTGTATTCCCACCAACAGTGCAGGAAGGTTCCCTTTTCTCCATACTTTCTCCAGCATTTATTGTTTGTGGGATTTTTGATGATGGCATTCTGACCAGTGTTAGGTGATACCTCATTATAGTTTTGATTTGCATTTCTCTAATAATGAGCAGTGTTGAGCATCTTTTCATGTGTTTATTAGCCATCTATGGATACAGAATTCTTCCTTGACTGTTTTCTTTCAGCATTTTGAATATGTTATTTCATTGTCTTGAGGCCTCTCTTGTTTCTGATGAAAAGTTAGCCACTAGTTACTTATTTGTGTCCCTATAAAATGATACTCCCAAGATTTTCTGTCTTGGGCTTTCATCAGTTTTACTGTATGTCTAGGTATGGATTTCTGTGTTTCTGTTGTCATGGTTCATTTAGCTTCTTAAAGTGTAGATTAATTGTAAAAGTTGGTTTGTATAGTTTTTGGTCACTGTTTCTATATCCTTTTCTGGAACTCCTAATGTATGTATGTTGGTATATTTGACATTGTTCCACAGGTCTTTAAGGTTATGTTTGTTTTTCTTTATTCTTCTCTCTCTTTTCAGACAAGATAATTTCTGTTACTCTTTCTTCAGGTTTATTTTTTATTCTGCTTCAGTGTTCAACTCTGGAGTTTTGTTTCATCTTTTTTATAATTATTTTTTGTTGTTGAGATTTTCTATTTGTTTAAGGCATTGTTCTTAAAATTTTCCTTAGTCTTTTAAAGCGCTTTGAAGTCTGTGTTTGCTAAGGCTGGCATTGGGCCTACTCAGTGATGTTTTCAATCACATGGGGTCTTTTTTCCCTCCTCAGTTTGGGTCACACTTTCTTGCATTTTTACATCTTACAAATTTTTGTTGAAACTGTGGACATTTTACATAATATATTGTAGCAGTTTTGGATTCTGATTTTTTTTCCCTTGTGAGGGTTGTTGTTGCCCTGTTATTGTTGTTTTTACAGTAACTTGCCTGAGCTAAATCTGTGGAATTTTTCTCTGTGGTGTGTGACTGCTGATATCTGCTCAGTTTTTTGTTACTTTCATTCCTGTTTTAGTTTTTGTGGTTGGCTTCCTGGAGTGCCACCTGCATCTGCATTGCTTAGTGGTCAGTTAATGACTGGTCAAGATTGTGCTAGGTATTGTGCTAAATGCCTAGTAAGACTTCTACTCTCTGCTGATCTTTATCTGTTTGAGGAAGCTCCTTCAAAGTTCAGACCATTTCAAAGTCTGCCCTAACTTTTACCTTCCACCAGGCCCTTTTGTGTCTTTTCTGCCTGTATATGCTGGTTCCTGGTGGACCCTCTCCAGTGCGAATGTGTAGACATTTATCGAGGTCCCTTAGAGTTTCTTTTCCAGATTTCCTTTTTTAATTTCTGACTGGTTTGCTGGTCCATGGCTTGCGCTAACTATGACCGCAGCCTCAGGCTATCAGAGCCCTTGGTCTTGCTTTTCTGTTTGCCCCCAAGAGTGCAAACTGTTACTGACAATGCGGATAGGATAGGCATGGGCTTTTTCTGTGCTTTGCTTTAAGTCAGCCTTCTTTGTCAGTGAAGCTGCTGGTTTTTACCACCTTGGTAGAACCAGCTTCCCCACTGACCTCTGGGGATGGGAGTAGCTTTCGACAGTAATGCCACAGACTCCCTCTGTTGTCACCCCAAGTTTAGCAATTTCTTATGAATAACTGCAGAGAAGGTAACATTTGAGAAAAAGCCTAAAGGAGGTGAGGAAGTATTCCATGTAGCTATCTAGGGAAAGAACATTGCTGGCAGAGGCAACACCTTAAAGACTTAAAGGTGAGAACGTATCTAAATTATAAAATGGACAATAAAGAGGCCAGTGTGGCTGGTGTAGGATACCTGAGAGGAAGAGTAGCAGGATGTGAGGTCAGAGAGAGAAGGGGTGCTTGCGGACAGGGTATTAGAGCAGATAAGACCTTTTAGGCCGCTCTGAGGGCTCTGGCTTTTACTTTGAGTGAAATGAGGAGCTGCTGGAGGGCTTTGAATGGCATAGTTGGGACATAATGTCCTATAATTTTAAAACAGCTATGTGAAACAGAAGCTAGAGAGTGGCAGAATAGCAGACTCAGGATGCCAGTTAGGAGACTATTATAGTCTTGATTATAGCAATGCAGGTGAGAAATGATTGTGTCTTGGACAAAGCAAATGGAGATGGTAAGAACTGGGCCAGTTCTGGTGTATGTAAAAGGTAGGACAGAGAGGATTTCTTCTGATGGATTGGTAGTGGGGAGGGAACGATACTGATCCCTAATTTCAAAGAAATTTTCCTGTATTTTATCTGTGAATGTTTTTTCTCTTCCCTTTGAGTCCTCTGTTTTTGGAGTCTATTATATTGATTCTAACTATCCTTAGAGTGGATCATTTTTATCTTCTAATGTTATCTTCTAATTGCTTTAACTTCTTTTATTTTTTTTATTATTATTATTCTGAAAGCCTTTCTCTATCCCATTCATTCTATTTTCATTTGAATCTGTTCTGTTTCTGATACCTTACTGAATCTGTAATTGTGGTATTTTGTTTTTCAGATTTTCTTAGCTTTGCAGTCATCTTTCTTTTCATTCTATTTATCCTTATTCATTCTTTCATTTATTTCCTAGCTCTTACTTTATTTAATCTAAATTCTTATTTAAAGTATTCAAATAAGTATTCAATGAAAAATCTTTGATTTTGGGGGTTATATTGTTTTCCAGGTTTAGTTCTTCATCTGCTATCTGCTACATGATAATTTATTTTCTCTTATTGTCTTTCTCTTTTGTTGCTGGAGATTTGATAGTTGCTGTGTCATTTTTATTGATTGCGCATTGCAGGATCTCAGTTCCCCAATCAAGGATTGAACCCAGGCATGTGGCAATGAAAGCTCAGAGCGCCAACCACTGGACTGTCAGGGAATTCCCTAAGAGGCTGTTACTCTAAAGTCTTTATTTTACATTTATCCTTTTTTTAAAACCTTGTTTTAGTTTGGAGTATAGCCAGTTTACAATGTTGTGATAGTTTCAGGTGCACAGCAAAGCGACTCTGAGAACAGGCTTTTACTCTTGATGGATTTTTTTTTTCATCTTACTCATGACTTATCCCTTTTATTCTCCTCCACACTGAAAAAATATTTCATATAAATTTACTCTTATTTCCTTCTTGGGTTACATTTTGTAAAGTTTTTTTTTTTTTCCATCAGGTTTCTAGGTATAAGAGTTCCATGATCCTCCTCATGCTTTCTTTACCCAGAAATTTTGGACATGTATTTATTAAATGTTTAGTAATAAAGGAGGAAAAAGGCATTTGTATCTTTGCAATTTATAAAAGCTTTCTGTAGTATTGACTAATCCAAATTCTGATGTTTCAGTTTTCCTTATGAAATTCCTTTTATTCTCTCCTTTTCCCTCTCACCCTCCCCCCCAAATGTCTTGCAACTGTATTTGAGCTGGGAAACCTAAGGAGG
Organism: Antilocapra americana; assembly: GCA_007570785.1. Taxonomy (NCBI): domain Eukaryota; kingdom Metazoa; phylum Chordata; class Mammalia; order Artiodactyla; family Antilocapridae; genus Antilocapra; species Antilocapra americana. The sequence continues at coordinate 9,188,899 of ML663565.1, forward strand.
GGTTAGATAAAGGAAATTATAGAGGAAGAGAAAAGACCCTTGATTTATTTAGGAAGAACAGGTGGTAAGAGAGATCTTAGGGAGTGATAAGAAGTAACTATTTTAGTTTGTGAAGTAGAGAATGGAGATAAAATTTTTGAGATAGACACAAGAATAAGAAAACATGCTTTCTGTACTGAGAAGATAGTTTGATTATAAGATTAAAATTTCTTAAGGAACAAATTATTGCTTTTTTAAAAAAAGGTTTACAATTATTTCTTTTTTGAGAAGCTTTTAAAAATCAAATTATAGTTGATTTACAATGTTGTATTAATTAAAATATTGCTTCTTACTAGAAAACAATACTATTGTATTCTTTCTAGAGTAGTTTTTTTTTTAAACAAGTGAATACCTTGTCTTTTTTTTTCTCTTTCTCTCTCTCTTTTTTAAATAATTTGTTTATTTTTGGTTGCGCAGGGTCTTCTTGCTACATGCTGCTGCTGCTAAGTCGCTTCAGTAGTGTCCGACTCTGTGCGACCCCATAGACGGCAGCCCACTAGGCTCCCCGTCCCTGGGATTCTCCAGGCGAGAATACTGGAGTGGGTTGCCATCTCCTTCTCCAGTGCATGAAAGTGAGAAGTGAAAGTGAAGTCGCTCAGTCGCATCACATGCAGGCTTTCTCTAGCTGTGGAGAGTGGGGGTGTTCTTTGTTGAGGTGCATGGGCTTCTTATTGTGGTGGCTTCTCTTGTTGTGGAGCACAGGCTCTAGGCTCGGGCTTCGGTAGTTGCGGCACGCGGGCTCAGTAGTTGTAGCTCGTGGGCTTTAGTTGCTCTGTGGCACATGGAATCTTCCTGAACCAGAGACTGAACCCATGTACCAGCATTGGCAGGCAGACTGTTACCCACTGTACCAACAGAGAAATCCTAGAGTAGTTTTCTTTTAATAACTAGTTTCATTTAGAAAAAGTATAAAATAAAGCATGTGGATATCTGTTAAAAATTTTGTACAGCTGTTACTGTCATAGTGAATATGTGTATATGTTTGTTTTCCCCCTAGAATCTCCCTGGAAAAAGAGACATGAATGTCTGCAATGATATTTCTTGACACGAATTTGATATGAAAGAAGAAAAGGAGATCGACGGCTAGTGAACAGGATTTCAGATAACCAGAATTTTATATTTATCATCTCCAATTACAGCCTTCGGTCATCTCCTTTTAAATCAAAGATAACTACAGCCAGAACCAAGACAAGGCAAAATAATACTTTTCTTCTCCATTTTTTGAGATTAAAGAAACCTGAAATGTCTAGGAAACAAAATCAGAAGGGTAAGATTCCACGTGGGCATGAATTGTTAAAAGCATAGTTGTAGAGTCATGATCACCATTTCTATCTGTACATAGTTTTAGAAAACGTTCTCTTAATGTGTTTTGAGTGGTGTTATACTTTTGCTCACCTAGTGCAGTACTACTGATAGTTATAACTTATCTTTTAGTCATGACTGCAGTTAATTTTAGAAGAGTATGGAACATTCACAACATTATCTGTTGTCTCTTTAACTAGCTGGATATTAGATCATAGCTTTTTGTGTTACTAGTTTGGGAATTCATATAACAATTGCTCTTCTACTCTTATAGACTTATTAATTTCAGGAAATCCAAACGCATCTTGAAAGTGTACTTTTTGGAGGGTGAACATATGTTGTAGAGGTGGGATATAACTTACTGTAGGATATTCTATATCACGTGAGTTGATGTTTCTTTGGAGATAGGAAATGAAATGAGTAAATGATTCTAGTCACTGATTCTTCTTTCGCTTTCCTTCTGAGATTGTGACTCTAGCTTTTTGTGTAAAGTATAAGTTGCAGAGTCAAGAAATATCAAAAATAATTATACAGAAGAAAGGACAACAGAGACTACACTTTTTCAGCTTTCCAAGAAGACCTGCGAAAATATAAAGGGACAAATGGCACTTAAAATTGTCACATATAACTGAAATCTATTTGTTAAAAGAATGACCATAGCTATCCTAGATTTTTCCCCCCTCATTTGGTTTAATTTTCAGTTTAAAGTTGATGTTCTTTAATTCAAAACAAAGCTATAGGTCCAGGTCTCACATGCTAAATATGAAGGGAACACTTAATTTTTTTTTCTTAATTGAAGCATAGTTAGTGTACAATGTTACATTAGTTTCAGGTGTTCAGCAAAGTGATTCAGATATGTATACACACACTGTTCTTTTCCATTATAAGTTATTATAAGATATTGAATATAGTTCCCTGTGCTATAATTAGGCCCTGTTGTTTACCTATTTTAGATATAGTAGTGGGTATATGTTAATCCCAGACTCCTAATTTATCCCTCCCCAGCATTGTGCCCTTTGGTAACGGTAAGTTTTGTTTGCTAGGTATGTGAGTCTGTTTCTGTTTTGTAAATAAGTTCATTGGTATCTTTTTTTTTTTTTTTAAGATTCCACATATAAGTGGTATCTCATATGATATTTGTTTTTCTCTATTCGCTTAGTATGATAATCTCTAGGTCCAAATCTGTCCTTACTGCTGCAAATTCCTTTCTTTTTTATGGCCGAGTGGTAGTCCATTCGTGAGGGGGGGTGTGTGTGTGTGTATCACATCTTCTTGATCAGTTCGTCTGTTGATGGACATTTGAATTGAAGGAGATGCTTTTAAACTTAATTTTGACTTGGCAAATCAAAAATCTCATTATAAGAAAACAATATACCAGACCTGCTTGTGGTTTTGAAAGCTGTATAGCAAACCTGTGTAAAGAATATCTGAGCTCTAAAGAATGGTTAGATTACTAAAGAAACTGAACTCTTCAAGGGAGTGAGATTTATCAATTGAAAAGTTTTAAAAATTTCATCTAAAAGGTTAAGCATTTAGTTTTTCCCAAAAAAGTAAACTTTAGCAGATTGCTTTGCCTTTTTAAAAATGAGAGTCTTTGTTTATTTCATCTCTATATTGTCTCAGAACTATAAAAAAATATTGCTTTCTATAATTGGTGTCCATTTACTATACAGTAAATGTAGATTTTAGATCACATCATAGCATTAAGTGCTAACAAATTTTGACTAAACATATATACTTAGTTGAAACAAAAGGAAGCTTTTATGTCATTGGGACTTTCTCTGAAACAAATACTTATATATGACATATATATATATTGGTTTTATATCTATATAAAAAACTATATATATATACATATATGTAGGTTCAGATATATGAATCAAAAAAATAAAAATACTTATATAAAGTTCTATCTCATTTAATTCATTTATATACTTAAAATTACATTGTTTTGGGTTTTCAGTTCAGTTCAGTCGCTCAGCTGTATCCAACTCTTTGTGACCCCATGCACTGCAGCACACCAGGCCTCCCTGTCCATCACCAACTCCCAGAGTTTACTCAAACTCATGTTTATTGAGTCGGTGATGCTGTCCAGCATCTCATACTCTGTCATCCCCTTCTCCTGCCCTCAATCTTTCCCAGCATCAGGGTCTTTTCAAATGAGTCAGTTATTCACATCAAGTGGCCAAAGTATTGGAGTTTCAGCTTCAGCATCAGTCCTTCCAGTGAATATTCTGGACTGATCTCCTTTAGGATGGACTCGTTGGATCTCCTTGCAGTCCAAGGGACTCTCAAGAGTCTTCTCCAACACCACAGTTCAAAAGCATCAATTCTTTGGTGCTCAGCTTTCTTTATACTCCAACTCTCACATCTATACATGACTGCTGGAAAAACCATAGCTTTGACTAGATGCACCTTTTCTGGCAAAGTAATGTCTCTGCTTTTTAATGTGCTGTCTCGGTTGGTCATAACTTTTCTTCCCAGGAGCAAGTGTCTTTTAATTTTAGTAGTCTAATAATTATACTGACTTTATCAATTTAGTTATAATACATTAAAAAGATAGATACTATGGTAGTTTTGTTCTCTAAAGACAGCTCATTTATTAAGTGTCATTTTGTAATGAGTTACGTTTTTATTCCACAGTAGACCATGTTTCCATATTTTCCTGTATCAGTAACACTTGTGAATTTCTTAATGAAATATTTACAGGAGTTAAACTTGTATGGCTTAAGTTAAGGTGAATTTAATTACAACTATTGATTGCTCCAAGCCTTTTAGCCCAACACCTAGCAAGTCAGTAAGATCAGTGCTTCTCAAACTGTGGTCTGTGAACTAAAGAAATACTTTAAAATGGAGAGTGTTTAGAAACTCTTTCATAGTGGTTTGACAGTGCTGTAGCATCCAGACCCTTTCAAGGCAGTTTTAATGAGGTATAATTTGAATACTATAAAACTCATCTATTATAAATGTACAGTTTTATTACTTTGAGTAAAAAAAAAATTTTTTTTTTAAATTTTGGCCATGCTGTGCAGCTTGTAGGGTCTTAGTTCCCTGACCAGGCAGGGATTGATTGAACCCAGGTCCTCGGCAGTGAAAGTACGGAGTCCTAATCACCGGATTGCTGGGGAATTCTGTTTTTAGTAAATGTATACAGTTGTGCAACCGTCACCACAATCCTATTTTAAAACACCTTCCTCACCCCTAAAAGTATACTTAGTTACCTGTCTGCAATCAGTTCCTGCTTTCAATCCCAGGCAAACATACCTGCTTTCTCTTGTCTTCAGTTTTGCCTTTTCTAGAGATTTCTAATAAACAGATTAATCCAGTATGGTTTTGTGTCTGGCTTCTTAATGCTGTGGTTTTGAGTTTCATTAGTGTTTTTGAATGTATCAGTTGCTTGCCACCTTTTACTCCTGAGTAGTTCTTGCCTGAAGAATCCCAGGGACAGGGGAGCCTGGTGGGCTGCCGTCTGTGGGGTCGCACAGAGTCGGACACAACTGAAGCGATTTAGCAGCAGCAGCGTTAAGGTTATAAAAAGTTGCAGTGTTTCTTTTACACTCTGCTACTCATAATACTTGTGTGACCAGAAGTATGGATGTTTCTCCAACATTGACCAGTTCTCTGATACCAGCCGAGTGTCCCTACAATCCAATTCAATTCTGACACTTATCTTCTTGGCGTTAGTGTTAGATCCCACAGGTTAAGGGCTCAGTCCTCCAAGACTGCTCCCACTTCAGACACCAGTCTACAAGGAGCAGGATCCCAGGTTATCCACCCTCAGTCTATCTGACTACAAATGGGTGGTTTCTACAGCCCTCCTTCTCAGGTTCAGTAATTTGCTATAATGCTCACAGAAGTAAGGGAAACCATGTACCTCCTTTTACTGGTTTATATACATAGCAGAGGATATTATAAAGAATACAGATGAACAGCCAGATGAAGGAATGGATAGGCTAAGACCTGAAGGGTCCCCAGTGCGGGAGCTTCCGTCTTCATGAAGCTGAGGTGTGCTGCCCTCCCAGCACACCGATGCACTCACTAACCTGAAGGCTCTCTGAACCCCTGCTTTACAGAATTTTTTTTCAAGGTTTTATCACATAAATGCAATCAAGTATTAACCCTTACCCCTAATTCTTCTCCTTTCCCTTACCCAACAGATGAGAGTGAGGCTGAACATTCCAAGCCTCTAATCATGGGTTGATCTTTTTGGTGATAAAGCCCCCTTCCTGAAGCCCTCCAGGAGCCCACCAAAATGTTCGTTAGAACTAAAGATGTTCCTATCACCCAGGAAATTTCAAGGCATTTACCATCTCTGTTAGGAACTGGAGTCGAATACCAAATATTAGAACAATGAGATACTCCTAGCATCTTCATTCCTTAGAGAATTATGAAGGTTTTAGGAGCACTAGCCAGAGTTAGGGATGAAGACCAAAATATTTATTTATTATCATATTACAGTATCACAGGTTATATCACATCTTGTCTTCCATTTACCAGGTAACTATTCATTTGGATTAGTTCTAGTTGTGGCTATTATGAATAATTATAAATTATGAACATTTGCCTACAAGTCTTTGTGTAGACATATGTTTTTGTTTCTCTTAGGGGCATACCTAGGAGCAGAATTGTTTAACTTTCAAAGAAATTACCGTGCCAAACTGTTTTCCAAAGTGGCTGACCATTTTATAATCCCACCAGCAATAAAGTGTTGGTTTTGAATGCTTCTTATCCTTGCTGACCCTTGGTATAGTATAATTTTCATTATAGCTATTTTTAACCTATATTTTATAGATAATACACACCTGCTTACTAGGTGTGTAATGATATTTCACTGTGGTTTTGATTTGTACTTCCTTAATGTGGTTTTGATTGTACTTCCTTGATAGTCAACGATGTCCACTGTTTCTTCATGTGATTATTAGCCATTTGTATCTTCTTGGGTGAAATGTCTATTTAAATTCTTTATTCCTTTTTACAAATTGGGTTATAGGTCTTTTCCCCCACACCCTGCACATTTTTGAAATTGAGATATAGTTGATTTACAATATTATATAAATTTCAGTTGTACATCATAGTGATTCATGATTTTTAAGGGTTCAGTTCAGTTCAGTTGCTCAGTCATGTCTGACTCTTTGCAACCCCATGGACCGCAGCATGCCAGGCCTCCCTGTCCATCACTAACACCCAGAGTTTACCCAAACTCATGTCTATTGAGTCGGTGATGCCATCCAACCATCTCATCCTCTGTCGTCCCCTTCTCCTCCCACCTTCAATCTTCCCCAGCATCAGGGTCTTTTCAAATGAGTCAGTTCTTTGCATCAGGTGGCCAAAGTATTGGAATTTCAGCTTCAACATCAGTCCTGCCAGTGAACACTCAGGACTGATCTCCTTTAGGATGGATCGGTTGGATCTCCTTGCAGTCCAGGGGACTCTCAAGAGTCTTCTCCAACACCACAGTTCAAAAGCATCAATTATTTGGTGCTCAGCTCCAACTCTCACATCCATACATGACTGCTGGAAAAACCATAGCTTTAAGTAGATGCACCTTTGCTGGCAAAGTAATGTCTCTGCTTTTTAATGTGCTGTCTCGGTTGGTCATAACTTTTCTTCCCAGGAGCAAACATCTTTTAATTTCATGGCTGCAGTCACCATCTGCAGTGATTTTGGAGCCCCCAAAACTTAAGTCAGTCACTGTTTCCCCATCTATTTGCAATGAAGTGATGGGACCAGATGCCATGATCTTTGTTTTCTGAATGTTGAACTTTAAGCCAACTTTTTCACTCTCCTCTTTCACTTTCATCAACAGGCTCTTTAGTTCTTCACTTTCTGCCATAAGGGTAGTGTCATCTGCATATCTGAAGTTACTGATATTTCTCCTGGCAATCTTGATTCCAGCTTGTGCTTCATCCAGCCCACATTTCTCATGATGTACTCTGCATATAAGTTAAATAAGCAGGGTGACAGTATACAGCCTTGACGTACTCCTTTTCCTATTTGGAACCAGTCTGTTGTTCAATGTCCAGTTCTAACTATTGCTTCCTGACCTGCATACAGGTCAGGTGGTCTGGTATTCCCATCTCTTTCAGAATTTTCCACAGTTTATTGTGATCCACACAGTCAAAGGCTTCAGCATAGTCAATAAAGCAGAAGTAGATGTTTTTCTGGAACTCTCTTGCTTTTTCGATGATCCAACAGATGTTGGCAATTTGACCTCTGGTTCCTCTATTTTTTCTAAAACCAGCTTGAACATCTGGAAGTTTGTGGTTCACGTATTGTTGAAGTGCGGCTTGGAGAATTTTGAGCATTACTTTGCTAGCGTGTGAGATGAGTGCAATTATGTGGTAGTTTGAGCATTCTTTAGCATTGTCTTTCTTTGGGGCTATACCTCATTTATAGTTATTATAAGAGATTATAAGTCTTCTCACTGAGTTATAAGCATTTTTTATTCTGAGCATTATCAAATATATGATTTGCAAATATATTTTCCCAGTATGGATTATCTTTTCATTTTCTTGATGATTTCTTTTTCTTTTTCCCCTGCTGTGCAGCGTGTGGGGTCTTAATTTTCCGATCAGGGATTGAACCTAGTCCTTAAGCAGTGACAGCATGGTGTCTTTTTAAAAGTGAAAGTTTTTAACTTTGATAAAACCCACTTTATCTTTTCTTAAAATGTAGAATAATAAAGTGTAGAGTGAATCTGATCTTCCCTGGTGGCTCAGCAGTAAAGAACTCGCCTGCCAACTCAGGAGACGCAGGTTTGATCCATGGGTTGGGTGTATCCCCTGGAGAAGGAAATGGTAACCCATTCCAGTATTTTTACCTGGGAAATCCCATGGACAGAGGAGCCTGGCAAGCTACAGTCCATGGGGTCACAGCAAGTTGGACACAACTTAGTGACTGAACAATGACAAAGTAAGTCCTCCAGCCCTTTCCCACACCAGAGCTTTATTGGCTATCCTGGATCTTTTTTATTTCCGTAGAAATTTAGACACAGCTTATCAATTCATGCAAAAATATCTGCTTGGAATCTGATAGTGATTGCATTGAATCAATAGATTTGTGGTGAATTGGTTATCTTTACAATATTGAGTCTTTCAGTTAATGACTATAGCATATCTCTACATTTATTTAGATCTTACTTTCTCTCAGCAATGTTTTACAGGTTCAAGTGCACAGACCTTGCAATTTCTTTGTTGAGTTTACTCCTAAGTAATTTATTCTTTTTAATGCTGCTGTGAATGGGACATTTGATTTTTGTTGTTGTTAAACTCATTTATTAGTTCAAGTGGTTTTTGGTAGGTAACTTAGATTTTCAATATACAATGTCATGTCCTCTATGAATAAAGTTGGTTTTCTTCCTCTCCTCCATTCTAGATGACTATAATTTCTTTTTTCTTGCTTTCTGCATGGGCTTGAACTTCCAGTTCATTGTTGCAAAGAAGTATGAGAGCAGACGTCTTTGCCTTGTTCTCACCCTTTGAGAGAAGCATTTCATCTTTTACCATTGAGTATGATGTTCAGTTGGTAAAGAATCCACCTGCAATGCAGGCGACCCGGTTCAATTCCTGGGTTGGGAAGATCCGCTGGAGAAGGGATAGGCTACCCACTCTAGTATTCTTGAGCTTCCCTTGTAGCTTAGCTGGTAAAGAATCCTCCTGCAATGTGGGAGACCTGGGTTGGGAAGATCCCCTGGAGAAAGGAAAGGCTACCCAGTCGTTTTCTAGCCTGGAGAATTTCATGGACTGTAGAGTCCACGAGGTCACAAAGAGTCAGACATGACTGAGCAACTTTCACTTTCAATTCATGATGTTAGCTGTAGGTTTTTCCTGGAAGCCCTTTATCAGTTTGAAGAAGGGCGTCTCTTTTCTTACCTTGCTGAGTTTTTACATGAATGTGTTTCTGATTTTGTCATATGTTTTTTATGCATCGATTCCAGTGGTTCTCAAACGGGGGTGATTTTGCCCCTAGGGGATGTTTGGCAGTGTCTGGAGACATGTTTTATTGGTCACAGCTTGGGGCCACGGTGCTTTTGGCATCTAGTGGGTGTGGGTCCAAGATGCTGTAAACATCCTATGGTACACAGGGCGGCCTTCACAACAAAGGTTTGTTGGCTTAAAATGTCAATACCGCTGAAGTTGAGAAACTAATCTATTGCTGTGATCATGTGTTTTTGTCCTTTATTTACATAGAGCATTGTATTAAGTTTCATAGTTAAACTAATTCTGCATTCTTGTTATAAATCCCACTTGGTTATACTTGGCTATGTTTCTGTTTTCTGTTTTCTAATATTTTGTAGTAAATACCTACACCTGTAGAGAGAGGTCTGCAGTTTTCTGTTCTTGTGATGTGTTTGTCTAGTGTATGATTTGTTCTGAAGAATATACCATGTGTGCTTAAAGAGAATATGTATTGCTCTGTTAGGTGGAGTATTCTATATATGTCAGTTAGATCAAGTTGGGTGATTATGATGTTCAAGTCATCTATATCCTTAATCATTTTCTGTTGAGTTCTGTCATTTACTAAGAGAAATGTATTGAAATTGTCAGCTGTAATTATTGAATTGTGTTTTGTTCCTTTCTATTCTGGACTCTATTTTAGGACTCTGTTATTAAATGTATATAGATTTATAATTGGTTATATACTGCTGATATATTGATTTTCTTATCATTATAATTTTTTTATCTCTAGTAATATTTTTGTCTTTAAAGTTTTAGTTTTTATGCTGGTAATATAGCTATTCCAGCTCTCTTATAGTTAGCATTTGGAAGAAATGTATTTTTCATCCTTTACTTTCAATCTTTTTATGTCTTGGAATCTAAGGGATATCTCTTATAGACACTATATAGGTAGATCTTGCTTCTTATCCAGTATAACAACTCTGCGTATGTGCATGCTAAGTCACCCAGCTCTTTGTGACCCCATGGACTGTAGCCCACCAGGCTTCTTTGTCCATGGGAATTTTCCAGGCAAGAATAATGGAGTGGGTTGCCATGTCCTCCTCTAGGGGATCTTCCCAACCCAGGGATCAAATCCCTGTTTCTTATATCTCCTGCATTGGCAGGTGGGTTCTTTACCACTAGTCCCACCTCAGAAACCCCTATAACAACTCAACCTTTTGATTATTTAGTCCTTTACATTTAAGATAATTGTCAGTATGATTGAGTTCATGCCTGCCATTTGTTGTTTTCTGTGTGTCTTATTTTTATTCCTTTATTACTCCTTTGTTGCCTTCTCTTGTGTTAAACATACTTTTTAGTGTGTTATAATTCTTCTGATTTTTAAAGCCATTTAAAAAAGTTATTTTATTAATGATTGCTTTAGGTTTTTATATGCTCCTTTTACTTATCACAAGCTACTGTAGGCTAATATTGACTTAATTCTGGTAAAATATAGTAACTTTGTTCCAGTATAACCTCATTTCCTCTCCTCTTGTTTTGTACTATTGTTTTCACATACATTGTATCTATATATGACATAACTATATATTTAATTATAACAATATCATGTTTTTTATTGCTTTAAACAATCATGCTTTTTGGAGAAATTGGAGAAGAGAATATATATACCTAATCTCTTTTATTTACCTAAATATGTTACCATTTTGAGTACCCTTTATTCTTTCCTCTGGATTTGAATTCCTGTCTGGCTTCATTTCCTTTTAGCTTGAAGGGCGTACCTGACGGGGATGGATTCTTTTAGCCTTTTTAAAACTGTGGAATGTTTGTATTTTAACCTTCATTTTTGAAGAATAGTTTTATTGGATATAGAATTCTTCTTTGACTTTTTTTTTTCCTTTAGCCTTTAGAATATGCCATTCCAGTGAATATGTTATATTATTCTTTGTTTTTCTTCTGTTGCTGGTAAGATTTTCTCCTTGTCTTCTAACAGTTTGACTTTTATACAGCTTTATATGGCCCTCTTGGGAATTTCATCAAATGTTGGCCATTATTTCATCAAATTTTTTTTTTCCTGCTGCTTTCACTCTTACCTCTCCTGCTAGAAATCCTAGTACATGTATATTGGTAAATTTGGTGTTATCCCAGAGGTAACTGAGGCTGTGTTCATTTTTCTTACTTTTTTTCCCCCCTACTTTTCAGATTGTTTACTTTCTATTGATCTCTTATTTGTTTGTCTCTGCTGGGTCTTCATTGCTCTTGGGCTTTTCTCTAGTTACAGTGAGACGGTGCTACTCTCTAGTTGTAGTGCATGAGGTTCTCATTGGAATGATTTCTCTTACTCCCAAGTGCAGGCTTTTGAACTTTTGGGGTTCAGTAGTTGTGGCTCAGTAGTTGTGGTTCGTGGGCTTAGTTGTCCTGCAGCATGTGTGATCTTCTTGGACCAGGGATTGAACCTGTGTCTCCTGCATTGGCAGGTAGATTCTTTACCACTGAGCCACCAGTGAAGCCCTATTGATTTCTTTTAAAGTTTGCTGATTCTTCTGCCATCTCAGATGTGCTGTTATGTCTATGTAGTAAATTTTTCATTTGGATATTGTATTTTCAGTTAAACTTTGTTTTTAGCTCCTTTTGTCATTTGTTTCTCTACTGAAATTCTCTGTTTCTGAATTAGTGTGATCATATTTTCCTTTTAATTCTTTGAATATGTATATATTAACTGTTTTAAAGTCTTTAAGTCTACTAGCTCAGCCCTCTCAGAATAAGTTTCTATTGACTGGTGTTTGGGTTTTTTTCTGGTATATGAGTGAATCTTTCTTCTTTTAAAACTTTTTTAAAAAGTGGATAATTTAGATCATATACTGTATTAACTCTGGGTTTGTATTAGTTTTCTGAGGGTATTTTTAAAAATTAGTCTGAATATAATGAAGAATCTACTTCCTCCATGTGTACACTCACTAATAAGCACATTTTTTAATTCTAATTTTTTTTTTAACTTTGCTTTTTAGGGCTTTGTCCCTCTGTCTTCAGTGTTTAGTGGTCAGCCAGTGATTTGGACCAAGGTTGTGCTCATGACATCTCAAACCTATAGACTTTTATCCTCTGCTGATTGATTTGTGTGGAGCACGTTGAGTTCAGACAGTTCTCAGCTTTACATTGACTTTTATTTTCCACTGGCCTCTTGGGTCTCCCCAGTGCACCTGCATAGTTTCTCATTTAGTTAGGGATGTGTAGAGAGTTTAACTTATTTTTTTCTGGCTGCACCACACTGCTTACTGGATCTCAGTTCCCCAACCAATGAAAGCATAGAGTTCTAACCACTGGACTGCCAGAGAATTCTCTCTCTAGCTTTACTATGGCTCTTTGATTTATAGGATTTCTCTGATAAATTTCCTGTTTGTTTACCACTCGGTCAACTAAGACTCCAAATTCAGAGGACCAAAGCAGCAAGTTTTTAATTTTCTACTGAGTTCTGTACCACTGTAGCTGACAGAGGTTTTTGCCCTTCTCTCCAGATCAAGGCCGCTTTCTTTGGGAATAAAGCTGTTGATTTTCATGGCCTTCCCTGCCCTAATAGAAGCTATTGTTCCCCAGCAGGTGGAAATAGAATGGGAGCATTTCTAGGCAAGAAGGGTACAGACTCCACTCTTCTGACATGAGGCTCTGGCAGGTTCTCAATAATTTGTTGTGTGCCTTTGATTGATTTCCATAGCCCAGAAATCGTTGTCCTTGGCAGTTTCATTCCTGTGTTTTAAGGAGAGGATTTGCCAGCCTTTTCACTGCCTCTTGGGCCTCCCTGGTGGCTCAGCTGGTAAAGAATCTGCCTCCAGTGCTGAAGACCTGGGTTGTTCCCTGGGTTGGAAAGATCCCCTGGAGACAGGAAAGGCTACCCAGTCCAGTATTCTTGCCTGGAGAATTCTGTGGGGCAAGAGTCTCCAATCCATGGGGTCCCAAAGAGTCGGACACAACTGAAGCGGCTAACACTTTCACTCCATCTTAGCCCTTCAGCCCAGTTTTTATTGTATTTTATAAAAGAATTGGGGCTCAAAGGATTAGAAATTGAAACAGTGATTAGTTATTATAGATTGTTTGACTAGCACTGAGTTAAGTAGTGGCAACAGTGAGTAGTTCTTTAGGCCTTCAATGGTCTACTGATTCATGTGGCTTACTAGTTAACTAGGTAAGAAATGTTTCTGCCAGAAATCTCCTGTGGGCTTACCCTTGGTTTTTTGTGTACTGTTTTTTGGACATCTAAATGTTGAAAATCATTAGATAAACGAAAGAACCCGTGAGTAGAACCCATGGCAAATATTTGAGACCCTTTTAAATTTACAATGTGAATTTATAGTGAGATAGATATGCATCATTTTTTAAAAATTTTCTTTATTGTGTTGGTTTTGCCATACATTGACATGAATCTGCCATGGAATATGCATCATTTTTTACTTTTTCCTGACTCATCACTGAATTCAGCACTGGATGACAAAAAGCTAGCTCTATGGGTAACCCAAGGTTGGGAATATAGGCTTAGTTGTGATTCTCACAGGTTACTAGTGTATTTTACATTATTCCTAATTCTGTGTCAAAGCCTTTAGAGACTCAAGAAGGGTGAAACCAAGCATTATAATTTTATTTTATATTTTAAGAGTACTGATTTGTCAGATGATTTTATCTCCCAAACTTAACTATGTATCAAAAGCATCCTAGAGATTAAAATAATTTTTTTGAATTACTGTCTTAAGCATGGTATACTAGACTCTTTTAAACAGGTTTGCTAATGCTGACTGTTCTAGACGTGAAAACTGTTTGCCTGTCAGTGTCTTGACTATATCAGATTACAATGATAAGAGCAAATTCATAAGTAATGTACTTTCTTTGTTGACTTCATCTCGAATTTATATTTAGTTCTCTCTCTTCCTCTTTTCTCCTTTGTAAAACTGTTCAGCTATAAAATACTTCCACATTTGATATTTAAACCTCTGAAACACTAAAATAACTGACTTGAATTTCATAGTTGATCATATGTGACCATTTCTTTATCCTGTGGTACCATATGCTATCACTTAATTTCTTTGGTACCTTTTGTCTTATACAGAGCTGCCGATATATTTCTCTCTTCCCCTCCCCACCTCAACATTTTTTCACCTTGTAAAACTGAAATTCTGTACCCATTGAACAGTGACTCCCTATTCTCCCTTCTCCTAGACCCTGACATCCACCATCTTACTTTTGTCTATGAATTTGACTGCTCTTGATAGCTCATACAAGGGGCTTGGATGAAGCAGAGAGAATAGAGTAGCTGAGAAGCTGAATGCTGACAAATCCTGGAGCCAGGCAGACTGCAGTTGATGAGAAGGGCCTTCTGGGATGTAAAGGGGCCCTTGTCATCTCCCTTTGCTCTAGGATAGGTTTGAGGTAATATAGGTACACACAAACAAATCCTCTCTGGAAGAAGATAACCTCACAAATTACTTTTACCATAAATTTAAAAAATTTATGAGTGTTTAGTACACAAAGAAAAATAATTAGAAACATGAGGCAATGAAACAATAACAGTATGGAACAAGAAGCAATACAAACAGAAATGACATACAGGAGACCCAAATATTGGACTTACCCCAAATGGACTTAAAATAAATACTCTTAAAGTGTTCAGGGAAATAAAGAATACTTGGAGAAATTTAACAGAGAACTAGAAATCTTGAAAATCTTACAGTCTTGAAAGAATAACATGAGCTAAGTTTCTCAACAGAAACAATAGAAGACAGAGGAATGATATCTTGAAAGGGCTGAATAAAAATAGCTGCCAGTCTACAATTCTGCACACATCCTCTGCAGTGAAAATATCCTTCTGGAATAGAGAAGAAATAAATGGCTTAAACAGAAACAAAACCCCCCAAAATAAAATAGAAATCATCACTATCAGAATCCACTGAGGAAAATTCTAAAAGTATTCTAAATAGAGAAGGATGATCCAGTTGGAGATGCAGGATGGCATGAACAGCAATGAAAACCACAAATTTGTGGGCAAATCTAAATGAATATTGATTGTATAAAAATAATAAGAATATCTTATTAGGATTTAAATATACATAAAGGATAATACAAAATCAGTGACCCATAAGTTTCAAGGGACATAAGCTTTCTTGCTTTGTCAAGGAAGAGGGTAAAGCTACTAATCAATATTAGGATTTTGCAAGTCAGTAATAGACATGACTGAGTGACTGAACTGAACTGAATAGACATAATCTCCAGGGAAACTAGATACACAGATGTACCTTGAAGATATTATGCTAAGTGAAACAAGCCCATCACAAAAATATAAATATTGTATGATTCTACCTGTATGAGGTATCTAGATTAGTTAAATTCAGAGAAATAGAAGAATGGTGGTTGCCAGGGGCTGGGGGACATGGGGTATTATTCAATAAATTATGAAGTTTTAATTTTGCAAGATGAAAAGACTGCAGATTGGTTGCACAAAAATGTGACTGCACTTAATACAACTGACCATACATTTAGAAATGGTTAAGATGGTAAATTTTATGGTATGCTTTTTTTTTTCACCACAGTAAGAAAAAAATAGTGACTAAGCAAAAGAAAAGTGTTCCAGATATTCTTGTTCAGTCACTACAACTCTTTGAAATGCTGTGGACTGCAGCACCTTGGGCTTCCCTGTCCTTCACTAGTTCTCCCAGAGGTTGCTCAAATTCATGTCCATTGAGTTGGTTGATATTACTGCACTTTGCAGATAGTGTGTTTTTTTCTTTTTATTGAAGGTTTGCAGCAACCCTGTATCCTCAGATGATGGTTAATAAAATATTTTTTTAAATTAAGATACGTTCATTGATTTTTTAAAACATAATTAGGGCTACCGCCGGCCCCTTCTCCGCGGGCTCCCAGCCAAGTCAGTTGCTCGGCTCTCTGCTCAGATCTGGGCTCTGGCCCTCACTGCTCCCGGCACCCGTGCGGAGCGCACCTTTATTGCCGTCAGGCCCAACGGCGTGCAGTGCGGCCTGGTGGGCGAGATCATCAAGCGCTTCGAGCAGAAGGGATTCCGCCTTGTGGCCATGAAGTTCCTTCAGGCCTCTGAGGAACTGCTGAAGCAGCACTACATTGACCTGAAAGACCGCCCATTCTATCCAGGGCTGGTGAAGTAGATGAACTCAGGGCCAGTTGTGGCCATGGTCTGGGAGGGCCTGAATGTAGTGAAGACAGGACGAGTGATGCTTGGGGAGACTAACCCAGCAGATTCTAAGCCAGGAACCATTCGTGGTGACTTCTGCATTCAAGTTGGTAGGAACATCATTCATGGCAGTGATTCAGTAAAAAGTGCTGAGAAAGAAATCAGCTTGTGGTTCAAGCCCGAAGAATTGATAGAATACAAGTCTTGTGCTTTTGACTGGATATATGAATAAGAGGTAGTCAGAGCATCAGTCCCTTCAGGCACCAGTTCCTGTGTTCCTGGGCACAGCTCTTCATTCCACTGATATGGAAGCAGTAGGATGGATGTTTCTTTCCTAAAGCATATTTACCAATAAAGCCTTTAAAAACTGCAAAAAAAAAAAAACAGCCATAATTAGACATAAGTCTAATAAGTCTAATAAAACATATTGTACACTTCACAGACTATAGTATAGTATAAACATAAGTTTTATATGCATTGAGAAACCAAAAAATTTGTGTGACTCACTGTATTGCAGTATTTACCTTATTGCAGTGGTCTGGAACCAAATCTGCAATACCTCTGAGGTACAGTCTGTAAATCAGTGAACTAAGTGTCTATCTTAAGAAGTTAGGAAAAAGAAAAAAAAATACAAAAAATGTTAAAGGAAATAGGATGATCCATGAATAATATATTTCTAATATTTATGATATTTCTTCTTTTCCTTGCTTTATTATAATTGCTAAGACCACAAGTTGACTAGAAGTAATGAAAAAGTTGGCTTAAAGCTCAACATTGAGAAAACGAAGATCATGGCATCTGGTCCCATCACTTCATGAGAAATGGATGGGGGAACAGTGGAAACAGTGTCAGACTTTATTTTGGGGGGCTCCAAAATCACTGCAGATGGTGATTGCAGCCATGAAATTAAAAGATGCTTAACTCCTTGGAAGGAAAGTTAT
The DNA here is from genome assembly GCA_007570785.1 of Antilocapra americana. Taxonomy (NCBI): domain Eukaryota; kingdom Metazoa; phylum Chordata; class Mammalia; order Artiodactyla; family Antilocapridae; genus Antilocapra; species Antilocapra americana. The sequence continues at coordinate 9,206,262 of ML663565.1, forward strand.
GACCAACCTAGATAGCATATTGAAAAGCAGAGACATTACTTTACCAACCAAGGTCTGTCTAGTGAAGGCTATGGTTTTTCCAGTAGTCATGTATAGATGTGAGAGTTGGATGGTGAAGAAAGCTGAGTGCCGAAGAATTGATGCTTTTGAACTGTGGTGTTGGAGAAGACTCTTCAGTGTGCCTTGGACTGCAAGGAGATCCAACTAGTCCATCCTAAAGGAGATCAGTCCTGGGTGTTCACTGGAAGGACTGATGTTGAAGCTGAAACTCCAGTACTTAGTTGACTCATTGGAAAAGACCCTGATGCTGGGAAGGATTGGGGGCAGGAGGAGAAGGGGACAACAAAGGATGAGATGGCTGAATGGCATCACCGACTCAAAGGACATGGGTTTGGGTGGACTCTGGGAGTTGGTGGTGGACAGGGAGGCCTGGCGTACTACAATCCATGGGGTTGTAATGAGTCGGACACGACTGAGCGACTGAACCAAACTGAATGAAGCAAGAAAGTTAACTGTGTGCTATATGAGATGATGAATGTGTTAATTATCTTGATCTTGTTAATCTGTCCACAGTGTATATACATATCAGATCATTATGCTGTATACTATAAACATATACAATTATATTTGTCAGTTATTCTTCAGTAAAGTTGGGAGAAATAAAAAAAAGTAATAGAGCAAGCATCTTGTCTTGTTTTTTTGACCTCAAAGGAAAAGCTGTCTCAGCATTTCAGCCTGTGTTGATGTTTTCTGTGGGACTTTTTAGATACCTACATAGAAAGTCCAAAAGAATCTAAACTATTAGAATTAGTGATTTTAACAATATTGCTGAATATCTCATATAACAAAAAGCAGTCCCACCTATTTATATCAGCAATAAGTAGTTAGAAAATGAAATTTAAAAATAGATGTCATTTACAATTGTACCAAAAGTATAAAATAGAAATTTAATAAAAGATGTGTAAAAACACTTTATCAGAAAGTGATAAAGCATTATTGATAAAAAGAACATTTAAGTAGAAGGATATACCACATTCCTGGGTTAGAAGACTCAATATTTTGAAGAAAACTGTCGTTCAAAATGGATTTATGTAATAGGTTTAATGCAATTCTCATTAAGGTCTTCCCTTATAGTTTGGTTCGTAAATCATCTGCCTCCAATGCAGGAGACCTGGGTTTGATTCCTGGGTTGGGAAGATCCCCTGTTGAAGTAAATGGCAACCCACTCCAGTATTCTTGCCTGGAGAATCCCATGGACAGAAGAGCCTGGCGGACTACAGTCCATGGGATCGCAAGAGTTGCACACGACTTAGCTTCTAAACCACCAATTCCCATTTAAAAAAAAAAAAAACTTTTGTAGTTGGACAAAGTAATTCTGAAATGTATATAACAATGCATAGTGCCCAGAATAGCTAAATAATTCTTGAAGGACAACAGCAAGTACTGAGAATTTGTTGTATCACATATTAAGATACAACAAAGCTGCAGTAATTAAGATAATATGGAATAGTCTTAAGTCAGAAATATAGACAAATGAAGCACAGAGCCTAGAAACAGATCTATTCATATAAGGACTTTTATTTATTGAAAAGATGGTACTGAAGAACACTGAAGAAAGGATGGTCTTTTTTCTGTTCTGAGACATTTAGAAATCCATATGGTAAAGATATATCTCTTGTTACTTACTTTACTTGTTTAGTCATGTCCGACTCTTTGTGACCCGATGGACTGCAGCACGCCAGGCTTCCCTGTCCTTCACTATCTCCTAGAGTTTGCTCAGACTCATGTCCGTTGAGTCGATGATGCCATTCAAACATTTCATCCTCTCGTCCTCTTCTCCTCATGCTCTCAGTCTTTCCCGGCATCAGAATCTTTTCCAGTGAGTTAGCTCTTCGTATCAAGTGGCCAAAATATTTGAGCTTGAGCTTCCGCATCAGTCCTTCCAATGAATATTCAGGGTTGATTACCTTTAGGATTGACTGGTTTGAGCTCCTTGCTGTCCAAGGGAGTCTCAGATAACTTCTTCTTACTTTACTGCATACCTATAAATCAACTTCAGGGTTTGGGCTATAGATCCAAATATAAATGGCAAAACAGCAAAACTTGTAAATGATAATTTAGAAGACTATCTTTCCAGACCTGACAGTAAGAAGGACCATTAGTTTTTTATTGTTGTTGTCATTTTACTTTTTTCCTTAGTAACATTTTTTAAATGTTTTAATAGACTTTTTCTTAGAGCAGTTATAGATTTACAACAAATTGAGCAGCATATGCAGGGATTTCTCATATGCCTCCTGCCCTTAAACATACAAAGCCTCCCCCATTGTCAACATCCTTCACCAAAATTACACGTTTGTTACAGTTGATGAACCTATGCTGATGTATCATTATCACTGAAATTCCATAGTTTACATTAGTATTCACTCTTGGTGTTGCACATTCTTTGGGTTTGTACAAATGTACAGTCACATATATCTACTGGTATTGTATCATTCAGAGTAGTTTAACAAACCTACTGTTAAACTTCTGTGTTTTGTTTATTCAGTCTTTTCATTCCCCTCACCTCTGGCAACCACTGATCTTTTTACTGTCTCCATAGTTTTGCCTTATCCAGAATGTCATATAACTGGAATCATATAGTGTGTAGCCTTTTCAGATTGCCTTCTTTCACTTCCTTCATGTCTTTTCATGGCTCATTAGCTCATTCCTTTTTAGCACTGGCTAATATTCCATTGTCTGAATGTATCATACTGTGCTGCTGTGCTTATTAGTCTTGGTCTTGTCCAACTGTTTGTGACCCCATGGACTGTAGCCTGCCAGGTTCCTCTGTCCATGTGTATTCTCCAGTCAAGAATACTGGAGTGAGTTGCCATGCCCTCCTCCTGGCAGTCTTTCCAACCCAGGCATTGAACCCAGATGTCCCACGTTGCAGGCTGATGCTTTACCAGCTGAACTACCCGGGAAGCCTGAATGTATCATAGTTTATTTATTTACCTACCGAAGTACATCTTGGTTATTTCCAATTTTTGGCAGTCATAAGTATAAAGTTTCTCTAAACATCCACTTCCAGGTTTTGGTGTGGTCATAATTTTTCATCTCCTTTGGTTAAATACTGAACGGTGCAATTGATGAATCATAGGGTGAGAGGATCCTTAGTTTTATAAGAAAGTACCAGATTGTCTTCTGAAGATGACTATATCATTTTTCATTCCCACTACTGATGAATGAGAGTTCATATTGCTCCACATCCTTGCCAGCTTTGATGTTAATATTCTTAATTTTGGACATTCTAAGAGATGTATAGTGGTAGCTCATTTTAATTTGCATTCCTCTAATGACATATGATGTGGCACATCTTTTCATATGAGTATTTGCCATCCATATATCTCCTTTGGTGAGGTGTTTATTAAGGTCCTTGGCCCATTTTTAATTGTATTGTTTCTTATTGTTGAGTTTTAGGAGTTCTTCGTAAATTTTGAATCATTTGCAGATATTTTCTCCCAGCCTGTAGCTTGTCTTTCATTCTCTTGACAGTGTCTTTTGCAGAGCAGTTTTTAATTTTAATGAAGTCCAACTTACCAATTCTTCTTTCATGTGTTGTACCTTTGGTGTTGTGTCTAAAAAGTCATTGCCAAACCTGAGGTCATCTAGATGGTCTCCTGAGTTATCTTCTAGGAGTTTTACAGTTTTATATTACATTTGGGACTGTGATCCATTCTCAGTTAATTTTTGTGAAAGGTGTAAGGTCTATGTCTAGACTCATTTTTTTTTGGCATGTGGGTGTCCAGTGGTTCTAGCACTGTTTGTTGAAGAGACAATCTTTGGTTCATTTTTTTTTATGCCTTTGTTCCTTTGCAAAAGATCAGTTGATTATAATCCATGTGGGTCTTTTTCTGAACTCTATGCTGTTCCATTGACCATTTTGTTTATTTTTTTCACCAGTACTGTACTGTGTTGGTTACTGTAGCATTATAGTGTGTCTTAAAGTTGGTGTCAGTTTCTGAACACTATTCTCTTTCAATATTGTGCTGGTTATTCTGGGTCTAGCTTCTCCATATAGAATATTTTTTTTAATAAAGCAGATTCATTCATTTACTTATTCTTTCATTTATTTATTTATTTTTGGCTGCACTGGGTCTTCATTATCACGCGTGGGCTCTCTAGTTGTGGCGAATGGAGGCTACACTCTAGTTTCAGTGCATGGGCTTCTCATTGCAGTGGCTTCGCTTGTGGCAGAGCATGGGCCCTTGGCACTCGGGCTTCAGCAGTTGCAACATGAGGGCTCAGTGGTTGCAATATGTGGGCTCTAGAGTGAAGGTTCAGTAGTTGTGGTACAGATGACTTAGCTGCCCTATGACATGTGGAATCTTCCCAGACCAGGACCTTAATCTCTGGACCACCAGGGAAGTCCTTCATATAAACTTTAGAATCAGTTTGTCAATATTCATAAATTAAATTGCTAGCATTTTGATTGAGATTGCATTTAATCTGTAGAACAAATTGGGAAGAACTGAAATCTTAACAATATTGACTCTTCCTATCCATGAACATAGAATATCTTTCCATTTATTTAGTTCTTTCATTTTTTTCTCAGAGGTTTGTAGTTTACCTCATATATATCTTACACATACTTTATTAAATTTATACCTTATTTTCTTTGATATGGTAATATATTGTGTTTTTAATTTCAAATTTACTTGTTCATTGCAGTTGTATATTAACCTTGTATCTTGCAACCTTGTTATAATCACTTAAATCCAGGAGTTTTTAATAACATTAAAAAAATTTACTATTGAAAACTTTAAATTTTTGTATAAAAAGTAGAGAGAATAATATAGTGAACTCCCATAAACCCATAACTCAGGTCCATAATTAACAACACATGTTGGATTTTTTCCCCCCACCCCCAGTGGGTCATTTCAAAGTAAGTTTCTGACATTATCTCAGGGAAGAACTTTTTAAATAGACATAAAAATCACTAACCATAACTGAAAAAATTCATGTCAATGCATTATTACATTAAAATTAAGAACTTATATTTGTCAAAAGGTACAGTCAAGAAATTAAAAAAGACAGGTCACAAGGTGGGAAAAGAAATTTGCAAAGCAGTATGATATTATATACTAGTAAGCTGAAGATATGCATACCCTATGACTTTTTTTTTTACTTTTTATTTTATTTTGGAATATAGCCAATTAACAATGTTGTGATAGTTTCAAGCGGAAAACAGAGACTCAGCCAAATACATGCATGTGTCCATTCTCCCCCAAACTCCCCTTCCATCCAGGATGTCATGTAACATTGAACAGAGTTCCCTGTGCTATATAGTAGGTCCTTGTTGGTTATCCATCTTAAATATAGCAGTGTGTACATGTCAGTGCCAGACTCCCTAACTATCCTGTCCCCTATCCTTCCCCACTGGCAACCATAAGTTTGTTTTCTAAGTCTGTGAATCTATTTCTATTTTGTAAATAAGTTCATTTGTATTATTTCCTTTTAGATTCTGCTTATAAGGATGTCATACAATATTTCTGATATTTCTCTTTCTCTGTCTGACTTAACTTCACTCAGGATGACAATCTCTAGGTTCATCCATGTTGCTGCAGATGGCATTATTTTATTCTTTTTAAAGACTAATATTCTGTTGTATAATGTACCGCACTTGCTTTATCCTTTCCTCTGTTGATGGGCATTTAGGTTGCTTCCATGTCTTGGCTGTTGTAAACAGTGCTGCAGTGAATATTGTGGTACGTGTATCCCTTCAGACCATATTGGTTTTTTGTTTTTCTTTCAGATATACAACCAAATGTTGGATTGTGGGGTCATATGATAGCTCTAGGTTTAGTTTTTTAAGGAACCTCTATACTGTTCTCCATAGTGGCTGTACCAATTTAAATTCCCACCAACAGTGTAAGAGGGTTCCCTTCTCTCTGCACCATCTCCAACATTAATTGTGAGTGGACTTTTTGACGATAGCCATTTTGACTGGTGTGAGGTGATATCTCATTGTAGTTTTGATTTGCATTGCTCTAATAATTAGTGATGTTGAACATTCTTTAATGTACCTCTTGGCCATCTGTACGTCCTCTTTGGAGAAATGCCTGTAACTTCTGTTCCTGAGTATACTCAAGAGAAATGCATTTCCAGGTACACCAAGAGACTTGTACATGAATATTCAAAACCATATTGATTGTACTGGCTAAAAACTATAAGCACCCCTGTTGTCCATCATTAACAGATTAGATTGACAGTGGTTTAATCATACAATAAAATATTATTTAGCAAAGAATAGACTATATTTCAGAGAAGGCAATGGCAACCCACTCCAGTACTCTTGCCTGGAAAATCCCATGGATGGAGGAGCCTGGTAAGCTGCAGTCCATGGGATCGTGAGGAGTCGGACCTGACTGAGCGACTTCACTTTCACTTTTCACTTTCATGCATTGGAGAAGGAAATGGCAACCCACTCCAGTGTTCTTGCCTGGAGAATTCCAGGGACGGGGGAGCCTGGTGGGCTGCCATCTGTGGGGTCACACAGAGTCGGACATGACTGAAGCGACTTAGCAGCAGCAGCAGACTGTGTTTACTTGTAAGAAGACACATGATCTTACAGACACTGTAAAGGTACACACACATAAAGTATTCAATTCCATAATTGTAATTTCATATACAATAACTCCATGTATTTCACAATAAAAATTTTTTTAAAGAATTTATTTAAACAGATGGACTTAAACAAGTGTGCTATTTAGGTAGTATGTTTCTTACATTCGGAAGTATAATACTTAAAATCTGGTGTCCACTTTGTGATAATTGTAACAACTATTTAGAAATAGAAATATTTATAATCCAAGTATATTACTGATCCATAAGTCAGTTTAAGAAAGAAAAGCTGACATATTTAATTCTTATTTGCACGAAGGTTAATGAATGAAGAATGACAGATTTTGCAATGCTGTACTTTATGAGAAAAGTCATTATTTTGTTGGAGACAGAAGTATGCAGTTAGATTTGTCTTGTTCATTTCTGTAGTTTGAAGTATGGAGGATGAGTGGGATAGAGAAGAAGACATTCATATTTCACAGTGCTAGAAGGAACATCTACAGCAAAATCTTTTTTAATGACAAGTAGGATATCTCTTAAATCTAAACAGAAATTAGTTCTACCACATAGGAATTCTAAAAAAAATTGCTCCTCCTTACTCTCCTTCAACTTCTCAGGAATTCTGCCAGTTAATGTGCACTGATCATAGTAACTGAAGGTTTGTTTTACTTTTAAATATAGTTCATAAGTGTTTTAATTTTTTTGACTTATGGAATTGAGTTTCTTTCCTGGACTAGCTGGCAGAATTCTTGAAAATCTGAAGGACCGTGAAGAACAGAAAATAGTTTAAGAAACAAAAATAAAAACCTGTGTATTCAACTCACCCACTTCCTGTCTTAAACCCAGAACTATGGCATATATTGTAAGGACATCCAAAAGTGATGATTCCATAAAATAGAAGAGCCATTAACTAGAGAAATATTAGCAAAACCTAAAAAGAAGGTTTGACTTGTAAGAGAGACTAAAAATAGGCCCTTAGTAGGGGAAAGTATGTTTTTCTTCAGACTCAGCTCACACAGATGCATATTAGAAGACTTGATTTATTCACAGACTGATTTTCTGGTTTTTGGATTATCTAGTTTCCTTGATTATACACACACATTTTTACTGGCTATCCATCTTTTAGACACAGCACAGTTTATTTTTTACCTTCACAAAGGGCAGGAAGAGATTAACAAGTGGAAGGATGAAGCTCAGTCAGTCCTTCTCACTACTTGGAAATAAAGAAAAATTTAGCTAGATATTTTGCTTTTTATCCTATTTTAATGCCACTTTACTTAAAAAAAAAAAAACCCGAAAGTTGGCTATAAGCAGATATCAAAATAATTGCCATATGGCTTCATAATTTTCTAAATAACTATTTGAATTCATGTAATCTGTGGATTTATGTACAAAGTTTTGCAAATAAATTATTAGTTCAGAGATAATGTAGAATCAGCAAATAACATGTACTGATCTTAGTCATTGAAGATTTAGTTGAGTTCTTTTTTTTTTAATCATAGTTTTTAAGTGCTTTAATCTTTTCGACTTATGAAATTGAGTTTCTTTTTTGAAACAATTGGCAGGATTCTGAGAATCTGAAGGACAGTATGGAAAAGGAAATAATTTTTTAAATTATGCATTTTATTTCATATGTGGGAATACTAATTCCAGACTAATGAGAGATGGCATTGAGACAGAAGAAGTTGGACATTAAAAGCAATATTATTGCCTCCTGGTTATTCTCTGGAATATATCACTAAGAAAATTTTGAAAGGTGATGGACTGAATTTCCCAAACCTTTTAAATAATGAGACCATTCAAGAACTTTTGGAACTTAAAGAATAGAAGCTTATTCTGTTGCATCTGCTTGAAACCTGGGAAAATCTACTAGTAAGAGTAAAGTAGAATTTAATTTCTTGCTTAATAAAAACCGTGACTTTCCATCAAGCTCTACCTTGAAAAATCAGAATTTATTCTAGATGTTAGGAAATTTCCCAATGTAAATATCTATAAAAAGAGGCACAAAATACATCAGAATGTAGTTGAAGAAGCACTCAGAGGAGCAAAGAAAAAAAATTAACCAGCTTTTAAACCTAGATGACTTGCTTAGGAATTCCCTGCTGCTCCAGTGGTTAGAACTCATGCTCACTGCTGAGGGTGTGGGTTCATTCAGTCACTGCATGGGTGGAACTAAGATCCCACAAGCCTTACATCAAGGGCAAAAAACAAACAAAACAAAAGACTAGATGATAAATGAAAGCAGAAATAACAGAAAGGTAGAAAGCTGATTTCTTTCATGAAAGACCTACTTAGCAGATTAGTTGTTGAAGTGTAGGTTTTTCTGGACATTTAAGCTACACTAGTTATCTGAAATGGCTAAGAAGACCAGTTGATGAGACCCCTTACAATCCACTAAGAGTATTTTTTGTGTTAGGCCATTGTCAACTAGGATGGAGGTTTCTTAGGTAACTTTTAACAACTTAATATATTTTAAAAGTGTTAGCATTTCAGAAAGCTACAACAGTACACTGTAGTAGAAATACTTAAAGCAAACTAGAAATCTTACAAAATGGTACTTTGACATAGTTGCCTTTCTTAGTTTTCCATCTCTGATTTGCTTCCCTTCTAAGCCTGATTCCTCTTTATTTATATATTATCCCCTCACCTTTTATTTCTTACACAAAACAGTCATAATTCTTCCAAGATTAGTTGCTAAGTTGACAGAAGAAAGAATTACCACCTAGGAAGCTAAAGTTGGTGGCATTTTCAATTTTGAAGTTGTGAATACACTCCTAGGCTTTAGCAGTAGTGTCTGTGACAGTATACTTTTCCTTGCACTCACATTTGTACAGTATAACCCCCACTCCTGTGTGCCGTTGGTTCATGTGAAGAAAATGAACTCCACCATGAGGATTATTCTCAAAATTGGCATGAGAAAAAGAAATTGCAGGAGACTAATTATTTTCTTTTAGGTGGTTCAGTACTGGCTGTGTTCAATCTAAAGGAGAATGTCAGATTCTTTAATTGTTCATGAGATAACACTTCTGGTACGTTGCCTCTGCTTTTGAGTTTGCTTTTTAATTTTTAAGAGGGAGTTGATACAGTTTGAGAAAATATGACAAGTGATTATCACACTTGTTAGGTTGTGTAGGGTTCTTCACCCTTGGTCTTACCTGCATTTAATTGGCTCTTAAATGTATGGTCTGTCTTTGGCCATGGTGAAATGTGAATAATTTTGTTATTCAGCTTGTTTCATGTATGTATGAGAAATATCATTAAGTAATAACAAAAGTCTGAGATCCTTGGAAGAAACATGATATACTGCCTTTTTGTTGAAATAATGCAACTTGAGAACTAGTATATTTGATGAGTTACAGCACTAATGGATAGCATAAAACTTGGACTCAGGCTTTGATTCTGCAGTAGGTTTCTTACTGCAAACTTTGGGTACAGAATAGTACCATAACTGATTTTTCTCATTATAAAGTTAAGAGAAGGTATTTTGGAAGGGATCATATTTCCATCTTTCTCTTTGCTTGTCAGATTGGATAATACAGTAATTTACCATCATGTCAGTACATAAACAATCTAAAACAATAGGTTTTTAAGTTGTTAAATTCAAAGACACACATTCAGTAACCCCTGTGAGAACCTTAGACCTACTCCATGCTTGGGAAGCTCCCTCTATGCTTCTCTCTACTGTAAGCAGCCAGGAATTTGGGGAGACAGGCTTTTCCTTGAAAGAAACAGTCTTCTCATTGATAATCAGATTGATTTCACTTCAGTACTTTCAGAGAGCCTTACCATGTCTTCATAATATTAATTCTGCTAAATATTTTTAGGTAGATAGCCAAGTAGTAAAGCTTTTAATAAACTCCACCTCATTTGTTATGGTGGGGGTCAAGTATGTGTATTTGTTGTTGTTGTTCAGTCTCTTAAGTCATGTCCCATTCTTTGCGACCCCATGAACATCAGGCTCTCTTGTTCTTCACTATCTCCCAGAGTTTGTTCAGATTCATGTCCATTGACTTGGTTATGCTATCTAACCATCTCATCATCTGCCACCCCTTCTCCTGCTGCCCTCAGTCTTTCCCAGCATCAGGGTCTTTTCCAGTGAGTTGGCTTTTCGCATCAGGTGGCCAGAGTATTGGAGCTTTAGCTTCAGCATCAGTCCTTCCAGTGAATGTTCAGGGTTGATTTCCTTTAGGATTGACTGATTTGATCTCCTGCAGTCCATGGGACTCTCAAGAGTCTTCTCCAGCACCACAATTCAAAAGCATCAATTCTTTGGTGCTCAGCCTTCTTTATGGTCCAATTCCCACATCTGTAAATAACTGCCTGAAAAACTGTAGTTTTGATTATATAGACCTTTATTGGCAAAGTAATGTCTCTGCTTTTTAATACACTGTCTAGATTTGTCCTAGTGTTACTTCCAAGGAGGAAGTGTCTTTTAATTTTGTGTCTGCAGTCATTGTCTACAGTGACTTTGGAGTCCAAGAAAATAAAAATCAGTCACTGTTTTCACTTTTTCTCCATCTGTTTGCAATGAAGTGATGGGACTCTATGCCATGATCTTAGTTTTTTGAATGTTGAGTTTTAAGCCAGCTTTTTTACTCTCCTCTTTCACCCTCATCAGGAGGCTCTTTAGTTCCTCTTCACTTTCTGCCATTAGAGTGGCATGAAATTGCTGTATCATGATAATTATATCATCAGTTATTTAAGGAGCCACTAGATAGTTTTCCATAGCAGTTGTACCATTTTACATTCCCACCAGCAATGTATGACTGTTCCAGTTTCTCTACATCCTCACCAGTACTTGTTTTCTCTCTTCCTTTCCTCCCTCCTACTTCTCTCTGTCCCTTCCTGCTTGCCTGCCTTTCTTCCTGCCATCCTCAGAGTTATGAATATAATGAGAACTTTTAACCAAATTAATTATGAAAATACAGTATGGTCTTCAGGTTAAATTATTAATTAAAAACAATTAGACTGTGTTTCAAAGTTTGTTGAGATATGTGTTCAGTTATAAAGAACACATAGAGATAGATGTCCAACAGACACATAAAAAGGTGCTTAACATCACTAATCAGGAAAATGCAGCCCAAGCCATAATGTGATACTACCTCACACCTATAAGAATAGTAATTATTAAAAAGACAAGAAATAACAAGTGCTGGCCAGGAAATATAGAAGTATTCATCAGTTCAGCTTCTGGTTATGTATCCAAAGAAAGCAAAAACATTTACTTGAAAAGACACATGCACCCCCATGTTCATTGCAGCATGATTTACGATAGCCAAGATATAGAAACAACCTGAGTGTCTTCATATGGTGGAAGAATGGATAAAGAATGTGGTGTGTATTTATACAATGGAATATTATTCAGCCATAAAAAGAAGATCTTGCCATTTGTGACACCATAGATGGACCTTGAGGACATTATACTGAGTAAAATAAGTCATAGAATAACAAACCATGTGATCTCACTTATATGTGGGATCCAAAACTTACAGAGGAAAAGAGCTCATAAAGAGAACAGATTGATGGTTACCAAAAATGTTGGGTGGGAGGAGGGCCAAATGGGTAAAGGGAGTTAAAGGGTACAAACTTCCAATTATAAAATAAATAAGTCCTAGGAATATAATGTACAGCATGGTGACTCTAGTTAATAATACCGTATTGCATATTTAAAAGTTGCTAAGAGAGTATATCTTAAAGTTCTTATCACAAGAAGAAAGTTTCCCTTAACTCTGTATGTTGATAGATATTAGCTAGACTTTTTATGATCAATTCACAGTGTATACAAATATTAAATCATGCTACATACCTGAAACTACATAATATAATGTTACATATATGTGTGTCAATTATACCTCAGTTAAAAAAAAAAGAAAATTTGTTCAAGTCTGATTTGATATATGTGATAGTCAGACTCAGATATTTCTTTGTTGTCCTCACTGAAACAACTTTTTTTTTTTTTTTTTAATTGTTTTTGCCATACATTGTCATGAT
>ML663565.1:9223744-9271369 GCA_007570785.1 Antilocapra americana
TTTTATTTCCAATATTCTGGGAGGTGGGTCATGGAGTATCCCGCTTTGGGTTATGGCAGAGAGTGTTTTGCCTATGTTATCCTCTAGGAGTTTTATAGTTTCTGGTCTTATGCTTAGATCTTTGATCCATTTTGAGTTTATCTTTGTGTATGGTGTTAGAAAGTGATCAACTTTTGCCTGATTTTTGAAACCAGTGAAAATAATGTTTTTTAATGTTTATAAATATATCAGTGATACTGTAAATAAGATACTCTATCCACTAAAACTAGTGTTGGTCACTCAGTCGTATCTGACTCTTTGCGACCCCTGAACTATAGCCCGTCAGGCTCCTCTGTCATGGAATTCTCCAGGCAAGAATACTAGAATGGGAGCTATTCCTCCTCTAGGGGATCTTCCCATCCCAAGGATAAAACCCAGGCCTCCTGCATTGCAGGCAGATTCTTGACCATCTGAGCCATCAGGGAAGCCCACAAAATGTTCCTAAATGTGTGGTATTTGAAATAATTCCAAGGAATTTATGAGATGGTTCCTGATAGAATGAAACAGATGATAATCTCAAAGGTTCCTCATATCCTTTATGAATCTCGCCCTGAGTATAATATTTAACTTCAGTTTTTTTCTTTAAAAATTTTTGATCATCTATCATCGGATAGGTGCAAAAGGATGAGATCTTACCTCATTTACTAACAGCGGAATTAAGTAAATCTTAGGCTTTTCTTGCATGGAAAAAATAAGAGAACTGTTAAATCACTAAATATTGTTGGTGGGAATTAAAATTTACTTTCCCTATAATGTTGAGAGGCACTTAAGCTCCAGTTTATTGAAGCAGGGTTTTTTTAATCTACTTGAGTTTGTTAGTGTAAGTAAAAAGACAATATTAGCTGCTAAATAGATAAGTTAAGATGTTAAATTACTGCTTTCCCATTTTGGCAAACTCATGATTTAGAATATAAATACAAAATGGGCATTTGTACCCCAGGGGGCTGACCTGTCCAGACTGCAAGTCATACTACAGGTTTCTTGCCTTGGGCTCCTGGTTGAGTTTGGCAGTTAGGCAGCATAAGGCGGGGACCAGTGGCAGGGAGGAGAGTGAGATAGGAGTATCCGTCCCCCTAGTCTTTCCCTGAAGGGTCACTGTGGGCTTGCTGTGTCCTCTGATTAAAGGACTGTCATCCTGTGGCCATCTCCACACCAGATGAAACAAGGATGAAAGAGCCCTCTGTCTCCAGATTCCAGTAATTGCCCCCTCCTTACCGTCTTATAACGTCCAGTAGCAATATACACGGCTATTCTTAGCCAAGGAGTACTGTGATCTCTGGTGGTTTCCCTACTCCCTACCAGCATCTTTGAAAATAGTCCCTTGATTAAACTCTCTTCATATTTCCCAGTCTCAGTGTGCTGTTTGTTTCTGCTGAGATCCTGACTGAAATAGCTTCTGTATGTATTTTTAATCATTATCCCAACTGGTATGCCAGATAAACTCTAATAATACTTATGCTAATTTGGGGGAGGTGATCACTGAAAGTGTTCGCAGAACTACCCTTTGTTTTCATTGCGTTTCATTTCATCTAGCGTGTTGTTAAATGGAAAAAAATAAAAGGTATTGGATGATGTATAAGAAGTTAGTGATACCAATAGCATATTTAAATACAGGTCCCAAAGTGCTGTTTTATGTATCCCCTCTTGGGATGAGATGGGGAGGGAGATGGGAGGGGGGGTTCAGGATGGGGAACACATGTACACCCATGGCTGATTCATGTCAATGTTTGGCAAAAACCACTATAATATTGTAAAGTAATTAGCCTCCAATTAAAATGAAAAAAAATAAAATTGAGTATCCCCTCTTAAGAATCTGCTGCGAGTGCAGGAGACGTAAGAGATATGGGTTTGATCCCTGGGTCTGGAAGACCCCCTGGAGAAGGAAATGGCACCCAATTCCAGTATTCTTGCCTGGGAAATCCCATGGACAGAGGAGCCTACAGTTCATAGGGTCGCAAAGAGTCAAACACAACTGAGTGTTTAAGCACCTTTCCCTAAAAGAGATTGGTGGTTGTATTCTTTGCTGAGATTACTGATGTTCTTTGTATCATCTCAGTGCTCATTAATGTGTCTTTAAGAGAGAGTACAGTTGACCCTTGGATAATATGGGGGTTAAAGGTGCTGACCCCTGAGTGCAGTGGAAAATCCTTCTAGTTGGGCCTCAGTATCCACAGTTCTGCATCCGTGGATTCAATCAACTGCAGATTGTGTATGCTGTAGTACTTACCATTGAAAAATATCTGTGTATAAGTAGACCTGGGCAGTGTTCAAGGGTCAGCTGTGCTTAACAGCAGTCAAGTTATATCATCTGGGTAACCTAAAGCAATTCTGAGAAGGTTGGTCAATAGTATTTTGGCTGTGTAAAATTTTCATCTGTATATACTATGTTTCTTTGCAGTTAATAAAAATAATTCAGTGTTAACCGTATTAGGTCATCATCTAAAAAATTCAGGCTTTAAGTATTGAGTTTGTGTAAATGTAACCTGATTTTTCCTTTGTGTAACAATGACGAAACTGCCAGTATTACAGAGGTTAAAAATTAATTCACAATTCATTGATAATTGGCAAGCGTACTTTCTCTTGGAATGACACAGGCTGTATTCATATCCTCTTTTCTACTTTTAGAAACAAAATACTGTTATCATTCTAACGTATGAATTATCAATCTTCTGCAGCAACTAAGAGGTATTATATAAAACACAGGATAAAGATTGAGCTATAAAAGAGGCTTTAATTAAAACACATCTGCAATAATACTAAAATAATTTGGAAAGAATATTACTAGAATATTACTGTATTTTTTATGCTTCCATCTTATTCTGTTCAGACTGCTCTAACAAAATACCACAGACTGAGTAGCTCATAAACAAAAGAAATTTACTTCTCACAGTTCTAGACACTGGAAATCTGAGATCAGAGTGCCAGCATGGTTTAGTGAGGGTCTTCTGGGTTGCAGACTTTTCATTGTGTCCTCACATGGTGGCAGAGGTCTCTATGGAATCTTTTTAATAAGAGCACTGATCCCATTCATGAGACTGCTCTCCAAAGGCCTCACTTACTAATACCATCACTTTAGGATTTCATTATATGAATTTGGAGGTGAAAATACAAGCATTCAGACTATAGCAACCCCTTTTCTCAAATTTTCGCCTTTTACTTGCTTTGTTGAAATTTGAACCCCCAAAGTACTCCCAAGTATGGTAGCTTGGATCTGAAATGTTGATACCACTTGAGAGTAAAAATCTCAGGCCACACATCAGACTCTTGAATCAGAACCTGCTATTTAACTTGAGATTCCCCTGATGATAAGTATACACATCAGAATTTGAGAAGCACTCTAGCTGTTTCCTAGGATCACATCTCATTAGAGTAAAACAAAGTTGTCTAGTGTAAAAGCTGAGGTAATTTGTTGATCACATAGTCATGGGTAAAGAAACTGAGTAAATTCACAGACAGCCTTTTCTTTCTAAGTGCAAACTCTTTTCTATAATTTCTTACATTGAACTAAGTTTTCCCATTTATGCTATTAATATAAACACTGGTACACTGCTTTATCATATATTATATTGGGAACACAAGCAAATATATTTATGAAATTCATAGTCTGAAGAATGTGACGTGTGTGTGTTTCAGTCTAGCAGATGGAAAGTACTTTTATGTGTTGTTATTACTAATGTAATAGAAGTTCTTATTCTCACATTTTCATATTTGTTAGTGTTAAATTTTACCTTGAGGAGCTATTTACTTACAGTATTTTTAGAGGGCCTTTTATATTAGGATAGTTAAAGATATCAAGGATTACTGGAAAGTCTAGTATAATTGATTTCAATATTTTTCTCAAGCTGTGACAGTTTCTACTAAAATCAAATTTAATTACACAATTAGAATGCAAAGGTAGTTAACAGTTATATAATAGAATTTGCAAAAATAACAACTAAGTTCTCTTTAGTTATTAGTTGTTTATAGGAGAAAAGCAGCTAATATTGGCCCTTACATTTTGCAGGCTGTTAGTTTTGGACCCTGTTGAATATATTTTTTTGTTCTCATTCTTTCAGATTCATCAGGATTCATTTTTGATTTGCAGTCCAATACTGTACTGGCCCAAGGAGGAGCTTTTGAAAACATGAAAGAAAAGGTATGTTTAGTTACTGTGGATAGGAAACTTGAATGTCTTGTTAAAATTTAGGTACTAATAAAATCATTGGCTGCAAACTCATTAAGAAATTGAAAATTAAGAACAAAACTGTATGAATGCCACTGTATATCAGAGAGTAACTACCATGAAGCTTTTGAGGAATCAGAGCCTGTAAGTATGAACAATTTTCTTTACATGTATCCATATACATATATTCTAAATTTTCCTAGACATCTTAATATTAATTAATACAACAGTATGTACATGGCTAAGTGTGTATCTAATTTGCTAACATTTTTTAAGGAATAGTCTTGAGTAGAATCCTTCCATTCACTTGAAGAGGATTTTTAAGACCAGGAGACTTTAGAATCAAGAAGAGAAATTTTCTAAGGAATGTATCTTTGGAAGGGAACCAGGTTGTCTTTAGTAATATAACCCTTAATGAGCTATATTGAGAAAAAACATAAAACAAAAGCTTTACATGTGTTCTCCATGTCATTTAAAAAGTAAATAGTTGATTCTGGAGTCATAGATACATATTGGTTCAATAATATAAACAATGTTGGATTTTCAGTTATGAGAATTTTACCGTTATCATTGAATCTGTAAGTTTTGCCTAAAGCCCATTTTCTAGAAGTGAAGTGAAGTCTCTCAGTCATATCCAACTCTTTGAGGCCCCATGGACTGTAGCCTACAAGGTTCCTCTGTCCATGTAATTTTCCAGGCAAGAGTACTGGAGTGGGTCGCCATTTCCTTCTCCAGGGGATCTTCCCAGCCCAGGGATCGAACCTGGGTCTCCCGCATTGCAGGCAGACGCTTTACTGTCTGAGCCACCAGGGAAGCCCCCATTTTCTAGTGATCATGATAATTTTTTGCTCATCTCAAAAATGTATATTATAAATTCATGCTCTTTGAATTATATACTGTCCCACTTGTATAGTTTTATACTTTATCATTGTTCAATTAAGCCTGAAATAAGCAAACAAAAAAGTATAGAATGACATGAAAGCAAGAGTACTAAAAGAGACTTAGGTCCTAATGCAGATTCTGCTAATAACTTGAACAAGATACTTTACTTCTCTTTATCTGTAAAAGGGTTTCCTTTTCAAGCAATATGGCAGACTAGATATCCTAAAAACATTTCTAAGGAAAAATACTTACAAATACATAATGAAAATGATGCACATCATTTTAAATGCATAGCAAGGAATTCCCTGGTGGTCCAGTAGTTAGGACCCCATTTTCATTGCCAAGGGCCCAGATTTAATCCCTGGTCTGGGAACTAAGAATCCTGCAGGCTACATGGCGTGGCCAGAAAAAAAAAAAAGCGTAGCTGAACACAGGAAGGGAAATTCCTAGGGGCCAAAAATATAGAAGAAACTAAAAAGCTGAGTGGTAAGCCTGAGCTAGGTAACTCTGATATGTTTTGCCAGTCTCAGTAACAAATGGGTTTTTACCACACAGGCCCCAGATTTATAGCACAAAGCTTGTCCTGGGTTAGAAAATGGAACTGAGATCTTATATAAGGTTGTGATCCTGAAAATGTTTCATCTTCAGGGAAAGGTAAACTAGAACAAATCTTCCCACTGACTTTGAACACAGTATTGATATTCTTACTGTAAATGTTCAGAGGAATGTATTGAAAATGTTCAGCTTTTTTCATTAGTAGTAATATTATATTCTGTAATTATTTTATGAATATTATAGAATAAAGCAAATCAAGAAATATGTTAACGTTTTTAAGAGCTAAAATCTTTCAGTTTCGAGAAGAGAGATACACGTTTAAAAATCATTTTATAAAAAGTCTTTTGGGAATTCTCTAGGTCCACTGGTTAGGACTCTGTGCTTCCACTACAGAAGGCATGGGTTCAGTCCCGCATGCTGCACAGTGTGGAAAAAAAAAAGCCTTTTAATATTATATTTAAACTGATGGTGTCAGTATAAACTTATGTTGTAAAAACCAAAATTTCCTAGTTCTATCCACTGAAAGGACCTAGAAATAATCACATCCTAGTGTTAGGTTGGTGCAAATGTAATTGTGGTTTCAGACTGTGAATTTTAAATCATTATAACTAGGCTCAAATGCATCTTTAGTCAAAATAGGAACCATTACAATCAGCACAATTTTGCCAACAAGAAGTAAGCTTGTTTATTTTTATAGTGTAAAAATCCACGATTCAGGAGTCGATGAACTCTTGGAAAGCATTTTCTGCCTCTTGCTGGTTATGGAAGCATTTTCCCTGCAAAAAGTTGTCAAGATGCTTGACAGAGTGGTAGTTGTTTGGCAAGAGGTCAGGTAACTATGGTGGATGAGGCAAAACTCCATAGCCCAATTCATTTAACTTCTGAAGCAAACGTCAGTTGTGCAGGGTGCAGTCGGGTGTTGTCATGGAGAAGAATTGGGCCCTTTATGTGGACCAATGCTGGCCTCAGGCATTGCAGTTTTCAGTGAATCTCATTGATTTGCTTAGCATACTTCTAATATGTAATGATTTCGCCAGGATTCAGAAAGCTGTAGTGAATTAGATGAGCAGCAGACCACCAAACAGTGACCATGACCTTTTTTTAGTGCAAGGTTGGCTTTGGGAAGTGCTTTGGACCTTCTCGGGGCTTCCCAGGTGATGCTAGTAATAAAGACCCTGCCTGCCAATGCAGGAGAAAACGTAAGAGATGCAGGTTCAGTCCCAGGATTGGGAAGATCCCCTGGAAGAGGAAATGGCAACTCACTCCAATATTCTTGCCTGGAGAGTCCCATGGACAGAGGAGCCTGGCAGTCTACAGTCCATGGGGTCGCAAAGAGCTGGGCACAACTGAGCGACTAACACTTTCACTTTCACTTTATTTGGCTTTGAGAAGTGCTTTGGAGTTTCTTCTACATGCAACCACTGAGCTGATCATCGCTGGTAGTCGTATAAAATCCACTTTCTGTTGCTCATCGCAATCCATTTGAGAAATGGTTTGTTGTTACACAATAAAAGAGGATGACACTTCAAATCAGTGGTTTTTTTGATTTGCTATCAGTTCATGAGGTACCCAATTTACCGAGCTTCTTCACCTTTCCAATTTGCTTCTAATACAAAATGACCATAGAATGGTCGGTGTTGAGCTCTTCAGCAACTTCTTGTGTAGTTGAAAGAGAATCGGCTTTGATGATCCTCTCATTTGGTCTTTGTCAACCTGCAATTGCTGGCCACTGTGCTCTTCACCTTCAAGGCTCTTCTCTCCTTTACAAAACTTCTTGAAGCACCACTGCACTGTACGTTCGTTAGCCTTTGACTGTGTGAATCACAACAAACTGTGGAAAATTCTGAAAGAGATGGGAATGCCAGACTACCTGACCTGCCTCTTGAGAAAGCTGTGTACAGGTCAGGAAGCAACAATTAGAACTGGACATTGAACAATAGACTAACTCCAAATCGGGAAAGGAGTGCATCAAGGCTGTATATTGTCACCCTGCTTATTTAGCTTGTATGCAGAGTACATCATGAGAAACGCTGGGAGAAGCACAGCTGAAATCAAGATTGCGGGGAGAAGTATCACTTAACCTGAGATACGCAGATGACACCACCCTTATGGCAGAAAGTGAAGAAGAACTAAAGAGCCTCTTGATGAAAGTGGAAGAGGAGAGTGAAAAAGTTGGCTTTAAACTCAGCATTCAGAAAACTAGGATCATGGCATCTGGTCCCATCACTTCATGGCAAATAGATAAACAGTGGAAACTGTGGCTGACTTTATTTTTTTGGGCTCCAAAATCACTGCAGATGGTGACTGCAGCCATGAAATTAAAAGACGCTTGCTCCTTGGAAGAAAAACTATCATCCTAGACAGCATATTAAAAAGCAGAGACATTACTTTGCCAGCAAAGGTCCATCTAGTCAAAGCTATGGTTTTTTCAGTAGTCATGTATGGATGTGAGAGTTGGACTATAAAGAAAGCTGAGTGCCAAAGAATTGATGCTTTTGAACTGTGGTGTTGGAGAAGACTCTTGAGAGTCTCTTGGACAGCAAGGAGATCCAACCAGTCCATCCTAAAGGAAATCAGTCCTGAATATTCATTGGGAGGACTGATGCTGAAGCTGGAACTCCCAATACTTTGGCCACCTGATGCGAAGAACTGACTCATTGGAAAAGACCCTGATGCTGGGAAAGATTGAAGGTGGGAGGAGAAGGGGATGACAAGAGGATGAGATGGTTGGATGGCATCACTGACTCAATGGACATGAGTTTGAGTAAACTCCAGGAGTTGGTGATGGACAGGGAGGCCTGGCATGCTCCAGTCCATTGGGTCACAAAAAGTTGGACACGACTGAGCAACTGAACTGAACTGTTCAGAAATTCTCCTAGTGATTATATATACAATAGAGACATCCTCTCACTTTTCACTGAAGACTTTTCTTTTTTTTTAACAATTTGCTAAGCATTGTCATAAGCATTCAGTAAATAAGCATAAGTGTAAGAATATTTACTATGGCATTTTTCATAGTAGCCAAACACTGGAAAGAATGTAAATGTCTATCCACAGAAAAATGATTAAATTGGCTATATTCACACAATGGAAATGCTATTTAGTAGTTAAAATAAATTACTGATAAATAATAATGAGATGTATTTACCAACATGGAAAATCTAAAAAACAATATTACATGAAAAAGCACATTAAAAATAGATATGTATGATATGATATGTAATACAAACAATAATATGTCTTACCCTTCGGTACAGACATACATCATAAAAGTACAAAAACAAATATCGAAATAACACCAAATTCAAGGTAGAAATCTGTGGAGAGGAGGGATAAGGGGTTTATGAGAAGTTTCATGGGCACTTCAATTGCATGTATTTTATTTTATTAAACTGGCTATCATAGTGAGTGCTCATTGTGTTTAATACACCTGAAATAGTTTATAATAATTTAAATGATATTTATAGCATTATTATACAATTAAATGATATAAAATAAATGTTTGAAAAATGCTATACAAAAATCTAAGTTATCATTGGTGGTTTATTCTGGTGGTTCATTAAACTTTGCTCCGTTCTCTATAGTATGCTAAAAATGAGGAAATTTTGATGCTAAATTAATACCTGATACCTGAATTAAACCACCTGAAATAAGATCTGGCACAAATCCTGTTTCTGGAAATATTCTGCTTTTTCTAAGTTTTAAAGTTAATTTTTTATGTGCTGGCATCATTCATCTATTAATCATCCCAGTTAGATGGTTATATGTACTCTCACTGATAGTAAAGTGATGTGATACACCTTATTAAAGATGAAATGGTACCCTTACTGCTATTCTCTGTAATAGACCTCAGTTTCCAACTGATCTACTGATATTAGAATTAAATGACCTTATCTTCTTTTTCAGATAAATGCAGTGCGTGCAATAGTTCCCAATAAGAGTAACAATGAAATTATCCTGGTTTTGCAGCACTTTGATAATTGTGTGGACAAAACAGTACAAGCATTCATGGAAGGTAACCCTAGCTCAATAGTTTTATAAGTTCATATTTGTTCAACTAGAAGTTGCTTCAAATTTCTATAACATTTATTCGGCAGTCTGGTAATTTATAGATGATATAGCAGGCCCTGTGCGATTTTTAAAGATATCTTTTAAAGCTCCTTATTTCAGCCCTAGAAGTAATTCATTCATAAGCTATATGATACCTGGAATAAGAGACAAGCAGAGAAGACTCCATCATTTTATTCACAACATTTTCTAATGACAAGAAGATATTAGGTAGCCAGTGGTATAAGGGACTTGATTGGAGTTGGGTTGAATAAGAATTTAAGAAGCAATGACAGAGCAGTGGTCCAGTGGCTCAGCTACAGATGGCAGATTTAGGGACTCAATATTCTTTTTCAGGCTCTGACAAGTGGTTTAAATGTATGGGTTTGAGTTTCCTTATCTGCCATACAAAAAATTGTAAGCTTAGTCAAACCTTCTGATTTTATAGTTGAGGAGCATTTTACAAAATTCTTTCCACATAACTTGTTTGGGAAAAACTGTCTGAAATTGTCTCTTTCATTGAACAGTTGACAGTGATATCAAAATAGATCTCCCTCTTTCTACTTTTCTGAATTTGCCAGTATAGAATAAACAGGTCCAAATACTGTGTAAGTTTTTTCTTTATCATCATATTTTTTTTATAATGTTAGTATCTGGGTCTAGGGTATTAGACAGTTCTCTCTGAAACAATGTAACCAGGTGGTGTGTAATCTTCTGGAGGAGAGGGGATACCATATTTGGGCTGAAACCAGTCGTCATTGTATTTGGTCAAAACTATATAGATAAAAGAAGCTTCAAAAATGGTCAGGCTACATTAGTCTCTTCCTGGAAGAACTGACTGAAGAAATTAAATGGAGAAGGGGGATCTAAATGGGCAGGTATTCTAAAAGGTTAGCATGATATGATTATCTCATTACATTAGCTTAGATACCTGAACAATCATTTTTCCTGTTGGGAGAGGGAGACTCTCCAGCAGTTACAAAATTCAGGGACACTAATTCCTGCTTGAGCATGCCTCTGGTGGGAGAAAAAAATGTGTGATTGGTTTCTCTTACAGGTAGTGCCAGTGAAGTACTCAAAGAATGGACAGTAACAGGCAAGAAAAAGGTAAAAATGAATTAAATTTAAAAGTGTGATATCAGTATTTGTATTATAAAAAAAATTAAGCTCTGCAGAAATACTGAAAGATTTACATATGCATCTTCAGTTTACCTGGCTAAGAAAAGTTTTCTTCCAGGATATTGTAACACTGCTATGTACATAGAGTACCACAGTCTCCTCCATGTGATTTCAGGCAGGAAGCAGAATTATTCTGCCATCACAGTTGCAGAGAGTGTATTAATATTAGGCAGAGATGAAACAAGAGAGCATGTCAAGGACAGCAGAGCTCTTCTAGAGAAAGTGATCCATTCTAGTGGTTTTCAACATCATTCATATCCTACATCAGTTAAAATAGTTCATATTTTTATGTCAGACCATTTGTGTTATAATCTCTGATATTAATCAGCTTTAGCTTAAAGCCTAAAGAGAGGCCTTGCTACTGTTAGCTATGCAAAGGAGTCTGATGGTCTAGTTCAGGGAGATATTAGAAGATAATAGAATGCACTTGGACTGTAGAATAAGTCAAAACTGGATTTATATCCTATTCTACTACTTACTGGTTTTATTTCCTGGGAATATTGTTTAATCCTAGTGAGCCTTAGTTTGCTCATCTCTAAAATAGGAAAATAATATTGATAACTGCAAGTATTTCAGTTCAGTTCAGTTGCTCAGTTGTGTCCAGCTCTTTGCAACCCCACGGGCTGCAGCATGCCAGGCTTCCCTGTCCATCACCAACTCCTGGAGCTTACTCAAACTCATGTGCATCGAGTCGGTGATGTCATCCAACTCTCTCATCTTCTGTTGTCCCCTTCTCCTCCCACCTTCAATCTTTCCCAGCATCAGGGTCTTTTCAAATGAATCAGTTCTTTGCATCAGGTGGCCAAATATTGGAGTTTCAGCTTCAGCATCAGTCCTTCCAATGAATATTCAGGACTGATTTCCTTTAGGATAGATCTCCTAAGGTTGGATCTCCTTGCAGTCCAAGGGACTCTCAAGAGGCTTTTCCAACACCACAGTTCAAAAGCATCAATTCTTTGGTGCTCAGCTTTCTTTATAGTCCAATTCTCACATCCATTCATGACTACTGAGAAAAACCATAGATTTGACTAGAGATGGATCTTTGTTGGCAAAGTGTTTAATAACAGTATCTAACATATCAGTTCTCCTTATCCACTTGAAACCAAAAATGCTTTTCCCAAAGGATACTAGCTAACCTCAACATGCTTCCCATAGCTCTTTACTCTAAATCTATTTCCTTTAGGAAGTGCTCGAAGTGTGAATTTGAATCAAGTATCTCTATGAAATCTCTTTGGGGTCTGTATTAGGTTAGTACTGGAGTTCTGGAATGCTCTAAAGTGATGACTCTAAATCACTTCATTAGGAGTTCTGCTAAGTCTTGATTTAACCAGATTTGGGGAAAAAAAGAAAACAGGCTTGGCTCCAATGACCCTTGACAACTTTTTCTAAGAACCTAATACTACCACAGATTCCCCTGAAGCTCTCCATACCTGTAGCTTTGAATATTTGCTTAACTTCTTCCATTGCTTTCACCAAACCTAAGTAACTATGCGTATTCTGGTTAATTTATTGGCCAAGGATAATAGGTAATTACTAATAAGTAATGTAATATGTGCACAAAGCTGGGGAGGTATGTGTTGGAGATACATAAATTTCTTGAAATTTGGAGACAGAAAAATGGCTTCAGTTTGGCAATCCCAAATACCCAAATCACATCCAGTTAACTGTTGGGATTAGTTCAATAGGAGATGATCATAAACGGTTACTGGGGATAGATATTACATGCATAGGACAGTGACATGAAAACTTAGCCAGCTCACATGGGAAAAAGAGTTTAAGAAAAGGAGAAATGAGAATTGTGGAGAGGAAAAATCCCTTACCAGATATATGATTGCAAATAGTTTTTTCACATTCCGTGGATCGGCTTCTTTCTCATAAAGTCCAGTTTGTCTGTGTTTTTCCTTGTTAACTATGCTTTTGGTGTCATCTCCAAGAAATCCTTACCAAATCCAGTATCATGAAGCTTTTGTCCTACATCATTTTCTTCTAAGTTTTGTTGATTTAGTCTTACATTTAGATTTGATCTATTTTGAGTTAATTTTTGTGTTATGTTTCAAGTTAAAGTCCAACTTTATTCTTTTTATATGTGGAGATTCCAGTTTTTCCAGCATTATTTGTTGAAAAAAGGTTCCCTTTTGAGTAGTTTTGGCAAAAATCATTTAGCCATATATGTGAGAGTTCACTTCTGGGCTGTTTATTCTGTTTCATTGTCTCTATGTTTGTCTTTTATAAAAAGTTTTTTGTTCACTCTGCATGGCTCGTGGGATCTTAGTTCCCTGACCAGAGAGCAAACCTGTGCCCTCTACAGTGGAAGCAGAATCTTAACCACTGGGCCACCAGGCAAGTCCCTTATACATCTGTTTTTACACTAGTACTACACTGTTTTGATTAGTGTAGCTTTGTAGTACGGAGAAGGCAATGGCACCCCACTCCAGTACTCTTGCCTGGAAAATCTCAGGGACGGGGGAGCCTGGTGGGCTGCCATCTATAGGGTCGCAGAGTCGGACACTACTGAAGCAACTTAGCAGCAGCAGCAGCAGCTTTGTATTAAGTTTTGAAATCAGGTTGTATGAGTCTCCCTGTTTTGTTCCTCTTTTTCTTTAAACTTTTTATCGAAATGTTGATTTACAATGTCATGTTAATTTCATGGGGTACAGCAAAGTGATTCAGTTATATACACACACATACACATACATAAATTTTTTTAGATTCTTTTCCATTGTACCAGCTGAGCCACAAGGGAAGCCCATTGTAGGTTGTTAGAAGATACTGATATAGTCCCCATCAGTAGGTCCTTGTTGGTTATCTTTTCATATATAATAGTGTGTATATTTTAGTCCCAAACATAAAATCTATCCCTCCCCTCCCAGCCTCATTCCTTTTTGGTGACCATAAGCTTGTTTTCTATGTCTGTGAGTCTATTTTTGTTTTGTAAATAAGTTCATTTGTGTCCTTTTTTTTAGATTACACATAAAAGCAATATCATATGATATTTGTCCTTCTCTGTCTGACTTATTTCATTTAGTATGATAATCTCTAGTCCTCTTTTTCAAAGATTGTTTTGGTCCCTTGAGAGTGCATATGAATTTTAAGATGGGTTTTTCTGTTTCTGCAAAAAATATCATTGGGATTTTGGTATGGATTGCATTGAATCTGTAGATCACTTTGGGTAGTATTAACATTTTAATATTAAGTCTTCTAATTCATAAATATATAATGTGTTTCTATTTTTAGTTATGCTATTATAAAGTGAATTATTTTATAATTTACTTTTCAGATTGTTCATGTATAGAAGTACAACTGACTTTCGCGGGTTGACTGTATCCTGCTGCTTTGCTGAATTGCTCTGTGTGTGTGTAATCTTTAAAGTTTTCTATATATAAGATCATATCTTTTGCAGTCATGTTTTACTTTTTCCTTTCCTGCTTGGCTGCCTTTTATTTCTTTTTCTTTTTTAATTGCACTGGCTATAACTTTCATTACTGTGTTGAATAGAAATGGCAAAAGTGGGCATCCTTGCCTTGTTCCTGATCTTTGAGGAAAAGCTCTCCTCTTTGACCATTGTTCCCTGTGGGTTTTTCATATATGTCTTTTATTATGTTGAAGTAGTTTCCTTCTAGCTCTATTTTTTTTTTTTAGTGTTTTTATCATGAAAGGATATTTGAATTTTGTCACATGTTTTTTTCTGCATCAATTAAGATGATCATGTGGCTTTTTTCCCCTTCTTTCTGTTAATATGATCAGTTTTCTTAAGTTGAACCATTCTTGCATTCAAGGAATAAATCCTGTTTGGTCATGGTGTATAATTATTTTAATATGTTGCTAAAAATACTGTTTTGTTGAGAATTTTTCTATCAGTGTTCCTAAGGGATATTGCTTTGTAGTTTTCATCTAGTGTCTTTGTCTAAGTATCAGGATAATGCTGACCTCATAGAATAAGTTAGGTATTGTTCCCTTCTCTTCAGCAGCTTTTTTTTTTTTTTTGAAAAGTTTAGCAAGAGTAAATATTTGTAGAATTCACTAGTGAAGCCAGGGATTTTCTTTGACAGGAGATTTTTGGTTCGTGATTCAGTCTCCTAACTAGTTAGATTTTCTATTTCTTCATGACAGTATTGGTAGGTTCTGTGTTTCTAGAAATTTGAACAATTTCATCCAGGTTATACAATTTGTTGGTGTATGATTGTTTATAATATTCTCTTATAATCAATAGTAATGTACTCGCTTTCATTTCTTATTTTAATAATTTGAGTCTTATTACTTTTTTCTTAGTCCATCTAGCTAAAGGTTTGTCAACTTTGTATTTATGAAGAACCAGCTTTTGGTTTTGTGGTATTAGTCTTCTAAATCATGTAGAAAACAAAAAGTACAGTTACAAACCATTGTTATAATATAATAATACTAGCTTTTGTCATTATGCATGTATTTTACCTTTGTCAAGTTCTTTATTTCTCTGTATGCTTTCAGATTACCATCTAGTGTTCTTTCTTTTTTTTTTTTCCATTAAAATTTTTAAAAAAATTTTTTTAATTTTTTAATTGTTTTTGCCATACATTGTCATGGTATCACCATGGGTTTACATATGCTTCCCCTCCGGAACCCCCCCCCCCCTTCCCCCCCCCCCCCCCCCGGGAAATCTCGCTGCACCAGCCCGAGCATCAATCCTGGGCTGGCGATTGATTAGACATATGAAAATTAACATGCTTCAATGCCCTTCTCCCATATCATCCCACCCTTACCCTCATCCACAAAGTCCACGAGTCTATTCTATACATCTGCGTTCCTTTTGCTGTCTCGTATGTTGGGTTCTCATTACCGTCTTTCTAAATTCCATATATATGCGTTAATATACTGTATTGTTGTTTTTGCTTCTGGCTTACTTCACTCTGGATAATGGGCTCCAGTTTCGTCCATCTGAGTAGAATTGCTTCAAATGAATTTTTTTTTAATGCTGAGTAATATTCCATTGTGTATATGTACCACAGCTTTCTTATCCATTCGTCAGTTGATGGGCATCTAGGTTGCTTCCATGTCCTGGCTATTGTAAACAATGCAGCGATGAACATTGGGGTACACGTGGCTCTTTAGTGTTCTTTCACTTCATGTTACAGGCCTCCCTTGAGTATTTCTGGCGGGGCAGGTCTGGTAGTCATGAACTCCCTCCTCTTTTGTTTATCTGGGAATGTCTTAATTTATCCCTCAGTTTTGAAAGACAGCTTGCTGCATAGAGGATTCTTGGTTGATGGTTTTTTTTTTCCTTTTAGCACTTTGAATATATCTGCCTACTGCCTTCTGGCCTTCTATGTTTCTGATGAGAAATCTGCTAATCTCATTGATGATCTCTTGTGTGTGATAAGTAACTTCTCTCTTGCTGCTTTCTAGATTCTTTCTTTATCTTTTCAGAGTTTTGTTACAAAGTGTTTCATTGTCTCTTGAAGGTTGTTAAGCTTCTTGGATGTTTATAGTCATGTCTTTCAGCAAATTTGGAAAGTTTTCAGCTATTATTTCTTCATACATTCTTTCTTCCCTTTCTCTCCTCCTTCTCCAGTTTATATAATACATATGTTTTATGTTGGTTTGCTTGATGGAGCCCACAGGTCCCTTAGGCTCTTCATTTTTCTTCAGTCTCTTTTTTCTCTTCCTCAAACTCAATGATTTCATTTGTGCTATCTTCAAACCCACTGGTTCTTTCTTCTGACTTCTCATATCTCCCTGTGAATCGCTTCAGTGATTTTTAAAAAAAAATTAAGTTATTGTACTTCTCAGCTCCAGAATTTCATTTTTGATTTCTTTTTTAGATTCAGTTTCTTTTTCTATCTCTTAATTAATATTTCCATTTTGTTCATACTTTGTTTGCTTGACCTTCCCCATATTTTCCTTTAGTTCTCTGAACATCTTTAAGGCAGCTTTTTTGTTTTCATTTTTGAGGGGTGGGGATTGGTTGCTGCATGGGCTTTTCTCTGGTTGCAGAAAGCAGGGACTACTCTCCTTTGTGCTCTTTTACTCTGCAACCAGCAGGGACTAGCTGCATTGTGCAGGCTTCTCATTGCAGTGACTTTTCTTGTTGTGAAACACAGGCTCTAGGCACGTGGGCTTCAGTATTTGCAGCATGTGGGCTCAGCAGTTGGCAGCGCACAGGCTCAGTAGTTGGGATACACAGGCTCAGTTACTGCTCCACAGCATGTGGGATCTTCCCAGACCAGAGATCATGTCTCCTATGTTGGCAGGTGGATTCTTTACCACTGAAACACCAGGGAAGCCCCCAAATGCACAAGGCATTTGAGTAAAAAGAAAATCCTACTTATGGAAACTGCTAGTTAGGAACATATTAAGAATCCATGTTTACATAATTAAAATTAATCTTTGGATGAAAAAAATAAAGGCTTTAATATATCTCCCAACAAGTCTTTCTCAGAGAAGGTTTCTATTGATTTATTCTTTTCCTTTGTATTGGCCATACTTCCTTATTTTTTTCTGTTCTTTGTGATTTTTTTGTTGAAAGCTAAACATTTGAATCTAATAATTTGATAACTCTGGAAACCAGATTCTCCCTCTTTCTTCAGATTTGCTGTTTTTTGTTATTACTATATTTTTTAATTGTTGTAAGCTGCCTTTGTACCAATGGTCAGCCTAAGGTGTAAAATTAAAGTTTTCTCAGATCTTGTCTATGCTTTTCCTTGGGCATGCATGATTACTTTGAATTTTTTTCTGTATATACAGTTGTTTTTGAATGTCCTAGTCTTTGATGTCTGTCTCCCGAAAGGGAATAAAGAAAAATGAAGTGGAAAAGAAGGGCACCACCACTTTAATTCCCCTAAAGGAATTAAACTTCAGCCAGAGGGAGAGGGGCTTGCAGTAGTGGGAGGAGGTGCAGCATCAGTGGCTGCCTGCCTCTGTCTATACCTTTGTAGTAAAAGGCAGCAGTCAGTGACCACGACACAACTCCCAGATATTTGGAGGACAGGGTCCTTCTTGCCTACCCTGATTCCAGCAAGCTATGTGCCAGCTGCTCCAAGAACAGGTGCATGGCTGACTTTTCCCTAACTGAGGGTGGAGGGTGAATATCTGCTACTGTGCTTAGAACTGAAATTGACTGAAATTAACCGCAATTTATCATCCAAGTCTTCTCCTGGAAATTATAAGCCTTCAGTAGACTCCAGAGTTCCAAAATAGTTAGACAGATTCTGCCAGTGTAATTGTTGTCTAGGTGAGGAGACAGATTTCTGATGCAAAATCCTCTGCAGTGCAGATTTAATTTATCTTTATTAAACTGAAGTTTCACTTCATTCCATGTTTATAGCTACACCAGTTTTTCTATTGGATTATTATTTTGTTTGTTTAAGGGTTCTCTCTTTATTTCTTTGTATATATTACACATATTTTTCTCACATTTTGTAGTTTATCTTTCTGTTTTTCTTATAGTGGGTTTTGTCATGCTTTGCTGCTTTATTTTTATGTGTTTGAGTTTATCTAAAGTATTTTACATAGTTATTTTAGTCAGTGGTTCAACATATACAGAAAGGTATTCAGTTTCTGCAAGAGCAAATGCGAAATTGGTAACATTGGTTGCCTTTGGGTAGCTGGCGTTACCTCTCTGGATTTGTCGGGGTCTTCTTTTTCTTTTCTTTTTTTCAAATCTTTAATAACCATTAGAACAAAAAGAAGAAAAGCAAGCCAAAACCTGCAGCAGTACCAAGTAACAGTATCCCAGATTCCAGTAAATCAGTTTCCATTCAAGAGGAACAATCTGCACCCTCCTCGGAGAAAGGTGGTATTAATGGTTATCATGTCAACGGTGCCATCAATGATACCGAGTCTGTGGACTCACTCAGTGAAGGTATGGAGACACTTTCAATAGAAGCCAGAGAACTGGAGGATCCTGAGTCTGCCACATCAGAAATGCTGGGTAGAACAGGTGAGTATATTAACAGGTCCTTGGAAAGTTCCATTCTACTGAAAAATACAGGGGCTTCTTGGCTGAGAAAGCAATCAGTAAATTAAATCTAGTTAGTTTTTTAATTTTGTTACTTCTTATGTGAAAGAGTCACATTTGGTAATTATCAAAGGCCTAGAAAAATATAATTCTTACTCCATTGTTTCATATTTTAATTTTATTTATTTTTTTTTTTTAAAATATGGAACGCTTCACGAATTTGCGTGTCATCCTTGCGCAGGGGCCATGCTAATCTTCTCTGTATCGTTCCAATTTTAGTATATGTGCTGCCGAAGCGAGCACTTCATATTTTAATTTTAGTCTAAATCAGCTTTGTGGAAATCTTCTAATTTAATAGTTTTGTAATACTTAGAGATTACAGAAAGTGACCTTAGATGTTTTTTAACTGCACATTTATTAAAGGAAATGATAATCATGAGTTGATATTGATGTTATTATTCCAAGACTCAACACAGTAAGGAATATATAAGCATAACTATAATCCCATGGCTTTCATTAGAAGTAGACTATTGGTTTTTATAGTCTCAAATTTGTTTTTAATAAAGTTAAAATTAAGAATAGTATTAGTTGTAAATTCAGATAGCTTGTACATTTTTCATTAACTGTTTTGATGAGTACTGGAAAGATATTGGGAATATATTTTTAAAAATAGGCTTTTTAATTACTTGTTTGTTAATCCAGTTCCCCTTGCTATGTTGCTGCTGGCTTTATAAATGTAATGCCATTTTTTAAATTACACTTGTATATTCCAGATGTTTTTTTTATTGGTTAGTTCTAGCACACACACGCACATACAAAGACTTAGAAAAAAACATAGCACCTCAAACAAACCAAAGATAGTCAGTGGCTTCTATTTTTTTCTGAACTAGCTTTCCTTTACTTCCTAACTCTTTGCCCTTTCCATTTCCTAAAGCTTTTAAAACTCCTCTTTCTTTCCCTGGGACAGTGTAGAAATCTTTTCCTCAGCATAACTTAGCAGAAGCTTGTCAGAAGGTGGTGATATTGACTCTTCACTTCCTTGTGCCCAGAACTGCAAGGAAGTTAACAAGGTACAGGGAATGAGCTAGCCTGTCTGGAGATGTAGGTTAACAAAGAATCCTCCTCTTCAGTTAGCGTGCCTCCTTGGGCTAAGCCAAATGATACTCACAGCCTCACTGATTCTGCTCTTTGTCCTGTTTTGTCAATTGATTCTATTCACAACCTTTTAAGAGGCATTGTTTTGCTGCATTTTTGCCTTTTTACTTCGTGTGTACTTAAAGACTCCTTGATTTACCCCTAAACTGCACTCTACTGGCCTCTTTATTTGACAGGATCCATGCTGGAGAATGGTGTCTCTGATTTTGAGTCCAGATCTTTGACTATGCACTCTACTCAGAATTCTCAACAAAATAGGAATGCTGCCAAGTCTCTCTCAAGAACTTCTGTAGGACCTCAGCTTTCAAATCTAGGCATGGAAAATGTTCCCCTCTCTTCCACCACCAAAAAGCTTGGTAAATCAAAGATCTTCCTTTGATAGAAAGCAAAAAGAATCTGTGTTTTTAGCTAAAGAGGGTAAAATATCTCTTTGTTCTCATAGATAAGGTTTCAGAAGAGGCAGCAGGTAATACATTTCCAGTTAGTGACTATCCATGAGGATGCAGCCTTTCCCCAGTTTTGTGTACATAGTTGGAGTCTGATAGCAGTGTCATGCCATACAGTCTTGAGACAATAATAGTGATCCTTTTTTGTGAATGAGGGTCAAAGTCTGCGGCTAGCATGACATTTTTGCTAACATTAGCCTTCGTTTTATTTGCTTTACTGCAACATGTCTGCGCTATTTCCTTTATTTTTAACTCCTGGTTGATTTAACAGTAAAAAGGTTTGCCATGTCTGAAATGATATTTTGAAGAAATATTTTAATTTCTCTTTTCAACTTCATGCTTTTACTAATACCTATCAGACTGTAGCTTTAAACAAGGTCATTTTCTCTTAAGTAAATACTTAGCATTGATTGATGGTAGCCATTTGCTGTTTTTTTTAACTATAATCGTTATTTAAATAATCAACCAATAATTAAATAAGAGATAGTAGCCCTTCTATCGTCCATTTAAGGATGGCAGTCCACTTATCGGAACAAATGAAACAGAGAAATGTAAAAGACACTTGTAACCTGTAGCTCTGTATTGAATTATTTATACTGCATGAGCCAAATTTAATTATGAGGCTCTCCTTTTTCATCTTTCTAACAGAGCCCTCAACTTGTCCAGAAAGGCAAGTCTGAGAGTATTTAGTCAAGCAAAAATAAAGGAACAGTGGTTGAAAGTTTTACGTAGATTTTAAAAGAAATCAGGTTGAGATGAGGAAGGATTTAAATTAAAGATTGAAAATCTGTGTCTTGGCATTTTATAAATTTGTTAGATCACTTATTGTAACTACAAGTTATAATAACTTTGACATTGGTGAATATAAAAAGGTTATAATAGAATTCTCAGAAACTGGTTAGAATATGTTGGGTAGGTAAATATGCTTCATCTTTATCTACAGTGTTGACTTACCCACTTATAATGATTCAAACTGTACTATCAAGAGAGAACTTTATCAGTTTTGTAATATCTACATGGTGAATTGTATTCTACTAAATCCTGTTATGTAGGAAATTTTGAAAATTTGGTACCTACTCAAATAGTTTTTCATTTTGGGTTCTTTTTTAGTCTTTTTCTCTCTATGTTTAATTTCATTATGGATAATTTCTAAAATTGGTGTCTTTAAATTTATTAATCTTTTTGTCTAAGTTTTTAATCTACTGTTAATCCAATTCAGTGTATTTTTCATCTCTGATTTTTTTTTTTCATCTCCAGAGGTTCTTTGGAATCTTTTTAAATATCTTCCATGTCTCTCCTTAACAGATTATACTATTCCTCTGCCTTCTTGAACATGTGATATTTGATTATATTAGCTGTTTTGATGTCCTTACCAACTTTATTCTACATCTTTGTCATTTCTGTACCTGTTTCTGTTAATTGATTTTTCCCTTCATTATAGATCAGTCATATTTTTCTGCCTCTAGTAATTTTTTTTATTGGATGCCAGACATTGTGGATTTTGCTTTGTGGATTGCTAGGTATTTTTTTAAATATTCTTGTGATTTATTCTGGAACTGTTGTTTGGAAACAGTCTGCTTGCTTGCTTAAGCTTTGTTAGTAGAACTAGAGCAGCCTTTAGTCTCAAGCTAATTACTGAGGCAGTACCCCTCTAAGTACTCTACCTGGTATCCCACTATGCTGATGTGAACATAGACTATTCCTGGTCTGGGTGAGCTCTTAGGATTATTCCACCTGCTCCTTTCCAGTGGTTCTTTTCCCTGTTTTGGGTGGTTCTGCACATGCATGCCCTCAGAATCCTCTGTGGATCTTTCTACAGTTTTTTCATTGCTGTGTAGCTTTCTCCTTTCTACTGTTCTGCCCTGAGAATTCTAGCCATCTTGGCGTCTTTGAACTCTCAACTCTGTCCCCTCAATTCAAGGAGACTTTCAGACTCAACTTAGAATCTCTCCTCCTTACATTGCAGCCTGGAAACTCTCTTATGGCAGCAAGTTGGGGCAATCTTAGGCCTCACTTCTTTTGTCTCTGTGTTCTTGTGGAGGGTGGTAAGAAGTACTGCATATTGTTCATTGTCTGAAAACCATTGTTTCATATATTTTGTGTATGTGTGAAGTTTTTTAAGACAGGAAGGTAAATCCAATTCCTATTACTCCATCTTGGCCAGGGTACTTAAAAAAAAAATCTATGAAAAATTCAGTGTTTTGTTGAGGGTGGCGATTTAGGAAGCATTCTTAGTTATGAGATGTTAGTTACGTTACATGCTTAGGTATTCAGATCCAGTTTTCAAGTTACCTATGTTCTTTTTTTTATTGGGGTTCTTTCCAAGGTTCTAATATTGAAAAATCTGTGAAAGACCTCCAGCGCTGCACAGTGTCTCTTGCACGATATCGAGTTGTAGTTAAAGAAGAGATGGATGCTTCTATTAAGAAAATGAAACAAGCTTTTGCCGAATTGCAGAGCTGGTAAGTTGCATTTTGTATCAGTAGCACGAAAATGATAAAGATGGTTAGCCATTCACCAAGATCTTTAATTCCTAACTCTTAACTACTCTACATAGTGGAGGAAGACTTAAAAATCCTATGCTATATTTTGCTTTCAGCTTCATTCTGTTTGTGGTCACAGTGTGAGAATGAGTGGTAGAAGAAACTCATGCTTTAGAAATGGACCTAAGGTTAATATTGTTTGGAAAGGGAAAATAATTATAGAGTAGGTCATACTCCTTTACATTAGGGTCTGTCTTTTAAACCAGGAACCTGTAGCCCGTGACATGATATTTTTGAAGAAATCAATATGCCAGCAAATTTGGAAAACAGCAGTGGCCACAGGAATGGAAAAAGTCAGTTTTCATTCCAATCCCAAAGAAAGACAATGCCAAAGAATGTTCAAATTATGGCACAGTTGCACTCATTTCACATGCTAGCTAAGTAATGCTCAAAATTCTCCAAGCCAGGCTTCAACAGTATGTGAACTGAGAACTTCCAGATGTTCAAGCTGGATTTAGAAAAGGCAGAGGAACCAGAGATCAAATTGCCAACATCCGTTGGATCATAGAAAATGCAAGAGAATTCCAGAAAAACATCTACTTCTGCTTCATTGACTAGGCTAAAACCTTTGATTATGTGGATCACAGCAAACTGTGGAAACTTCTTAAAGAGATGAGAATCTCACCTGCCTCCTGAGAAACTTGTATGCAGGTCAAGAAGCAACAGTTAGAACCAGACATAGAACAATGGACTGGTTCCAGATTGGGAAAGGAGTATGTCAAGGCTCTATATTGTCACCCTGCTTATTTAACTTATATGCAGAGTACATCATGAGAAATGCCAGGCTGGATGAAGCACAAGCTGGAATCAAGATTGTCAGGAGAAATATCAGTAATCTCATATATGCAAATGATACCACCCTTATAGTAGAAAGTGAAGCGGAATTAAAGAGCCTCTTGATGAAAGTAAAAGAGGAAAGTGAAAAATTTGGCTTAAAACTCAACATTCAAAAAACTAACATCATGGCATCTGGTCCCATCACTTCATGGCAAATAGATAGGGTAACAGTGGAAACAGTGACAGACTTTATTTTCTTGGGCTCCAAAATCACTGCAGATGGTGACTGCGGCCATGAAATTAAAAGATGCTTGCTCCTTGGAAGAAAAGCTATGACAGACCTAGACAGTAAAAAGCAGAGACATTACTTTGCCAACAAAGATCTGTATAGTCAAAGCTATAATGTTCCTAGTAGTTGTGTATGGATATGAGAGCTGGACCATAAAGAAGGCTGAGCACCAAAGAATCCATGCTTTTGAACTGTGATTTTGGAGAAGACTCTTGAGACTTGGACTGCACGGAGATCCAACCAGTCAATCCTAAAGGAAATCGATCCTGAATATTCATTGTAAGGACTGATACTGAAGCTCCAATACTTTGGCCGCCTGATGCGAAGAGCCGACTCATTGGAAAGGACCCTGATGCTGGGAAGGATTGAAGGCAGGAGGAGAAGGGGATGACAGAGGATGAGATGGTTGAATGGCATCACTGACTCAGTGGACATGAGTTTGAGCAAGCTCTGGGAGTTGGTGATGGACAGGGAAGCCTGGCATGCTGCAGTCCATGGGGTCACAAAGAGTTGGACGTGACTGAGTGATTGAACAACAACAAAAACATTAATAGAAAATAGAAAAGATGTCTTTGTTTTTCTACCTCCTTTCATCCTTCCTAATGCACCCCACTCTAGTGGTCTCTTCTGTGCCTTATTATTAATCATTGATTTATTTTAACTCTGTGTTTTTTAAGCTTGCTTTAAAAAATTCTCATATCTTAAAATGTATTAATATGTGTTCTGTAGGTGAAATAGGGTTTAGTAGTTAAAGAGATTTGAAAATACTTAAATTTTCTTTACTACTGGACTTCTTGATGCCTTAATGCTAATATGCATTGTGAATTTACAAGAGGGGGCTATACTATGCTATTTCTCAAATATATTTGATTATAGAATCTTTGGGAGAAGAAATATATTCTAATTTTCTTTTAGAACATTAAAGCTGTTTTAACTATTAGATGTTAAAGTAGTAACTAACTTTTAAACCATAATTCCTTTGGGGAGGTATATTCATTTAATAATGGACTTTAAAAAAAAAAAGGACCATATTAAGTAAAATGACAGGAAGGCAAGCAACTAGGTTGGTATTTGGGGATATGAGACTGTCCATACGGCCTATCTGTAAGACTTTCAAGAATCTGAAAGGTGAGAGGAAGTTTTCATGAATATAAAGAACCTACACCACTCTTCCCCCCAACCATCCATCCATTTTCTTGCTTGTCTGGGAGCTGTTCCCTGAGGTCATATTCAGCTGTGTCTCTGTTCACTTAGTCTGGTACTTCATGCCACAGTGGACAAAAAAACGGAGAGTGAGTAGCCTCAGTCCTCCTGTTTTGTGGAATTGAAGAAGGGAGTAAATTAACAGAGAGGTAGAATAAAGCCTCCAGAAAGTTGCTGACCTCTGCTTTTACCAAAGTGTGGAATGATCCATGAACCAAAAAGTACTTTAGAATAGATCATTCATCTGCTCATCTATCCATACTGTCGTGAATCCCAAGTTTCCCCTTTCAGGTTTTATAGCCAGAAATTTAATGTCAAATCTTCTGTTTTCTTATATACATTCTTACTCCAGCCAGATTACTTGTCTCAGAATTTAACATACACATTTCCTCTTTCATACACTCCTTGATGCTACTTTTCCAACCTAGTCATGCTCTCTTGTATCTTTGTACTTATCTAAATCCAACCAGTTCTCCCAAATTCACATTAAGTAAACCCTGACTTCCCCTGGAAGTTTTTCTAGGTAACTTATTTCTCCTCTTTCTGACCCTTTGGGAGAAAGCCCCATGCCCTTTATCCTGGATTATTATCATATCAGGTATTATTTGCTTAAGAATAAAGAACTAAGAGTAGAGCATCACAACTTTGCCTTGACAAACCTCCGGTCTCTGTGACTGTTTAGTTTACTGATTACTTTAGCCACAGGATCTGATTCCATTCAGAACCAGCCTGAACCAGGAAATACAGTTCCAGGAGAGAGACTTATGAGTCCTTGTTGACTTGGAGCCCAGCCAGTGGGAGCCTCCTTTAATAAATGACAAATGAAGTGGTTTCCTGCCTAGAAACTGTGTATTTAGGATTGATTAGCAGGTGTAGCAACCAGGTCAATTTAACTTGAGGAAAGAGATTACCTGCACTTTCCTGCTGGTGTAAAGCTTTCTCTCTGGCTGATTGGGTTTTTAAACTGGCTTATTTCCATGCCCCTTGTAGTTGCTACTTCAAGATATAATTGGCAGGTGAGCTAACTCTGTTTGGCACTGAACCAGAGCTTGGAGTTAATGTCACTTAGGAAGCCATTTTTTGTGTTGGTTATAGTATAAAAGAAAAGAAAAGGGTTCTAACAAATTTGCAACAGTAAGATTACATTACACCTGACCGGGCACTAGGGGAATTATATGGATAAGTGCTTTCACACTGGGGCCAAATGAAAGCTGACATTTACCTGTGGGGAAGTAAAAGCAGCAGCTTTCCAGGATGTGTCAAATCTGTCCTTATTGGTGATCCAGTAATAATCATCACTAGACCCAGGTTTACTTTTCTTGTTAATTAATAAAATCTGTCTGACACATTGTTGGAGCTCCTAGTTGATTTAAAGTTTAAGTCTGTTAGGGAGCAGGATATGAAGTGAAACATAAAGCTAGAGTGTGTGAACTATTTTGGACAGTTGTCATAGTATATGTCAGTGCAAAGGATACACACTCAGCCTGCCTTTTAAATAAAGTTTCTGTTTTATTGAAAGTCAAAAGGTACTTATTAAAAGGAGGAAAGCGGTAAGAAGTTTGAGATTTCTGCAACACATAAAGTCAATATAAGCCTGTGCTTAAGACTGAAATTTTTCCTGGCTGATTTCTCATTCTCCTTAGGAAAGTTACTTTTATTTGAGCTTCTCTTTTCTTCTTATATTAAATCATCA
Organism: Antilocapra americana; assembly: GCA_007570785.1. NCBI lineage: Eukaryota > Metazoa > Chordata > Mammalia > Artiodactyla > Antilocapridae > Antilocapra > Antilocapra americana. The sequence continues at coordinate 9,250,645 of ML663565.1, forward strand.
CTCGCCTTAACAAATGCTTTTAGATCCTTAAATTTAAAGTTCATCTATAGAGATGCTGAAAATTTCAAAAATCATTTTATGAACAAAAGCACTTTCAAAGATGTCTAAAAACCATTGAAATAAAGGAATAAGCTACTGTTATAATGTGTTATCAAAAAATTGTCTAGCACTCTTTAGTTTTAAATTATTCTTCAGTTTTTGCATGTTTGGTACATTAGCATCTTATTTCTACTAGTATTTGGCCTCCATGGTTCTTGATAGTCTTTGAGTTAAAATTCTAATGAGTTTGAGTCCATTGTAGTGAAGTGGATGAACCTAGAGCCTGTTATACAGAGTAAAGTAAGTCAGAAAGAGAAGAATGTCATATATTAACATATATATGGAATCTAGAGAAATGGTCCTGATGAACCTATTTGCAGGGCAGGAACAGAAACGCAGATGTACAGTACGGACTTGTGGACTCAGCAGGGGAAGGAGAGGGTGGGATGAAGAGAGAATAGTATTGACATGTGTACACTGTCAAGTGTAAAATAGGTTGTCAGTGGGAAGCCACTGTATAGCACAGGGGGCTCAGCTCAGTGCTCTGTGATGACCTGCAGGGGTGGAATAGGGGTGGGCGGGAGGGAGGCTCAAGAAGGAGGAGATACGTGTGTGTATATATAGCTGATTCACAGTATTGTACAGCAGAAACTAACACAACATTGTAAAGCAATTATTCTCCAATTAAAGATAAATAAATTTAAAAGAATTCGAACTCTTTACCCATCTGAGAAAATAACTAGGTAACATACAAAACAAACAGGTTCCTTTCCAAACACGTTCAATCATACTATCTGATTTCTTCATACTGATTTCTGTCCTGTGAAGAGAGAGCCTTAATTTTTACTTTACTGTTAAAAGGAATTTGAGCCTTAGGTTAAGCTGTTTGCCTAACATGACATCATATTTAAGTTGTAGACTCAATATTTGAATCTATGTATTCTGACTCTCAGTAACCTATGATCTTCATCCCACCCATCATTACTGGTGGCTCAGTTCTGCCCTAAAGCTGGAAGAGAGACTCTTGGTGCATGTCTCACGCACGGGTTTGATTGCTAGTTCCTAGACCAGGAATCTAACTGTGCTCCCCTGCAAACTGCCTCTGTTTCTTTTTCCCAAAACATGTTGTAAGATATCATCGAGTCATACAGTCCCTGGTATTACTTTAGAATTGAGATGCTCTTTGAGCCCAAATGTGTGTACCATACTCATAACACCAGTGCTGGGAATACAGAGTTTTATGAAAATGTGTAAAGTGTCATTAATTCTCTGCTAACAAAAATTACGAAAAATTTTCTTTTTTTGGTTGTTTTATATGAGAAGGAGGAAGTGTCTTCAGAAAAATAAAGGTGTTTGCATTGGCTGGGCTTTGCTTGGATTTCTGCTTTAGTGGAATTAGAATAAATAGGTTTTAGGTTTTCAGCAAATAAAATCAAGTATAGATGTTGTGTAAGAACATTATTGAGTGGTTTAGAGTATAAACCCTTGAAATAATTAGTTGGCTCACAATTGCTAGAATTGTTTCTGTTATAACATTGTTTTCTAATGCAGCTGGGCCTTCCCAGGTGACACTAGTGGTAAAGAACCCACCTACCAGTGCAGGAGACACAGAGACATGGGTTCCATTCCTGGATCGGTAAGATCCCCTGGAGGAGAAAGTGGCAACCTACTCCAGTATTCTTGCCTGGAGGATCCCATGGACAGAGGAGCCTGGAAGGCTGCAGTCCATGGGGTCGCAAAGAGTCAGACACAACTAAAGTGACTGAACATGCGCTAATGCAACAGTCATAAACAAATGATAGTTAATAGTTTTTTGGAACCAAGAAATTACTGAAGTTAATAGTATAATCAGTAAGCTACATGTTAAAAATATTAATTGAAGGGCTTGCTTTAAATGATGGGCATATAATGTATCTTAGAGATATGAATGGTGATACTACAGGGACAACTATTTTGACCAAGTAAATTACACAAAAAGCTTTAGAGTAAGCTGAGGAAATGGAAAGATGGTAAAAAGTCTTGGTAAGGAGGGAAGGAAATACAGAACATTCAGACATTTACCAGTCTTTTTCCTTAACAGGACATCTAAAACTATCCTTTGTGATCAAAGACAGGATATCGAAATTCTGTGTGCTGTGTAAGGCCCAGGCCTAATAAGACCTCGTGTCTTTCTAAACAGAGTCCCAGCAATATTTAGCAGAATTTGATTAGTGGTTTCTGAGTCTAGTGTATGAGATGCTCATCATGGTGTGTTTCCATTCAGGAAATTGACAGGACATTTGCAAACTTAGCACCCTCAGGTACTGAGTGAGCAAGGTAACAGGAAGTCTGGTGATATGAATGAGCCTCTCATTACTCCGAAAGGACTCATTGCTCATAGTTATGGCATCTAAAAAACTGTTACCTCAAACCACAGTTACTTTTGAATCTCTCAGCCACAGATTCCTACTGGCACCATCACAGCTTAGGAACAGATGGAAAACTTTAGCTAAAGTTTCTTCATTGTCAGAAAGTTATATTACATTAAATTACTACTTTTAATTGTGAAAATTGCCTCTGCTCTTTATCTTATGCTTAGCCCACTTTCCACTTCTGAACTCTTCTCACTTTCTCTGTTTATTTTGTGATGCACGTGTTTCCGCAACTTAAACTTTCAGAATACAGAAAAATTGAAGGGGTAGTACAGTGATCAGTGTCTTTGCTGTGTGTGTGTGTTTTCGTAGAACAATTTGGAAGTTGCAGGCATCGTGATGTGTCATCCCTAAATGCTTTAGCATTACTTACCTAAAACATAGTCATTCATCTATACAACTGTAATACATTATGTGATATACTTTTAAGAAAGTTCTTAAAGTGTTTGTGTTGGTCTCAGCCTACTTCGGTGATGCTATCAGCTAGCAGTGCCCGAGGGCACTCACCTGAGCCCTGTACTACTTGTGGCTCCCACCCTATGAATCAGTGTTGTGGCAGACAGGCCCTTGTGGCTCTAATGATTGCTACGTGCACCTCAGCAACAACCATCAGGGGATTTTGAAAACAAGGTTTATTACTCACAAGTCCTGGAGGGTACATGGCATGCCTAGAACCATATGGTGAAGTGTTTTTAATTAGAGCACGAACCTTGAGTCATGCCTTTGTTGGGGTCCAGGATGGGGTGCCTTGAGTTTTGTGGGTTCATTCTTTATTAGAAATTTAAAACATAAGAGCAAGAATTAAAGTGTGGAAAGGAAAAGTTCTGGTCAGTCAAGTGGTCAATTAGGTAGCTCACCCAGGACCTTCTAAGAGGGTGGCCTGGCCTGGCCCTTTCTCTTGTTGTGTAGCTTATTTATTTGAGATGAATATCTTTGAAGTGAATGTCGGCAACCTAAAGCTTAATGTCGGGCACTTAAATTATTACCAGAAAAATTAATTGTCAGGTACCTACACTACATGTAATTTAACATTTATTCATTTTTCTATTTTAAAGACTTGTAAAAAATTTAATGAAAAATTGCATAGATTCATCAGGCTTTTCTCTGAGAAAATATCCCAACAGTTAGGCCATAGAGTCCTCTGTTTAATGCTTGGCTGACATCACAGAACCTTTCAGTAGACGTTATCGATAGATAGTAACATGAGAGACAGCAAACAAAAAGAAAGAAAAGTCCTTATTGCTTTTCAGTGTTGTTTGGCATGGAAAGGTAAGCTTATTTTTTTTATTGGAATGGTCATATGACCCCTGGCAGAGGAAATGACAACCCACTGCAGTATTCTTGCCTGTAAACTCCCCTGGACAGAGGAGCCTGGCAGGCTACAGTCCATAGGGTCGCTAAGAGTCAAGACATGACTGAGCACTCAAGCCGTCGTATGATTCCCCACACACTGCACTGTGGATTTCTTATGATCACCAGTGAGTGATTCAAGAAACAAAGCTTGTGTAAAGGGATGCTAACCATTCTTACAGGAAGTGGAAGTGCCATCCTGATGTGCTAGCTCATAGTGACACTAAAACGTCCGGTGGTGATGGTACTGTTTTTCCTTGCTGAGAGTGTCCTGTGACACTCTGCTGTCTCATAATAAAGATTGTAAGCTGCAGAAAGCTTACTTGTTTGCTAAGCTCTTTTAATAAATATTTTACAAGCTTCGTCAGTTAAATTTGTCATCTGACGGACACAGTGTCTGCATCTTAAGGTGATTCAGCAGCAGAGGAGAGGTGATAATACTGAACTTGAGGCCTGGCAGCCCTGTCTCAGATGTGCTTTTGATTTGCCTTTTAGGTATTCCAAATGCTTCTAGAGTTCTTGGAGCAAAATGTTTGCCAAGGTTTGGGAAATGCTTTCTTAGCAAAAGTGTTGCTACCCCACAATAGTTGTATCGTCTCTCTAGTCTGGCACTTTGGAATTAATATGCGGACCAAATTTGTTACAAGTCTGTGTATTAACATCATGCATAATCATTATCAAACCTGTTCTTTATTACTTCACTATAAAGGGTTTTACTCCTTGAGAAAATGTCCCTGCCTTATACTTTTTGAATATCTTACTCTATAGTTTCCATATTAACTACTTTGTGCTAACATAACAACGTATAGAACTAAATTGAGTTAGTTGTGTTTTTTTTCTGTGTGCATGTGTATGTATATATATGTGTGTGTATATATATGTGCATATGTGTGTGATTAGTTTTACAACCAGAAACAAGAAGAGAACTTTTATTAACCCTGTAGTTATACACCCATTCAAAAGGAGGAATTAGAATGAATTTCAACTATGAAGAGAGTTGGAGCATTTTATGTTTGTACAGATAGTAAAGCTTTAGTTTTGGGGTTTTTTTTCCTTTTTTTTTTTGCCACTACTAAGCAAAACTGATGTGGTAAGGAAAATTATTTGTATCCAAAGGTTTAATAATACTAGAGCAATCTATTATCTCTCTATATGTTCATTGAAGATGGTGGGCTCTTTTATAAGGACATGAAAAAGCTTTCCCATGCTTACAAACCATTTACATTTATAGTGGAGAAAATTCTAATTGCCTGTTTAATGTTCTTTTGTGGTAAAAAGCCTTCCAGAAACCTTTGATTCCATCTTTTCTGGATTGCTATTAAACATTTACCCAAAAACTCGCACTAGTATATGTGTGTTTTGACTACTCTGCATTCTAAAGACTAAAGTGCTAGTGGACTTGGTGCAACTGTGCTAAAATGTTGAAGATCTATAAATCCTAATTGTGGTTAAATGTATTTGGCCCTAGCAGGGGTATTGCTTGGTAAAAATTCGTTAGAAGCAAAACTGACCAATTGTGTAGAAATAAGTAATTTTCATGAGGACTTTTGCTTTAGCACAGCTTACCAAAAAATGTTTTGTAGTTTGCTACTGCCATCTACTGGTTCTCTACTCTTAAATGTCTAGCTACTGGTTTACTGTAATATGTATCAGTAGAAATAAAAGGGAATTAGATTTCTGTATTGAAATCTTTAAAATAGTCTTTGCTGAGGGTGAGATAACATTTTTCATTTGGTATATACAGTGCTTATTTTGTAGTATGCTTTTAGGGAACAAATGCATAAATCTTTCTCTGCTATTAACAATGTGCCATTTTTCTGTTTGAGTTTCTGATCCAACATTCTTTCCCTTTGTCATCCCTTCCTAGTTTAATGGATCGGGAAGTGGCATTGCTTGCCGAAATGGACAAAGTGAAAGCTGAAGCAAGTAAGATTGATCTTTATTAAAACTATTAGCAGTTAATAAGTACCTGCCTCTCAATCCCCATAACAAAATCTCAATGTAAATGCCACACTAAGAGTTTGTATATTTAGTTAAACAGTCTTGAGCAATTGTACCGTTCTGGCATAGGAATGCTTTCAGGTGAAACAACTTTATAATAGCCTGTTTATCAATATTTCTAAATTTTAATATTTTGAATACAGGTTTCAGTGTCTACATCATGGTATCTGCCACCTCAGCACCAGCTAAGGAAAATTAGTTATCTTGCAGGTGCCTGGGTTTTATTTTGTTTTTTCTTTCAGTGACTGAATAATTCCTTTAGGTTTTCTCCTACTTGGGAAAAAGCCTTTGGCATAATCAGAGACTTTACCAGGTTGCCTACAATTAATATATATATCCCTGTCATTACCTCTTGCAGAACTTTGTTTTCTCAGTTTGTTGAAACTTTACTCAGTGTCTGTTATCCTTGGCTAGGGAAAAAGTCGATTAATTGAAGGTTCAGGATACCCATGACTAGGTCTCTTTGAAAGATTACTAAAATAGATTCTGGAAGAATAGTCTAACTCTAATAATTTGTGGGATTTTGTACAGAAGATCCCAGAGAGCTGTTTTTGTCATTTCTGTTAAGGGTTAGGTTAGACGGCTATATGAGAAGAGAATGTCAACTGCACTTTGTACAATGGCATTGATTTAGGGCTTTTCAGCAGTTTTTACCTTCGTGCATTGAATGCCAGATTTATAATTAGGAAGGTTGTTTCTTTTAACCTGCTCTCAAACTGTTGAGAATGGATATAGGTTGAGATGACTCACAGTTAAATCATTTGTGGTCTTGGGCCAGAGGAGCCAGCTTTGAAGCACTGAGTTGAGTTCAGTTTTGATCCATTTTACCAAAGTGTTGGATACACAGCAGAGATGCTATCCATTGTTTTTCAGAATATCCTGAAATTTCTAGTGACAGTTTCAGTCCATGCTTGTACCGATGTATTCTCCTTTTGAAGGTGAAGTTTCAGAGAGGAAAAAAGATAGTCCTTACTGTTGAGAAAAAGGCGCTTTTTAAAATACATCTTTTATAGAAAAATTTTAACATATTTCAAATAGAGAGGCTGATATAATTCCCCCCACCCCGTACCCAGCCTTAACCAGTTATCAATTCATGGCCAATCTTTTATTATCGAATTCAGAGCTACAGAGTTTTGCTCAAATTCATCAATTTTATATTAGTATCTCCTTGCTAAAAATCCTAGTTCTCAATGACACTAATGTAATTACTCTTTTACCAATAATATCAAATTTCTTTTTTCTTTTTTATGCACTATGGTTTTATTGATTATATATTCATAGTACTTTACAGTTTAGGGTTTTACTCACTCATTCATATCTGATCTTAACATCAACATTACGGGAGATTTAGGTTTTCTGACTTTTTAATTTTTTTCATTTCATAAATGAAAAAACTAGTTCCTTGGAAAAATGTGACCTCTCCAAGATTATATACTTAGGCTCTCTGAATTATATGCTGTGTGTAGAAGTCTGTACTTGACACATTTCTCCATCTTGAGATTTGTAATTTTATCTTAGAATCCTAGAATGCTGAAGCTGAAAGTGAATTTGATACAAATGACAAATAGATTTTATCTTAGGAGCCAGACCAATAAATCATTTGTATTTGTTGGGCCTTTGTGTTGAGAAACTTTTGTATGCATGTTCCTAATTTATTGCAAAAGTATGCCCTTACTGATTAAACCTGACATGGGTATGGGCAGTCCATCCATATTTGTGGCAAATCAGATTGAGTAAACCTGCTAAAGACATTCCAGCTCTCTGTAACACCAGATGTAGCTCTTTAAAAATTCTATTTTTTTCTAACATAAATTTGGCTAATTTCTCAGTAGGTTTCAGGATTGTGCATAACAGTTAGGAATTGAGCTTAACTGCATGCCACAGAATGGCCTAAATAAATGTGAGGTTCTTTTTCTGTCATGAAATGAAAGGTCCAGAGGTAAGCAGTCCAGGGCTGTAGGGCATCTCCAAAATGATATGAGGGACCCAGGCTTCGCTATCCTTCTTCCCAGCCAGCCTTACAGTGTGTTTGTGGCCAGAGGATACTTCCTACAGCTCTGGTCAGGGAGGGGGCAGAATATTACATGCATGCTAAGACTGCTTCAGAGAGTTTTCTAGTAAGCCTCACCCCGAGTTCTGTTTAGATCTCAATGGCCGAACTAGATCACATGGTATATGTAGCAAAGCCAGGAAATGTAGATTTTTTTTTACCTAAGCACATTGGTACCTAGCAACATTAGACTTCTGATAGAAGAGAATGGATATTCAGTCACTAACAGTCTTTGCTACAGTCCATCCTCAGCTACCCAAAAGTTCTTTTTTCTGGAATGACACTCACTTCCTCCTTGGGCTTTCCAGGTGGCACAGTGGTAGAGAATCTGCCTACCAATACAGGAGAGGCAAAAGATGCGGATTTGATCCCTGGGTCAGGAAGATCCCTTGGAGAAGGAAATGACAACCCACTCCAGTATTCTTGCCTGGGAAATCCCATGGATGGAGGAGCCTGAAGGGCTACAGTCCACAGGATCACAAAGAGTCGGACAGGACTGAGTACAGCACCTCCTCCTCCATGCAACACCGCCACATTCTCTTCTAGTTTGTATATTTAGCTGAAAGGCCAGGATTTAGGGATAATTTCAGATCTTCTAGCAGGTCTGAATATGATGTACTGTGGTCGGGAGTTCCATAAACTGGAAGAAAAGTTATGACGTAGGTAGAGAGCTGCTGCTGCTGCTAAGTCACTTCAGTCGTGTCCGACTCTGTGCGACCCCATAGACGGCAGCCCACCAGGTTCTGCCATCCCTGGGATTCTCCAGGCAAGAACACTGGAGTGGGTTGCCATTGCCTTCTCCATAGGTAGAGAGAAAAGAGGATAATTACAGTAAAAATCCCCACTTAGAAAAGCAATGATCAAATCTTACCAGGCAGGAATAGTAGAGTTCCTGCCCTGGTGGTAGAAATAGTTCCTTGGTTTATTTGGCAGTCCCTAGTTCTGTTTCCTGGGAGGATATTTTTTTGCCCATTGTCCTCTGTAGTCCCTGTCTCTTTACTCTGAGAGACTTTTTTATTATCTGTTATCCTTCTTGGCCATACCTGATTTATGCACCTCGGAGCAAACCAAAGATGATGCTTTTTTAAAAGCAGTAAACAGACTTCCCCGGCAGCCCAGTGGCTAAGACTTCAAGCTTCCACTACAGGGAGCTCAGGTTCCATCCCTGGCCAGGTAACTAAGATCGACAATGCAACTGAAAAAAAATTTTTTTTCTAATTAAAATGTTTAAAAAGTTATTCTACAAAAAAAGGCTGTGAACAATCTAAATAAGCATCACTAGGGAATTTGAGTATTGTGGTATTCCGTATATGCAGAGAGTATATTAGGAAATATACATGAAAAATTGTTGTTGTTGGTTTCTTCCAGGGAGGGGAACACAGAGTCAAGTGGAAGTTTTTATTTATTTGGCTGCACTGGGTCTTAGTTGCAGCATGCAGGATCTGTAGTTGAAGTGTGTGAACTCTTATCTGAAGCTTGTGGGATCTAGTCCCTGACCAGGGACCAGACCTATGCCCTCTGCAATGAGAGCACAGAGTCTTAACCACTGGACCACCAGGAAAGTCCCAGTGTATATACTTCTTAATAAATTTTTTTTTTTAACTGGGAAGAGGAGAAAGAAAAATGACAAATGATTTATGAGTCTTTATGAGTCATATAAAGTGTTTACCGTATAAACTGCCTTCAGAGTTCGTCAAGAAGGTGGGAACTGGACCTTTGGTATTTTCCCTTTCTGGGTGGGTGGGCAGCTGAGCCTTTGGCTGTGCGAGTACATACCGCAAGGCCTATACTTCCAGTCCTTCTTTGTCCTATTTACCAGACCATAAGAGTCATGCTCCCTTTCCCTCTACAGTGGAAATTTTGCTTAGCCGTCAAAAGAAAGCCGAACTTCTAAAGAAAATGACTGATGTGGCTGTTCGGATGTCAGAAGAGCAGTTGGTTGAGCTCAGAGCTGATATCAAGGTAAAACTTCCTTCTCTTTTCTGCCTTTCTTCTTACCCTCGGGGACTAAAGTAGCAAATTTCCATAATTCATGGCAATATCTAATATATTGAACTCATGACCCCTTCTTCCCAAACCTGGCCCTTTTCCAAGTTCTCTTACTCTGTAAGTGGTACTGTGTCCAAAGTGGAAACCTTAGGAAGTTTCTCCTTTTCCCACAGTTAAATCTATCATCAGACCCTGTCCATTTGACCTTCTGCACAATCTCAGATCTGCCCTTTTCTCTTTGTCTCCACCACCACCATCATGATCAAGCTACTGTTATCTCTTGCTTTGACTTCTGTAGTAGCCTCTTAACTGATTCCAGTTCTCCACTTGGCCACCACCTTGCCCTCCTCACCTGTTCTTATCTGTTCCTCACACTACAGACCCTGCTTCAGACTTCGCATTGCTTTCAGAATAGGCTCTAATCCTTAACGGCCTGTAGGGCTCCGTATGGTCTGGCCCTACTGCCGTCCTTTGCACATTGTCCTTGTTCCCAGTGCTTCAGCTGTGCTAGCTCTCCTTTCCACAGGCATACCTATTCCCTCCTGTCAGGGCTGTTGCACATGCTTTCCCATCTGCCCAGAACATTCTTTTCCCTCCTTTCTCTCCCACTCCCCCACAACCCCCTACCCCCCACCATTCCAGCTCATATCTCATTCCTGATCTCCTCATCCTTTCTGTCTTTCCTGTCGCATCCCCTGTTTGTGCCTTCCTAGCACACTTATAATTGTATGTGTAGTTGAGTAATCTGTCTTCCTCACTCAATAGGCACTACTGTGTCTCCAGGGCCCTGGCATAGTGCCTTGACACCTGGTAGGTGTTAAGTAGACATTTAAATAGTTGGTTAGTCAATTCTGATTTTATAAGAGAAAAATGAGCAGTTTGAGATGTTGGTTATATTGTAATCTGTCTATAAAGATTACTTGGATTCAATACTCAGACGTTTTAAATTCTTATGTAAAGAACAGTATTTCTGAGACTAAGATGGGAACCCGAGAGAGGCTGGGTTAATCATGGGTAGTTGTAGACACCAGCATTTTAATTAATTGTTTCTCAACTGTGAGCTGTATGAACCAGAGGAGTTAGTCTTCTCTACTCCAAGACCTAACTCTTCTCTTCCTGAAGTGTGAAATTTACTGCCATGTTTAAGAGGAATACTTGCTGGGAAGGTTTTATAACAGCCTTTGGAAAATAAAAGCACAGACAGAAGATCATCTGAGACCTTACAGGCATCCCGGTTACCATCCTGACCTGGTCTTTCATGCAAACCTATATTGTGTTATCCCTCACTCCTTCCCCTTAGACTATACTGGGAAGAAACAGTGAAGCCAGCGATGTAGGTTTTAAAGTACCATTTTCTGATTAACTAAAGCTAGTCTGCTAAATTTTATAGAGAGTCTTCCTCGTATTGATGCCAGTCAGTCTCATTCAGCTATCTGGGAGAAGCCGGAAACCCCTTTGGAATTAGATAAGAATTCTGGCTCTCATAGGCTTCATCTGTTCCGCTTCCCACGTGGTTGAAGAGCTGCTAGAAATATTTCTGCAGGCTGACTAAGGATCTGTTTCTCCACGTTTTCAGTGTACTGAAGTGGGTGCTGTGCAATTTAAATGTCTTATTTCCAGATCATTTTATTTCCGTCATTCCTGTTATGTCTTTGGCTCAGCAAACCCTAGAATTTGCTTCAGAATTTATCTCAGACTGATATTACATGTCTGAAGGCTTTGTTATAGAGATTCATGAGCTTTCCTAAGCCACAAAATACTCTGAAGCTTTAGGACTTCAAGGCCCAAAGCTAATTGTTATTCTTTCTCTCCCATTTATTGCTTCTAGGTGCATCCCAAGGATTGTGATGCATTTGATTCTACCCCTTGAAAATCCAAAATGGAATTAGGACACCCCTAGACAGAGGGCTGCTCTGAAGAGTTCAGTTCTTCCAAATTATATCTAGGCCTTTATCTTTTCTTTCTTATTCTCTTTTTCATCTGAAAAAATGATTCCAGGCTATCTTAGAAATTTTTTATTGAAATAGACCCCAGAGCACTTTATTCCTGACATTTTTCTAGTCCCACTATTTCTTAGTATAGTTAGTTTTTGACCCAAGAGGTTGGTTACTTCTCTGCTCAGTCTGCTTAAAAGGATTAAATTACTTGCAGCACAAACTCTTCTGATTTGCAAAGCTGACTTTTCACATGAATGATTTTCCAACTCAAGAAATTGTTCCTGTTTCAAGGACTAACAAATCCTACTTTGTATAAAGAGGTGCAGTAGCATTCCTAAAGAAGTTTCTATTAAAGAACACCAAACCATTTATTTAAATGGAATCGTTGTTGTAACCATGGACATTTTTGCTGCCTCTGCCTGTATATGTAATGGAGCAGTGTGGAGAGCAGCCAACGGTGGAGAGAAAGGTGGCCTTCCATCATGAGTTCCTTCTCCTTCTTTCAGTTTCTCTTGATTTACACCTGAGGACCATCATATAGCATTTCATAAAGCTCCCAAATGGACTTATCTTTGGACTCCTAAAGAAAATGGCTGGGTTTTGTCAGCCACCAGCATTGGTAATATATGGCCACTTAGTGAAATTTGAAGCACAAAAAGAAATCAGTTGAAAGTAATCCTGTTTATCTGTTTATGGTTGGTTTAGTCGTTAAGTCAAGTCGTGTACGACCTTGCAACCCCATGGACTATAGCCTGCCAGGCTCTTCTGTCCATGGAATTCTCCAAGCAAGAATACTGGAGTGGGTTGCCATTTCCTTCTCCAGGGGGTCTTCCTGACCCAGGAATTGAAGCCAGGTCTCCTGCATTGCACAGCAAGCTAGAAGTCCCATACGTTGTTTGTCTCATCTGGAGGTTTGTCTTTGTCTTTTCTCCAGCACTTTGTTAGTGAACGTAAATATGATGAGGATCTGGGACGAGTGGCCCGATTCACCTGTGATGTAGAGACCCTAAAGAAGAACATTGATTCATTTGGACAAGGTGAGATGGTGAGAGATTCAGGGTGCCGGAGACAGTGAGGAGAAGACCACCCTCTCCTAACTAGAGACTGAAGTGCCTGCCAATTGGCTTCTCCCCTGACTCTCCCTCCCTCTTGGGTTTTGGTTTGCTTGCTTGCTTTTATGAAAAGGGACTCAGAGAGACTTAACAAGACAGTGAACACAGATGCTTGGAGCTCTGAGGATGGGCATTTCCCAGCTCCCTAAATTTGCGGTTGTTTTTTCATCATTTTCTGCTGAGCTGAGAGATGTTTGGCTACAGTGTAAAGAGCATGTGCAGTGAAGTCAGAATCCCTGTGTCTATACTCTAAATGCTGCCCTCCGTTTACTCCTCTCTCAAATGGAGGTAACACTACCTGCTTTGCCTGGCACATAACGGGTTAGAGGGGGAGGCAGGAACAGAGATGCCTCTAAGATGCACTTATAAGTGATGCATCCGTCAAACCGAGAGACCCTGAGTTCAGCTCTTCTGTTCTTTAAGTCTTGGCATAAAAGTGAAATAAATGTTGGACTTAGGGCAGTGATTATGAGCTCAACATTAGCCCAGGCTTAAAACCAAGGGAAAAAAATCTAGGGACTACTTTTAAACCATTGAATTCTGACGAAACTTGAAACTGTCAATATTTTCCAACTATATTGACAGATATTTTGAATTTGGAGTTTACGTTTGCAGAAAGAACCTTAGGAAGATAGATATTTGTTGTGAAGACTAATTCTGTTTGTACATAACTCATCTTGCATCATTCAGATGTTTAAAAAAAGAATTCAGCTTTTCATTTAACTTTTTCTTTCTTTGTGAAGTCAGTACTTTAGAATGTTCCTTGCATAGGAAACTGAACATATGGCCAATACTATTGTTCCTAGGCTTAGTCAGCCGCCAGAGACAAAGCCAGGCGTTGAGGTGGTAGGAACGCCAAGAAGTCATTAGTTGATGGGGGGATGGGCCACTCTGGCGGATAGTTACAAAGCCATGGGGATTTGGAAGGAGTGGAGGAAGAGGGCAGAAAGGAGGTTTTCCTTCCTGTTACCTCCTTATAAGCTTAGCTTTACAAATACTCAGACAGTTCTTTATCCTAAATTGCTCATTGTGAAATGGAGAAACAGGGAGAACATTACCAGTCATGCTTTCCTATCATGTGACCACATCTTTCTCATATTTCTGTCTCAGTATCCCATCCAAAGAACAGCTATTCAACCCGATCTCGATGTAGCTCGGTCACATCTATGTCTTTGAGTAACCCATGTGATGCCTCTGCTGCTGCTGCTTCCACCTGTGCCTCTGCTCCCAGCCTTACAAGTGCTAACAAGAAAAACTCGGCACCAGGGGAGATGCCTACAACCACAGCAAACTCCGGTGGCCGATCCCAGCAGCCTCATCGAGAGGTAACCTAGCTTCCACACTGAGCAGGTTAGGCAGAAAAGCTTTTAAACCAGGTTGTCACAGTTTAAACGCAGACAGCCCGCTTCTCTTTATGCCCCTTCCACACCTATCTTGAATCCCTCCAGCCTCAGTTCCAGAGAAAGGGTTTGGTGTGTATGTTCCAGTTCACCAGCCAGTTTAGATTTCCCGTTGCCAGGACTACTGACTTTCTGATGTTGGCAGTGATCCTCGCTGTCGTAGGCAGTAGTCTTGCCTGGTAATTGGTCACACTGGGAGTCGTGCACCCATTTGGAGGTGGAAAGCACCACAGTGGCAGGTTCGCCAGAATGCATCTGAAGGAGCAGCTCCCTGGAAGCACAGGGAGAGCATACCTGGGAGAGAGAGAGCATGAACCAGGGAGGGCAGGGAGCAAACACTAGAGAGTTGAAGCAGAATCCATAGTTGCTTTTCCTTGATTTGAAGGAGGTACCATAAGAGCCATCCAAGGCAGTGCTGTGAATTACCCTGAAGTAAGTAATTCTTCAGACTGGTATTACATTGGAATTGGAGGACAAAAATAAAATCCTATGCCGTGAGCTCTCCGGGTTGTACTGTGAATGTGTTAAATGTCACAGCAGTGTGATTTAATCTGTGGTTCATGATATATAGCAAAGTAGATCATAGTGAAGCTTATTATTCATATGTTCATTAGCTTTACAAATGGCTTATGATCTACAAAATTCAGACATGTGATAAGACACTTGCCCAGTTGAGGGCTTCTAACAGCCCCAGAGAATGCTCTTTCTTCCTCTGCCCAGCTAAAGAAAAGCTCTTTAAAGTGGAGAGGAGCATGAGGTGAATAGCGAAAGATTTATGAGTTCTCATTAGGTTAGGTTGGATCGGCTGACCAAATTCTATGAGTATTAAGAGAGAACCAAGTCCCAAGCGTGGGATACCACTACTAGGCTTTCAGAATACTCCTGTACACTGAACTGGCACACATGGGGTGCCCTTATACCACTGTGCTCTGAACATTGTGTTCTTTTATCCTTAGGTATTGCCAGGAAACAGGCGAGGAGGCCAAGGCTATAGACCACAAGGCCCAAAGCCCAGCGACCCCGTGAACCAGGGGCGACATGACAGCGTGGGTCGTTACAGAAATAGCTCATGGTGTTCGTCTGGTTCCAGGTACCAGGGTGCTCCATCCCAGGCCCCAGGAAACACTAGTGAGCGGGGCCAGGCTCACTCTGCAGGGACCAATGGGACTGGAGCCAGCATGGAGCCCGGCCCACCCAAGGCCTCATACAGGAAGGGGCTCCCCCAGCGCAAACCTAGGACCTCTCAGCCTGAAGTTGTGAACTCTTGAGGAAAATTCCAGCAGGTCTCTCTCTTCTTTCCCACACAATTCAACTTGGTAACTGGACTTTAGGAAACTTATAGTTAGATTTAATAACAAAAAGAAGTTTACGCATATCATTTTCTATGCCATTCTAAATATTTTGCCATTCTAAATATTTTGGTTTCTTCTCTCCTTGTTTCCTCTTTACCATTTTTGGAAGGGAAGCTGTTTTTTTTCCCCCCTTGACCTTTCCCAGTGAGATGGATTGATTCTGATTGGTCATTTCCACCAGAAATCACAGGCAACTGTTGCTAGGTTTCCCAAGGGTAAGCAATGTTCTTCCCGGTGCTCAGGCCTTCCGGGGGCCTGAAGAGGCCTTCCTCAGCCAACCCGACTGTCCAGGCGTTCAGGAGATGGATCACAGCTGGTCTTGCTGCCTTTCCGTATAAGCAGAAGCTGCATGTGCCTGTCAGATTCCCTGTGAACAACAGTGTGACCAGGAGAGGCAGTGAGGGGATTGTGTACAGCCCTGAATTAGCCAGAGAAGGGGAAATTGAATAGGTGAAAATGGAAGAACCCTGGGACACATTTGAGAATCTGCCTGTGCTCCTAGACTGTGCCTGAGACTGACACTCAGATCGCGGTTTGTCTCTCGCTTGGCACCATAGCTTAACCTGCAGTTTCTTCCATATGCCCAAGCCTTGTTTTCTGTTACCTCAGGCTGCAAACCAGTCTAGGGAAGTCTATGGGAAAGTAGCATTAATTCAAGGGAAAAAAGTATTTCTTCATTTCAGTGTTTGAAGGTTTCTGTTGCTATTGTTCTCCCTCTTTCCTGATTCCTGTTCTGACCCTGAACCAAATTTATAGCAATATAATTAGTGTTAATCTAAGGTGTCAACCATCCAAAAATTGCTGCAGTCAATCTTTAGAGTTGAATAAATAAAAACAATTGTATAAATGTTCCCACATTTGTTTCACCGCAGAAAACGACTTCATTTCATTACTGTTTTTCTCTGGGCCTCATGGGGTGGAAGTCACTCAAGCAGCTTGTTTGGGGCTTCAGTGAGGGTATCCAGTTCCTCAGTCATTTGTCCACTGCTTTAGCTTCAGAACCAAATTAAATTCAAAAGTCAAGGTGAGCAGATGCATGTTTCTCTTGGGAAGAGGTCTGTAGTAGACGGAAGGGTAACTTTCCAAAGGAGAACCTACCAGCTCTGAAAAATCAACTGCCAGTAGCTTCACTAGGCAGCCAGAGGCTCTGTCTACACCCCGTCTTCCACCCTGTCCCTTCACAGG
This sequence comes from Antilocapra americana, assembly GCA_007570785.1. Taxonomy (NCBI): domain Eukaryota; kingdom Metazoa; phylum Chordata; class Mammalia; order Artiodactyla; family Antilocapridae; genus Antilocapra; species Antilocapra americana. The sequence goes on from ML663565.1 coordinate 9,267,471, forward strand.
AGTAGCAGATGTCACTAGTTATTATTGGTTTCCTGCATGGGGCGGGTGGTGCTGGTGTCAAGACTGCCGCCCCATAGCCGCCCTAGCCTCTACGATTTAATAACAGCAGAGCTTTTTCTTCTCAGTGTTTGTTCCCCCAAGTCTGCCGCCCAGGCTGTAAGTGGCAGTGGTGCAGAACCTAGCTGCCTCGGGGCTTCCCCTGGCCCTTTGGCTGAAGCTGAACTGCCAGGGTTCAGGTTGGTTGCACAGATTGAGAGAGAAAGAGTGTGTATGTGTGTCTTTCAGTAAAGAAAACAGTAGTCAAGGAATACTGGGAAGCCATTTTCTAAGGGGCTGGCTACCTCATTTGGGGGAATTTATTCAACAACAGCATCCGTCTGCTGTGATTTAGGAAAAAAGTCCTGCTTCTTTGATTCATTGGTCACCTACACTTTATAGGAAATCCAGAGATTGAAGTGGCCTTGAAAGATTATGAGGTCTCTCCCTGTATCCAGGTAAGACTGTATTTAACCATGTAAACAGATGGGAAGCCACATGTTTGTCAAAACTGCCTTGAAGTTGAAATTAAAATCTCCTTATAGCAAAATATTTGAAGATTTTTTTCTAGGACCACAAAAAGTTTGAAAATTATGAAGCTTTTTTTTTTTTAACACATTGTTTTTATTTATTTATTTTTTTAAATTTTCTTTACTTTATTGTGTTGGTTTTGCCATACATTGACATCAATCTGCCATGGGTATACATATGTTCCCTACACATTGTTTTTAATTACAGAAGTAACATTTGAAATATCAAATACGGACTTCCCTGGTGGTCTGGTGGTTGAGGCTTCGCCTTCCAGTACAGGGGGTGCAGGTTTGATCCCTGGTCAGGGAGTTAAGATCCCACATCTCATGGCCAAAAAAACCAAAATATAAAACAGAGCAATATTGTAACAGATTTAGTACAGACTTTAAAAATGGTCCACATAAAAAAAAATTTTAATAAAATAAAATATCAAATAATGCAGAAATGTAAAAGGAAAAAAGTTTTCCATGTTCTCGTTCTATTCCTTGGGGATAATGACTGTTAATAATTTGGCATGAATCCTTAGAACCCTTTTTCAAAGCATATATGTACATATACACATACATACATAGGCTTTTAATTTTTTGGTTTTGTTTTTTATTAAAGGAACATACTATATGCATTCCATTCTTTTTTTAGATAATATGTCTATACCATAGTTAATTTAGGATCTCATGTTGTAAATATTCTGCTCCTAAATTTGCCAGTTTGACTTTCTTCAGTGAAGTTAGGTTTATCTTGAGTTTGAACTGTGCAGCTCATCCTTTGCTCCCCATGACAGCTCTTCCTTCCAAGAGAAAGGAGGCTCTGTACCCTGGGCAGTTCCTGCTGTGTGTGCAGAAACATCCTACCTAATCGTCATGTTTCCTTCCCTTTCTATTTTGTCCTACAGATCAATCTTGTGTCCTTTCCCAGACTACGAGATAGGATTGAGACTTCAGGTTTAGCTTTGTCAATTATGGGCCACTTGAGAGAGAAAATTTAAATTAGCATGGCTTCTTTAGGTACATCAAATATTTCATGGGCCCCTTATTTACAGCAATTTTTCAGATATACTTTTAAAAAACCTAATACAGGCTCATTTTTTTCAAGGTACAAAAGGATTTATGATGTGAAAGTAAAAAAATACTTGGCTACCCTGTCCCACTCCCCAGAAGAAATTACTGATAACTTTCTTATACAACTTAACACAAACTTTCTAAATCCAAACATACAAATATATATTTTCTCTTTTACATAAATATAAATCATATTATGCATATTCCTAAACAACTTGCTTTCTTTTTTAATTTGTCCTTGCTTTTTATAACTAGTTTCTGTTCGGCTTTAATAAAAATCAATATATGTGAATAGTTTTTTGAAAAAAACAAACCTAAACAGTTCAAATGGATATGTGATGAAAAATAAGCTTCCATCCAACTGTGGACTTAACAGGCAACCACTGTTAAGTTTCTTGTCTCCCTTCAGAGGTTTGCTATATTGATATATGTATATCAGAAGAATATACACTGCTTAGGCCTCTTAACATTGGTATACATAAATATACCTGTTCTTTCTATGGTTGCATAGTATCCCATTGTATATATTCATGATAATTAGTTCAACCAGTCCCTAATGATGATTTTCAGTTTTTTACTATTACAATATTGCTCAAATGAGCATCTCTTAATACATAGATCACTCATCACATATGAGAGTGTATCTTTAGGATAAATTCCTAGGAGTGGAATTGTTAGACCATACAGTTACTGATAAAGTACTCTTAAAAGATGCATGAGTTTACACTCTTACCAACTATGTTTGGGAGTGTTTTTTATAGTTGCTGAGCTGGAAGCTAAGGAGAGAGAAAGATAACTGAAACACAGCCTTTTGTGGGGCTGATAAACTACTCAGGACAATGGACATATCCAGAAAAAACAATACAAGGTAGTAAATAGCACTGCAGCGAAGAGCCTTGCTGCTTCCTGGGAGTAGGGTGCAGCGGCATTCCTCACAGGGCCTGTGCTTCAGCTAGATCGATTCCAGGGGGGGATCAGGCCCTGAGTCCCAGAACAAGGGTATGGTCTTGTGAGTATGAAAGTATGTATGGGGTACAACAGGATGAACTATGTTAGGCTGGGAGTGGCCTGGAAAAGCCATGACACATGGTTGTCAATCTGTGAGCCTCTGCTTTTGGAGAAAGTCATTAGAGTAATGGCTTATTGTCCTGGAATTCCTGCCATCTGACCAAACAAAGTGAGGGTTTGTCTTGCCTAATCTACAGGTTTCATCCCACCTTGTCCCATCTGAGGAGAATTATATCCACAGGGAAGCACACTTCATGGAAGAAACAGCTATCCAAAATGGTAAATGTTTGGAGGTCAGCAACAGATTCAAGGAACTGTTTTGTCAGTATTTTAACCAGTTCAGAGTACCAGACCATAACGCTGGTAGCCAGAACAACATACTGTAAAACTCGCCCAGCTAGACTTCCGGTAGCTTTAGCCACCTGAACGCATTCTTTCCTTTAAACATTGAGACACCTTCTGGGTGCTAGGCACTCTGCTGAGTTCTGAGGCCAAGAGGTCCCAGCTCTTTCCTCACCCACTTTGCAGGTAAAGGAATGAGAGCTTTTAGCTGCTCCTTAAACAGAAGCAGTGTCTGGTGGCCAGGCAGTGCCGTAGAGTGGAAAGACCCCGGAATTTTGATACATATGCATATGTGCTAAGTCGCTTCTGTCATTTCCAACTCTGCAACCCTGTGGACTGCAGTCTGCCAGTCTTCTCTGTCCATGGGATTCTCTAGGCAAGAATACTGGAGTGGGTTGCCATGCCCTCCTCCACGGGATCTTCCCCACCTAGGGATTGAACCCACATCTCTCCTGTGTCTCCTGCATTGCAGGCATATTCTTTACCACTTGCACCTCCTGGGAAGCCCTTTGAGACATATATTTGGATTTTAATTCTGGCTTCATAACTTGGTAGCTATGTGGCCCGCTAACCTTGGGCAAATAGCGTCTCTGAGCCTCTTCCTGAACCGGGAAGTGAGGACAATGGTCACTACTTCACAGAGGGGTAAGGGAGGTGATCAAGCAGGTGCGGGAGAGCAGGATCCTCATGTCCAGGCTAACCTGTGACAAGTTAAACATTCACTAACTCTTACTTTTCTGTCTTTCCCGCCCTGTTAAAAATCGCATGAAAGACTTCCCCAGTCTCCAGCCATACAGACCTAATTAACCAAAAGAATAAATAAATACTTGAGTCATCCTATTCCCTGCGGAGCTTTTCACCTCTGAGTGTATATCCCTCCAACACATCTGTCCTGACAGCTGTCAGGGAAGCACCGCCCCCCCC